>WNWU01000004.1:33753726-33814488 GCA_012654045.1 Ptyas mucosa
GAAGGAAGGAAGGAAGGAAGGAAGGAAGGAAGGAAGGAAGGAAGGAAGGAAGGAAGGAAGGAAAGCTTCCAACTGAGAAATACTGGCAGGGATGGGTGGGTGGGGAGTTGTTAAACTGTGAAATAACTGTCTTAAACCTTTGTGGATCTGCTTTGGGGCAAGATGGAGACCATATGCAGTCCAAATGTGCTTATCTCTGATTTAAAGGCTTCCAAAGTGACTGCTGATGGTAGATAGATGAAGCACTGTAAGGCAAAAAGCAACATCATTTCCCCTTGATGAACATCAGTTACAGTAAATGCTGACAAAAACCAGTGACTCCCAAAGCACAGTGGGGAATTAGCTAAGGAACTTGCATTAATTAATACTGTTAACAATTAGCAACTATAAATATTCAGATAGACAGACCTGCAAACTCTTTTTGTACATATTTTCTAGGGTAATTTTTCACACCCTGGTACTCACTCTGATGTGTTGAACAGGTCACAATACTGTCAGCCCATATGGGAGAAATGTAGGCCAAGATCCATTTGGGAGAAATTTTCAAATGTGGATGCCTTATGAAACTACAAAGCTTTAGATTCCTATTTTGTTCCTTAAATCTCTTATTAATGTGGAAAAGGCTAAAATGTTGGTTCCACCCATTCTTGAGAGGATAATTTTCAAGGGGTACATGGATAGGGTACATGCAACTCCCAGACTGCATGTTTTTCAAATAATCTGCCAACTTCACGAGTTATAGTACTATGTGGCTGATAACATTTAAAAAACTGAGTTCGCTCTTTTTTAAACAAATTACATACACATTTATTTATTTAGTGCAATGTCTTAATGCCAAGACAAGATTCACCTGCTCTATTTCTTAACAGCACTGAAGCTTGGCACAAAGAGAAAGTTGGCAACCCTACTTAGGGATTTAATCCTTATTTAGAAACAAGCTTTCCATTGACATAGCTGGAGTGTTTTCATTCAGCCGAAATATTCAGGACCAGGCCTATAATCTCTTTAGATGGAAAGATTCCTGCTGTGATAGCAAGACTATTCTTTACAACAGAAATACGGTTCATATTAACAGGGCTAATGTCATTATCTCAAGTACACACACACACACACACACACACACACACTGTAACATGTGGATTAGAAATCTAGTTATTTTTCAGAACGATCGTGAAAAATGCTGTTTAATGTAATTTACCTTTTATTTTCACTCTCCCTTGCATAATTCAGTATCCAATGTCTGACATTAAGTCAGGAAGATTTGAGTCTTCCACTCATTCAAGACTAGGTTTTTATTCAGGATCTTTGTTTAGTGGAACAAAAATTGAAGTGGAACTTCTGATTCAATTACTAAGGAAATAATAGTTGCAGGGCCACAGAGTGGCTCATGCTAGGGATATAACTATATATAGCAATGATGCATCCATGGCAGAAAGGGAAGCTAGGAGGGAAAATATAGGGAATTTATTGCCTCTCTGGATCATTGCACCTGGCAGGCATAATCACCTCAGAAGCTAACAGTATACAGTACAACAATTGCAGAGGTTTATTGAATCACAGCTTGAATATAGTTGTCCATATGGTAACATTTTCAGTTCCAGTACAATATGTAGTGAAACATAATCACTAATCAATACAATTTTTCCAAATAAAGAGGACTAAGAGGTTATTTAAATCATTTACTAAAAATGGTTCTGTAGCTCCTTGATTTCTGAAAGATTTTCCAGTGTGGAAAAGTGAAGTAGATGGCAAAAATCATACACATACACACGTTTGCCCCCACACTTATTCCAGTTTACACATACTGCTCCTCTTAACCTTCTATTTTATAACCTAAAATGTTTGACTTTCCTCTGCTGGTTTCCATCTATTTTGTCATTCAATATTGTTACAATTTAGAAGAAAACCCATCATCTGTTGGATCATCTTTTCAGAGATATTACCTTTCTTAAAGAGAGAAACAAAATGATCATGGTCAGGCAAAAAAGCAGTGGGAACAAAAGTAATTTTTGATTTCTTGCTGTCTTTCCCACTGACTTGGCTTGCAGGAAGCTGGAAGGAGGCATTAGAATCAGGTGATTTCAGCTGATTGCAGTGCTGCTGCAGTGGGCACAACTTTGTGAATGTGAAGATCCTTGAAATTTGAATTAAACAGGAGTAATGTGGTTTTGTATGCACTCTTTAATTTAGCAGATTTGAGATAGTCTCAAAGTCCCTCCTTTTTCAGGAGGCAACTGGTCTTTCTTGTTTTTTCTTTTGAAGACATTTCGTTTCTCATCCAAAAAGCTTCCTTCCATTCCCCACTATCCTGTCAGAGCTGAAGAAGCTTCTTGGATGAGAAGCGAACATCTTCAAAAGAAAAAACACAAGAAAGTCCAGTTGCCTCCTGAAAAAGCATCTTTTGGGGCAACCGTGACCTGGATAACTGAGAATCTCTACACACAAATTTGAAGTAGTTTGATTCAAACATCTTTGTGCTCTGATGCACTGATTGGACTAATTGAAGGTTATCACCAGACAAACAGACTCATATGCCAAGTTTTGGTTTTAGTCATACTTTGATCTTCTCTTCTGCTATTCATCTTTGCATATCATCATCTGCACCTCTATAACTGTCTGGTTTGGTCCTGCAACACCACAAGACAGACACAGATTTCAACGGATAATTAGAACTGCAGAAAAAACAATTGCTACCAACCTGCTTTCCATTGAGGACCTGTATACTACACGAGTCAAAAACAGGGCTATGAAAATATTTACAGACCTCTTGCATCCTGGACATAAACACTTTCAACTCCTACGCTCAAAACAACGCTATAGAGCACTGAACACCAGAACAACTAGACACAAGAACAGTTTTTTCCACAAACGCCATCACTCTGCTAAACAAATAATTCCCTCAGCACTGTCAAACTAGTTACTAAGTCTGCATTACTATTAATCTTCTCATCGTTCCTATCACCCATCCCCTCCTGCTTATGACTGTATGACTGTAACCTTGTTGGTGGTATCCTTACGATTTATATTGATTGTTTCCTAATATGATTTGATTGCTTATTTGTTCCCTATGACTATCATTAAGTGTTGTACCTTATGCTTCTTGATGAATATATCTTTTCTTTTATGTACACTGAGTGCGTATGCACCAAGACAAATTCCTTGTGTGTCCAATCACACTTGGCCAAGAAAGAATTCTATTCTATTCTATTCTATTCTATTCTATTCTATTCTATTCTATTCTATTCTATTCTATTCTATTCTATTCTATTCTATCATTGTGTTAATCTGCCCTAGCATGCCATTGCTTTTTCATGCAACTGTGCAATCAGAGGAACTTATGTGCTTGATTAGATTGAGTGTTCATCTTATAGTTTATTAAGTTTATTATTCATAACAATCACTAAAAGAAGTCATTTGCTGGACAATCCAGTAAAGAGTTTCTGTTCTGTATGTCCAAAAGTATGCTTCCAATGGTAATAGTCATAGTACTTTCTTGAAAAATATGGAAAGATTCATTTCCTTTTATGAAAGTTTAGCATGCTGCACCATTTGTCCATGATGACAGCAAAGCTGAGACATTAGAGATACCAAAATTATTCCATTGATTTTGTTTTTTAAAAAAATCAAAATAAATTTTTTGACAAGCATTCAAATCACCATGCCCTAAAATCAACGCTAGATGGAAATAACTATCAAATTAATGTGGAATTATTTCCTCCATGTTGACCATTACAAAAAAGCCTGGATTTTTCCACAATGTCAGTCTTAACTTATTTTGCAGTATCATTGATCCAACCTACCCAGTAGTACTTGATTAGCAAAGACTTAATTAAAATGAATTAACACTCTTAATTAAAATGAATATCAGTTAAGTATTTGTAAGGCTTGTGGCAACTATATTGACTTCCACCATGCTTTCATTTTCCAAGCTCAGAATTTTCTTCATTACCCAGAACCTCGTTTAAAACCTTGTCTAAAATCTTCAATTATGGAAAAACAGCAGGATGGCATGGAGCTATGCAAAGCAAAAGAAATACCAAAAAAAAAAAAAGAGCAAATATTGCTTGAAATGACTGATCTACAATGCCTGAAGGTTTATTTATTTCCCACAAAGTTGAAAGTCATCATTGCCTGCTTAGAGGTTCCTATACATGCAATGTTTCTCCTTCTCCTTCTTTTTTTAAAATCATCAGTGCCCATAAAATCAACTGAACTAATTTGGTGAACAATTCATTAAAGGTTTTTTAAAATTAGGAATTAGGAATGGAAATTTATAAGAGTTAGACCCAAGACATAATGAAATGTTTATACTATGATTATTCCGAATGGGAAAATTAAATTAAAGAGATATTAAATTAAATCAGACTACTTAGTGGCCTAAACAAATCCCACACTTATTAATTCAGAACCATTTATTTTTACCATATCTTTAAAATAATTTAAATAACTCCTCTTATAGCCAGCATAGACTACATGCTTCAGTTCATTTTATGTCTAAATTAATAGAAAGTAGAGATTATGCAATATTATGACAAATAATACATTCTGCCCCATGAAACTCTGAGCTTTCACGTGACCCATAAAATGCTTCCATTAGCATTCTGCAGCAATATGAAGAATAGATACAAACTTCAATTGTTCCTCCTTAATTCTTCCTGCTATTGGCTAGAGTTCATTGAGGGAGGGCAACTATTATAATAATACTAAAGATTTGTATTGTTTATTTTTTTTTCTTTCTTGTTCTTTGTTTTTTTTAGCCAGAATCCTCCGAGAGTGTTAAGTTATAAATATGTAAATATATTAATAAATACTTGAGTTTTTCAATTGCCTTGTGAAACTCTCAAATTTCTCCTCTATGAAATGCGTAAAGGAGGTTTGAGCAAGCTTTTTAAACTGAGTATCGTAGCCCTTTAGCGGCTATCTATGGAGACTAAAGAAAGCAGGGAATGTTGCCAAAGCCAAAAATGGCTGTGAATGAGGCATTTATTCACTTTCTCCCGTAAAAGGAGCAGAGTACTCCTGCCAGAGGTTTAAAATAGATTGCTTTTGGAGACACTTTTAAATTAGTCTGATGGCTGCATGAAATGAAGTTTAAGGACTCTATGTTTTTATATTCCCTGCAACAAAACATTGAACCTTATTTTGTACCCCAATCCAAATGAAAAACCCTTCGCTTCCTCATCGTTCCTGCCTAGAAGACCCTCATTTAAAAACCATTGATGGTTTTACTCTTTTCCTTTTACCAAGTTCAACATCTATTTTCTGAACGTAGGAATTTTAATGATGCATAAAGAGCATCATTTTAATATAAATGCAATTCCACCCCTGGTATAATTATAATTCACAGAGGGCTACATATAATACGTGTACGTATGTATCTGTATCTATCTATCTTACCCATGGAACAATTGTTCTGCACAGACTTAAACTAGGTAAACTGTGCAACAGGCAGACGGCTATTGAAATTTATGTGTGGATATACATATTAAGTGCCACATCCTGTCCTCTGTTTGATCAACAGTGACCTTAGACTCTTACTTCAGAAAGGTACTAACCCTGCAACATAATTCTCCCCATGATGGTTTTAAGAAAATAACAGAGCTAATGACAGAAGCAAGCAACCCACAGAGGTATAATTCATCATGGAGTGCTGCATGCCATTATCTCAAAAACATACAGTGTAATAATCACTTGAAATAGTGATAACACATAATTGTATGCTTCTCATAAATTATAGGTGAATGGCAGTTTCAGCTAATGAGTGCGAAATAGCAGCTTAGGAACTGCAGTGATTACAGAAGATATGGTTATGAAAGCATTTTATTACTGAGGCATTACAAAGCTTTTCATATTAGAGATGGCAGGCATATACATAAATAACCAACCTGCTGCAGACACTATAGATACAGCTTAGTAACAAAAATACTAATCAGACACCTAACCTGCCTGTTACATAGCAACCTTCATGAATAATAGCTTTTGAACTATTGCTATTATAGGATTGCACATATGGGCTTGCTCAGCGCTGACACAATATTAATGCATGCAATGTTGATGTTATATTTAATGCCATGAAATGTGATCAGATTATAAAGTACCTGGCACAGAAGTCCCTGAAACTGGAGGGGGGGGGGGAAGAAGAAGATTCTACCAGGGTGCCATTGGCTCAAACTATAAACTTGCAGTAGGAAATGTACAAATTAAAATGAAATATTGTTTTTTTTAAAAAAAAACAACATCTCTTTATTCATTTGATCAATTCTTATGGCTTCACTTCAAAACTATTTAATACAAATGATGGTCATTAAAATGGTGGAATCATCCAGGTTTTTTTGTTTGTTTTACAAGTAATAAAAGAAGATTCAATACATTTTAAGATAGTTACAACTGTGTATCTCCTTTACTGGGGAGATAGCTTGATTTAATTTACTCTATACTGTTATGTTTTTAAATTCTGAATTCCATTAGTTATGGTTCCTAATCAATGGTGGGTTTCACATTTTTTTACTACCAGTTCTGTGGGTGTGGCTTGATGGGCATGGCAGAGCTTGGTGGGTGTGGCTTGGTGGGCATGGTAGGGGAAGGATACTGTAAAATCTCCATTCCCTTCCCAATCCAGGGAAAGGATACTGTAAAATGTCCATTCCCTCCCCAATCCAGGGGAAGGATACTGTAAAATCTCCATTCCCCCCCCCAATCCAGGGGAAGGATACTGTAAAATCTCCATTCCTTCCCCAAACCAGGAGAAGGTTACTGCAAAATCCCCATTTCAAGGTCGACTCAGCCTTCCATCCTTTCTAAGGTGGGTAAAATGAGGACCCGGTTTGTGGGGGCAATAAGCTGACTTTGTATAAAATATACAAAAGTATGAAGGCTATTGCTTAATGCATTGTAAGCCGCCCTGAGTCTCCGGAGAAGGGCGGCATATAAATATAAATAAATTTTAAAAAATCCTCCCGATCAGCTGGGGCTCGGGAGGCAGAGAACAGATGGGAGACCAGTCAGAATTTTTACTACCAGTTCTCTGAACTACTCAAAATTTCTGCTACCGGTTCTCCAGAACTGGTCAGAACCTGTTGAAACCCACCTCTGTTCCTAATAGTGAATGATTATATAGACAGGTTTCTATACTACTATGGTATACATTGTGGGGAGGAAAAATCAACTGTGTCAAAAGCCTACCCAGCAAAAATAGCTTTCCAGATGGATTTTGTGACAAACTCATATGATATGAATCTTGGTTACTTAAACTTTAGAGGTACATTCATGAGAATTTCAACCAGATGAAATTCAACATAATGCCATAATAATGGAATTATGTTCTCATTTTTTTCCTTTATTAATACATATTCAGAGCTGCAGTGTTACAGTAGTTAAAGTGCAGTATTGCAGGCTACTTCTGCTGATCACTGGCTGCCAGCAGTTAGGCAGATTGAATCTCACCAGGCTCAAGGCTGACTCAGCCTTCCATCCTTCCAAGGTCGGTAAAATGAGGACCCAGATCGTTGGGGACAATATTCTGACTCTGTAAACTGCTTAGAGAGGACTGTAAAGCACTATGAAGCGGTATATAAGTCTAAGTGCTATTGCTAGTCATTACTTTATTGCTTATTGAGGGAGGGAGGGAAGGAGGGAAGGAAGAAAAAAGGGAGGAAAAGAGGGAAGAATGGAGAGAAGCAAGGAAAAAAAGAGAAAAGGGGGGGGAGGAAAGAAGATTTTTGATGTGCTCTGCCAGCTTCCCACAAGGAAACTTAATGGGGAAGCTGACAGGAAATTGGAAGCTACTTCTCCCACTGATTTTTTGTATGCCATGGTTATTCTCTATCTCTGTTTAGGTAAGAAAATATTTCTGAAATGATGACCCAACAGATCACAAATAGAAAAAATCTGAGGTGTTCCTGGGTATGAAGTATATAGCTTTCAGATCAGACATTTCACAAGGCTACATTCCAGAGTGGTATATCAGAGAGATACTGGCTGAGCCAAAGGGGGATGTCAAGCAGGGGATTAGTCTGGAATCTTTATGTAGGCACAAGGAGGCAAAGTCCAATTCCCCTTGTGTGCTGTTGAACCTTATCTAGTCTGGCCCAGGTGCAAACCATCCATTTAGGAAGATTCCTGTGAAATATGCATGAGCAATAAAGTATCTTCACATGTGAATCTGATTATTTGCACCTGACAAGGCAACACGGTTGAGTAAATATCTACATGATCAATCGATTACAACTGGAAGAAAATTTTTAATATATAAAAATGAAAAGGTGACCACTGTCAAGGTGGATTAGCTCAGTTACAATGGTATAAGAAATGCACTATTGGAAGGCCTGAAGGGCAAGGTTAGGACAGATCATGGAGAATATCCATGCGGTCACTAAAATCAATAATGACTTGATGGCACATAATCAACTTAACACTTAACCACAGACGTACTATTTCAGCTACACTATTACAGACATGAGGTCATAATGACCTCAGTAGCAAAAAGACATTCAATGTTTTCATGGTTGGATCTAAAAACTGATCTATAAAGCAGTAAACCGAAAAATATATTGATCTCTATCAAATCCACATCGCAGAGGTCACTTTTTGTTTCTCCATCCTTGAACTTCAATCTTTCTTCTCTAATTTTTACATTGGTCCACTGAATAATGGCGCTAATACTTTCTTTAGAAAATAATAATTTCCAAATTTCTAGGGGAATAGGTGAATTTCCGAGATTTCTAGTTGCTGGCTGTAGTCCAGTTAATTGCACAACAATATTGTGACTAGCGGTTCTGGACCTATTGCTTCCAAAAGGTGCAGAAGACCATTTGAATTTGAATTATTGCACAATGTAGATTGTACCTGGTCATCAATTTCATTGGGAGCTTCATCATCACTGATGTTAGAAACGGTGGTGGTGGTGGGTTCCTCATCATCCATTACAAAATTTTTGTCACAATCCAATTCGACTTCACCCAGATCACTCTCTGCTTTTCCATACCATTTTAGAACAGTTTCTTCAAAGTTTCACCAAATAGCACTCTTTTTGGAGGAAAACGTGGCCACGACATTATAAAAAAATACGTTAACAAAGATCTGTAGTCAAAATGACCGAAACTCAAATTCAAATGCCACTACAGAAAACACCAAATACCTGACACAAGCACGATGCTGCATACACTCTTATGGGTGGGAAAACAAACGCTATTCATAACTGGAATGGTCCATTTCTAAAAATAGGGGTGTTCCGAACATTTTGGAAAACTGTTGCGGTCACTATAGCTGCAGGTCTGTGGTTATGGGTTAACACTTATCCCTGAATCTATGCAATAGTCGTTAAACTGATGTTATATTGTACTATATTTATACTGTTTATGTCTGAACCTATTTTTTCACCACATTCCTAAATGGTCCTATAGCAATAATACTTAGATTTATATACCTCTTCACAGTGCTTTACAGCCATCTCTAAGCAGTTTACAGAGTCAGCATATTGCCCCCAACAATCTGGGTCCTCATTTTACCGAACCTCGGAAGGATGGAAGGCTGAGTCAACCTTGAGCCTGGTGGCAAATTGCAAACATCCGGCAGTCAGCAGAAATACCCTGCAGTACTGTATTCTAACCACTGCACCACCATGGCAGAGAGGACAATTCTCTGCTCCTTTTTTGCCTGAATTCATAACAACTACCTTCAAACTAGCTAGTTAGTTTTTGTTGTTGCCAGCATTCCAATCTTCTGCTGAAGCACTGGTTTTGCAGTTTCTCAATGTTGCTGGGGTACGGGTAGGGACAGAAGGTGCTTCATCAGCTGTTGGCTGACTGTAGGCTGTCAGCATCTCTAGTGACATGGTGAGGCTGCTGTTAACTTCCCTTTACATCTTGTCTGCTGTAAGAAGTTCAAGCCTGCTGCTCCACTGTCTCCACTGCCAATTTTTCTTCTGTGTGCTCCTACATGACACAAATCTTGCTCCAACACACACCTACACACCAACACTCAAGGGCTATCAGCATTTTCCTCTTATAATTGGAACCCAGGTGTGGTCCAGTGCTCTTCAAGCTGCCTTAATGTCCCGGGGGGGAAAACAATGGGAAGTAAGAGTTCCTGCTGGCAGCTGCAAAGCTTTCCTTCCACAGTTAGCAGAGAAAGTAAATGTTCTAAAAAAAGCAAGACCACTGTCTTCTGCTTTATATATTAGCTGTATTTGTTTGTGCTTTGCTTTTCCTGTCTAGCATTCAATTATTTGTATTTGGCCTTGCTGATACATTTAGCTGGCAAACAGGGATAAGCTAAACTATGTTTTCATTTCATTTGGCCCCTTTTTATAAGAGATTATGACGTTTCATGGATTTCTTAAAATATTTTTAAAACAAGGTAGCAAAAGTCAGATGTGTGGCAGCATAAGTTAAGTGAATTTATGAATGCATGAAAAAGTTCTGTATGTTAAGTATCAGATTGAAGTCCAGTCCTGCCAAGGTATCAAAATTCTACCTATGCCATGTGCAGGGCCAGCTGGGCGCACAGACCATAGTAGCCTTAATGCATGGATGAGATTGTTGTACTGGGGAAAGGTTTAGATTTGTTAGGCACTAGGACAAGCTGAACCTATTCAATACAGGTAAGTTCCACTTGATACAAACATTAAAAATGTGCCGGACCAGCTTTTAAATTGATCCAAGGAGATAAGTCAATAGGGTAATGGGTAGAATCCAATTTACAAGAGTGTAAATATTACAGGAGGAAGTGTAAGAGGTAGGAACAAAGTGAGTTAAAGTAGTTTAAAGCACTACTGTGTTAAAGTGGTGGTAATACGACTTAGGAGAAGAAAGAGAGGCAAACAGACTCTGAAAAATGGTCCTGCCAAATATGAAGGACATAATGTGAGATTCAGTCATCCCCGAATATAAAGTTTATGGAAAGGACAGAGAAGGACATTCTGTCGGAGAGATTGCACTTTATATATAAAACACGAACATATTGGAAAATAATGAAATATTGCTTTCTTGAGCAGAACTTTACAAGTGGCAATAATTAGCTAGACATGAAATGAAATCTTGGGTATTCCATTGGCAGAAGATCAAAATACAAGTATTCTTTGATTTATGACACAATTGGGACTGGAATTTGCATTGCAAAGCCATGTGGCCATTAGGTGAGTTGCACTCAAGTTTATTGCCTTTTTTTTTTATTGCCATGGTTGTTAAGCAAATCATGTGGTTCTTGCTCAATTCTGACTTCCCCCAGTGATTTTACTTATCAAAAGCCCCCGTCTGGCAGTATCACAAATGACAATCTTGTGACCCCAAGTTGTAAGTACACACCAGTTGCCAAGCTACAAAATTTCGATCATGTGTCCATTATTCTTTTCTATAATGAAAAAAATGTATATTATTACTTCAATTATTTCCTGTTCTTAAAAATATTCAGAAATCTGTACCTTCAACCTCATTCAATACATGTAATATATAGCATGTACAGGGATATGTTCAATGAGTCACGTAGCCCTTGAAACCGAAGACGTTGTCAAAAATAAGAGATGACTATCCTAGTTTTAAACTTCAAACATAATAATATATACATTTCAAACCTAGGCTTGTTTTTATTTTAGCCTCTTTTCTATGGATTCACATTAAAGAAGTTGGGCAGAAGTGCAGATTAGAAAATAATGTTGGTGAAAGCAAAACCAATTTTTTATCTTCCATTCTTTTACATTTGATTAACAAATCAAAGGAATTATGTGTGCTCTCTTCTTCCAGTAAGTTTCATCCAACTTAAATGAAACAGATCACACAAGGTTACTTAGGCTACAGAAACACAGATGACCACTGGATATCAAGAAAGAGACAGAGAATATTAAAACCTTTTGCTACTATTTAGAGGTTGTCCATATTTTTGTGGGTGAGATCTGGTAATATAAGAAAACATAATATAGTAGTTAAAGAGATGCATAATAGGATGATACTAATAATATAATTAACCACACTCACTCTGGAACAAATAGTAACTTCCCAATCATATTGGTTATAAAGTTCAATATGGTATCAAGATGTTTTGTTTCTAAAGCTTTCTGGAAAATTTGAGTTTTGAATAAAAAAGTGATGAAAATATGCTGCTGTTGCACAGAAATTCTGGGGGAAAGCAAAAGATGCGAAGACACTTGAGAAGACTTGAAGTTCCCTCTCCCCAATTATTAGAGCAGAGACATAAAAAGAACAAACACCAAAAAGTCATTCATGAAAAATTCTTCGATAAACGTTTGGTAGCTCTTTTTGTTAAGTGGAGAGTAAATTATTTTGTGCTGCATTCTGCAGGGAATATTGGTAAAAAGACATTTCTACAATTAGGTAAAATCTTATAACTGAGCCTCAGCACAGAAATCACTTTACATAGAATAAGAATTTACTGTTGGTCAGTGGTGAAATCCAAATTTTTCTACTACCAGTTCTGTGGGCGTGGCTTGGTGGGCGTGGCGTGGCTTGGTGGGCATGGCAGGGGAAGGATACTGCTAAATCTCCATTCCCACCCCATTCCGGGGGAAGGATACTGCAAAATCCCCATTCCCTCCTCACTTCTGGGGGAAGGATATTGCAAAGTTTCCATTCCCACCCCACTCTGGGGCCAGCCAGAGGTGGCATTTGCTGGTTCTCCGAACTGCTCAAAATTTCCACTACTGGTTCTCCAGAACCTGTCAGAACCTGCTGGATTTCACCCCTGCTGTTGGTGTAATAAAACTCATCATTTGTATATCTGGTTCTGATACTCAAATATGGTTGGGGAAAAAAAAAACCCATCTGAAGGAATGATTGGGGTAGGCACCTGTGTAGAAGATGGAACTTTAAGGAGGCATTATACCTTGCATACATGAATCTGGAATAAATTAATAATAGGCATCTCTATTATCTAATTGGTAAAGCTGAATTTGATTGAATATATGCCTGAATAACTTCTTCTTTCACCTTCAGAAAAAGCTGAAAGACCAAGATAAACTGTGGGAACACAAAGCCTAATTTGCAAATCTATCATAATATGCAAAAAAAAAAAAAAATTACCAAGGTTTTTACAGGTTTGTAGCACAGAAAAGGCTATTTTATACATCCGCTTTGGAGCACAAATGGAAATTGCATCCACCTTACACTGAAGGTTTTGATTCCCAGATAAGCCAAGATGAAGATTCCAATCAGTGGCTCCCTATAACCAAAGTCTATAGAAAAATGACAAACAGACAGTCCTTTCTTTGTTTTGAGGCAGAGGTAGATGATCAATGAAATAATAAATAGTGGTCCCCATTTAACTGGCCTAGTCAAAGTAACATTTCCTGCAACTTTTAGCTTGTTCTAGCATGTGCTAAAAATGTATCTGTACCAAACACCCAACTTAGCACAGCTAGCCCGAGAAGCTTCATGCAATGGGCAATTTTCTGAACTGTTGTCATCATCACAATAAAACAATAAAACAATAGGACATAATAAACTCTCTGGCTTCATGAGAGCGTGACACAAGGTTTAAGATATAAATGATGCATTAAAGGCAAAAGTTGCATCAGAGGTTTTAATAATAGCTTTGATTGTTAGTTCCTAGCCTTATAATTTCATGTGCCTTCGCTGTTAATAGGATAAGCTTTAAAAAAAAAAAACACCTCAGGAGCCTATTCTCATTTTTCATGCTGTATTTCCATTTGATTCATTCATTGTAAAAAGAAATTTTACCAAAGAAATTTAGCTTTTTACAGAATGCAGTCAAGGAAGTAGATTACTTAGCAAACCGTCACCTCCACTCAACTGGTGCTCTTTATCTTCTCGCAGCAGACACTCACTTGGTTGCCTCAGTAATCCAGTCTAAAGAACATGGCCCATGAACATTAAACATAGTTACTGCAAGATAATCACAGCTATTGATTCTGACATACTGATTTTCTAGAAGGAAAAAAAAAATCCCACTACCTTCCATCACATTTAGGTGCATCTCAAAGGCGTAGTAATGAATGTCATTTGGCAGGTCTTAAAAATACAAATAAGGCTTGCTTTTCCAAGAGAAAGAAAGCAGATAACTGCTTTAGATAAATGGCAGGGGTGGGGGAGACACATAGGGATGGTAAATGTGTCTGTGTGTGTGTGTGTGTGTGTGTTAGAGGTTAGAAACCATCTTTAAAAAAATATAGAGGAATGTGAATGCTTGTGAAAATATTACTAGACAACGAACAAAGTTAAATATTGATTTAAACATATTATGTTATATATGCTATATAGTATATGTATATTGTATAACATAAATTATAGTGTAATATATGTTATATATTATATATATTCAAACTAAATCCTGCATGTCTATTCGAGAGCTCTTATCTTCAGTATCCTACATCTTTTCGGTGTTAATTTAATGTTAAATTGAAATGTTGGCTAGGAGTTCCAGAAATGAAGTCTTTATTTGAACCATGTTACCTGACGGGCCCTGGGAAGCATGCTTTCTCTGTCACTGCACATGCCCTATGGAATAACAATAGCAACAGCAATAGTAATAGCACTTAGATTTATATACCACTTCCTAGTGCTTTACAGCCCTCTCTGCGTGGTTTACAGAGACAGCATATGCCCCCAACAATCTGGGTCCTCATTTTACTGACGTCGGAAAGATGGAAGGCTGAGTCTACCTTGAGCTGGTCTGGATCAAACTCCTGGCAGATGGCAGAATTAGTCTGCAATACTACATTCTAACCACTGCACCACCACAGTTCTTAATGGCATATCCTCCTCACCCCAAGACTGAAATGACACCCTTCAATAAGGAGAACTTTCCTAACAATAAGAACAATTAATCTGCTTGCCTTCAGAAGTTGAGGGTGTTCCATCACTGAAGGTTTTTAAGAAGAGAAAGCTGGAAAGCTGTATGTCCTGAATGGTATAGGGTCTCTTGCCTGACCAGGAGGTTGGACTAGAAGACCTCAAGGTTCCTTCCAACTCTATTATTCTATGTTCTATAATGTGTTAAGAATTTGACACTGGGTCTTCAGCTTGTTTTGAATGTATTTATGTGTGTTTCCCCGGGCAGTTTTTACTTGCTGCTCATTGCTCATTGTTGTTGGTTGAGAAGCAAAAGGAAGGAGGGAGGAGGGAGGGAGGGAAGGGAGGGAGGGAGGGAGGGAGGGAGGAAGGAAGGAAGGAAGGAAGGAAGGAAGGAAGGAAGGAAGGAAGGAAGGAAGGAAGGTAAGTCTGTAAGAGGAGTTGCCTCATGGTACCTTCTCCTAGCCTTTAACTGAAGCAGGAGAAATTGCAGAGGCTGAAAACTGCCATAACAATGATTACAAATTTACATCTACTCTTCAGCAATCTAGTAATAAGACAAGTACAGGAAAATTACACACTGTTCTTGTGGAAGTTTCAATGATATTATTTTCTGAATATCTTACTCAAAACCAATTTATTTCTGTAGGCTTGATTAAAATGGCTAAAAGCGGAAACAGACATTTTAAATCAGGATTTCATAGGATCTAGCTAAAAAACTCCAATGATGCTACATTCATTTAAAATGTAACCCAAACTTTTGTACCTATTTTATATTATTTTAAAACACGGGGATGTGGAAAATTTGTGGTAGGTTTTTTTCATGCTGTAATTTCTCTTCATTTTCCCAGAACAATATTATGAAGAAACATATTTAACTTACCTGGCATAAAGACATTGTAGAGGAAGAAGTTAATTAATTTATTTATTTTTATTCCTCCTTTATTATTTTTTATAAATAACTCATGATGATGAGCATATCTAATACTCCTTCTTCCTCCTGTCTTCCTCACAACAGCAACTCTATGAGGTAGGTTGGACTGAGCGATTGGCCCAAAATCACCCATTTGGTTTCATGCCTAAGGCAGGACTAGAACTCACAGTCTCCTAGCTTCCAGCCTGGTGTTTTAGCCACTTACAGCCAACTGAATATATGATGTATAATGGTGAAATTTTGCAGTGGTGGTCGAAATCTGCTAAAAATAACAATTCAGATTATGCCAATTATTTGTATACCATTTTGCAAACAGAACAATATGAATTCTCCAGAATTCTGGAATTTTATCCAATTTTAATATTTTCTGTGATAGAAGGGTCTATAAAAGATACTTTTCAAGTCCCTAATAAATATAATTCCAACCCATATGTAACTTAAGCAATTTATATAGAGTGCATATATAAATCAATAGCCAGGTTGTATTCAAATTTTATACCTAGCCATAGTATGGCTTAGTCTTAGCTTACCATTTTATATGATTCTATCCAGTGTAGGATGTAAACATTGATTAAAGTTAAGCATATTCTGGGGATTCAGCTAATTGTAGTGTGCTTAGTAAGCTCTATTTAAAAAATGGTTTCTGTAATATCAGAAAGTGACAGACTTCTCGTTTTCCTTTAAAACAGCAGCTAAAGAAACTCTGTGTTAGATTATTATTTCAATTTGCTAGTAAAATAATTCTTTGAAAAGTGCCTTGAGATTAAGTTTTTGATGGTTAGAAGCTTATAAATATCAGCACTGGACTCTGAAGTTACTCTTGGTCTATAATCTATCAGCAATGTTCTAGCTGAATTCTTTAAATACTTGTATAGAACAAGAAACATAAATAGTATGTCAGCCCTCCCAGGTAAACCAGATAGAAAACATGACTAGATGAGGCAATTCTACTTTACTACAAAATTACCTTAACAGAATCTTGCAAGTCTGAAGGTAAAAATCTACCACCACTTTCAACTGCCCAATCAATTAGGGTGGGTCCTTCCTAAATTTCTTCCTCTGACTGTTAAGCAGGGGTGAAATCCAGCAGGTTCTGACAGGTTCTGGAGAACTGGTAGCGGAAATTTTGAGTAGTTTGGAGAAGCAGCAAATACTACCTCTGGCTGGTCCCAGAGGTGGGTGGGAATGGAGATTTTCCAATATCCTTCCCCCAGGAGTGGGCTGGAAATGGAGATTTTGCAGTATCCTTCCCCTGACACACCCAACAAGTCATGCCCACAGATCCGGTAGTAAAAAAAAATAAACTTCAGCACTGCTGTTAAGCTACTGGGAGCGTCTCTCTTTCTTATCTGATTATTTCCTAGGCAGTATCTCTTTCCCTGGTCCCTCAAGGCCATTTTCACATACCATTACATAGTAACATATAATACTATTATTGGAGAAAGAACTAAAACCTACAATAAAAATTTGCTGGAAAAGCCTTTTTTGCTGGCTGTATCTATGAAACCAAACAGTTTAAATGGGATTCAAAGGTTTTGTTCGGATACAATTTCAGAAATTAGTTCAGTTATACATGCAATTATGCCAAAACATTTTATTATGCCCAATTACACTTAGCCAGCAATGCCACAGATCAGTGTTGATTCTATCCATTTTCTAGTTAAAAAATGCTAGCAATGAAAACGAGCATACTTCCTTTATAAATACTGCACATAAACTGGTATTGCAGCAGGTAATCTATGCAGGACTAATCAAACAGAACATAATTTTCAGGACTAAAAGGCATACTGCACATTTAGTTTTTTCCTTATCCTCTTGTCTTGACAAGAGAATAATAATAATATTTCACTTTGTTTCTTATTTTCTAACTAAAGCTGAGAACAGAGTTGTATTTTGGTTCTAAAAGAATTGTTTTTCTACCACCTTATGGCAACCTAGCTATTCCTCTCTTTAGCAAAATCAAATATGTTCTAAGAAACATGTATCATACTTACACCCTGACCAGGGAACAAGGCTGCTGTCTTCATTTATCTTCTTTAACTGAGTAGTACGAAAGAGCTCTGTTTTTTCTGATCTGTTTCCCAACCCTTGCCGTATAGTTCTTGGTTTATTTTTTCCTATTTTTTAATTTCAAATCTTTATTGTCAGTGCACAACATATGTACAATGAGATTGGTTGAGCTCCCTCAGTGCATGCCCCCAACACAATACAACTCACAGTGAAGACCCTAACCCAATAAATCCCTAACCCAATAAATCGTATTAACAAAACACCCAGTCCTATTGCACCAGTGTGAACATGTTACGTTGCGCCAGCCCTACAAGTCCATCATACTACGTAGTTATTTTGCATTCAGGAGTCTGACAGGCCACGGATAAAAACTGTTCTTCAGCCTGTTTGTGCAGCTGGCTATACTTCTATATCTCCTTCCCAATGGTAGAAGGGTAAAGAAGTGGTGACCAGACTGAGAGTCGTCCCTGAGAATTTTCCTCACTCTTCTAAGGCAGCGAGCCCTAGAGCTCTCATCTAGTGGTATCAGAGGACAGCCCACGATGTTTTGTGCTGTGCTCACAAATTTTAATTATGACATGGAAGAAAACTGAAATAACTCTCTCCTTGATGTGCAACAGTTTCAATGGTCTAGAAGTGTGGAGGGGGAAAAGTAGTAAAAGACACAATAAAACAAAATATGGAGGAAGTGAATTTTTTCAGGTACATTGCAATATTAGATTCTACCTGATGGAAGCAAGCAACCTTCATCCTAGCCCTTGGTCACAAGCCTTTTTGGATTAAGACTAAACTTTGCAGAATTCAATAAGACTTCGTCCCTGGCAAAGTATGCATGTATTTGCAGTCCAAATTGAAAGTTTATTTTTCTTTTGAAAATCCACATGTTTTTTTTCAGGGCTTATAGCATAATTCAATTTATTATAACCTTGGATTGATAAAACTATGCAGCTGTGCAATACATTATGACTGCTTTCGTATATCCAGGGCTAACAATACTCTCAAACATAGACACAAACAGATTTTACATTCTTGAATTGATTGTAATATTTTCAACTATTTATAAATAGAAGCTTAAAAGACTCCATAAGCAATCCCTGAAATCAGTTTTAAGAGCTTTGCTAAGAATGTGCACCTACCCCCCAAAAAAATATTACTCAAAGCAGTGGTGCAATGCAGTATTTACACCTTATACATGAAAACAAGAAAGATAAATAGACTACAATTCACAGAATTATTTATTTATATGCAAGAGTTATTGCGTGAACTTTGGAATATTTTATTTACTATTCAATCTTTCTTATATATAACATGTTCTTATATATGTAAATTTCCAGAGGGGAAACTTCTTAAGAAAGCTTCCTGAAAGGGGGCGATTATATCTGTGTGTTGTTTTTATAATACCATCATATGTAATATGAATTATATATGTATAGAGTCCAAAGTGATAATCCCCAGCCTTAGATGCTTACCATCTAAAATTCAGCAAAGAAAAAAATAGCAGAAGAATAAAAGGGAAAAGTAAACAGAGAATATATGAAAGTTTTAGCTTAACTGTGGTAAAATGTGGGAAGTAGAGACTGAGCCAAATACATAAGGATAAAGATACAGATAATGATAAAAACAATTGCATAATGTGTATTGGTAGTATGTTACTGGAGATATTTTTTCATAACTGCTGTATCATGTGTATATTTTATCTCAGGATCAGATGCAGATTCTAATCATCAGCAGAAGACCTTTGCTAGTATGTACTTCTTGTGGATTATTTTAAATGAAAATGAAACTAAGATTAAATATGAAGAAGACCAAATTAGTGATAAAATGTACAAGTAGTTTTAGAATTGATATTGAAGTGGTAAATATCTTCTGTATTTTAGGATCAGCCATCAACAATAAAGAAAAAAAGCCATCAGGAAATATGCCATAGACTATGGTAGGATTTAACAAGAGTAGCCAAAAATGTTGTGGAAATGCTATTCAGATAATGTGATGTGTTTATACCCATAAGGATCACAAGAATGCAAGCCGTGGATACACCATGGAAGTAAACATTGGACTTTGAAGAAACAGAATAGAAAGAGTATTCATGCTTTTAAAATTTTGTATAGAAGAAAACTTTTGAGAATGCAGTGAACAGTCAAGAAAACAAATAAATGGATCATTGAACAAATCAACTCAAAGTTCTCATGAGATGTACATGACTAGGCTCAAATAACATACTTTGGATACATTATGGAAAAAGCTGGTACTCTGGAGAAGGCTATGATAGGGAAAGATGGAAAGAAAGAGAAGAAGAACAAAAGCAGTAGTAAGGTGCATGGACTCAAAGTTACAGAAGAAATTGGTGCAATGTTGGAAGACTGGAAGAATCAGATAAGAGGCAGGTCATCACAGAGAAAATCTATCTGTGTGGCTAGTAAGAGTCAACACTAACTTGATAATACATAATACAAAGGCTCAGAGACATTAAGCTATAGTAATATTTTATGAAATAAAATAGAATGCCACTTGAGTTTTCAGATGTCTTTCAAATTCAGGTTGATAATACCAAGATAGTATATAAAATCTATTTAATGTCATATATCAATACTTGTATTTAAAATAATGAAACAATAATCAAACTAAATCAAATAGTTGTGTTTTTCATTTAGTAGAATCCATATGAGATAGCCAAATGTTCCAACTACACTTAGAACCTAAAATATTTTCATTAATATTTTGTCTCATATTCAAAAGAAACTATGGATCTATGATCTAAAGAATTTACTGCAATAAAGACTGAAATTTCAATCAGTTTTAGCCTATAACCATAAATATTAATTAGCAAATAGTAATTTGATGCCCAGCATGAACAGTTTTCAAAAAATGAAATATTTTGAATGAAGACTATGTGTAATCTAAATATAAATTTCTGTTGCTGAAAGAAATGAAGCAAAGCACGTACCAATTTAATTTTCAGTGGACATCTACCATAGTAACCTTAACTTGGAATGCAAAATATTTGAATTAGAAATCTACAAGTAAATGCAGTATCTAAATGGAGTATAGAAAATATTATCGTTAAATGGTTCTGCAGCTGAAGTTAAATGCCATTTTCATTCTGAATTTATAATCAGACCATAGAAAAACATGATCAAAAGCACGTTACCTTCCCAGTCTACAATTTTGTGCCATTCATTCATTCTCCATTTTAGTTTTCTTTTTTCACAAAAAGCTAAAAGCATCCAGTGTCTTTTGCCACTAGTACTGCCCATTTTGAACCTTTTTCTGAATTTCTGTAGGCGGAGTGGCAGAACCTGGGTGTGGAGGAAACAGCCTATAGTCTGCATTGCCACAAATAGACTAAGTCCAATCCCTCTTGAATTGCATTAACCCTTATTTACCATCAAAATAGTGCTAACTGTTAGTTGACTAGGTCCTGTGCATAGGCATGAGGAATAAATCAGTTTAATTGGAAGTTCACATGTGACCCTGGTCTTTTGTGCCTGACAATTTCAATTATTTCTGCAGCCAAGATTTCATAGTAAGCACTATCGTGTTTTCTTTTGCCTATTGACTTGAAAATAAATTCAAGGGATTATATACAGATCCAGAAAATTATTTGAACAGCACTATTACTCTCAATTCCTGGCAAATAGATGGGGAAGAGATGGAGGTAGTGACAGATTTTATTTTCCTGGGCTCCAAGATCACCGCAGATGGGGACTGCAGCCAAGAAATTAAAAAAATGCTTGCTCTTCGGGAGGAAAGCTATGGCAAATCTAGACAGCATACTAAAAAGCAGAGACATCACCCTGCTAACAAAAGTGCGTATAGTCAAGGCTATGGTTTTCCCAGTTGCAATGTATGGCTGTGAAAGTTGGACCATAAGAAAGGCTGAGCACCAAAGAATTGAGGCCTTTGAACTATGGTGCTGGAGAAGACTCCTGCGAATCCCTTGGACTGCAAGGTGAACAAGCCAGTCAGTCCTAGAGGAGATCAACCCTCACTGCTCTTTGGAGGGCCAGATCCTGAAGATGAATCTTTGGCCACCTAATAAGGACTCACTGGAGAAAAGCCTAATGCTGGGAAAGATTGAGGGCAAAAAAGAAGGGGACGACAGAGAACGAGGTGGCTGGATGGAGTCACTGAAGCAGTAGGCATGAGCTTAAATGGACTCCAGAGGATGGTAGAGGACAGGAATGCCTGGAGGAACGTTGTCCATGGGGTCGCGATGGGTTGTACACAACTTTGCAACTAACAACAACAACAACAACAACATTACTAGCTAGATTACTCATCTTCCTACCCACTAACTTAACTAATTAACTAAGTGAAACCATTTACTAGCTTTTTACTAATTAACTAACAATCATCTGAAAGAAGAAAAAAACAACATTTAAATAAAATACCTTGTGTTTTTGAACTAAAATATAGAGAAGAAAACAAAACATATATGATTGTATAATGCCACTGAGCAATAACTACTGCATTTGTTATTATATGGAGATTTGCAAAATGTATTATTTTTGTACAAATCACATTTGCATTTTATTTTTCCCATTTTCTACATTTCAGAAGTGCCGGCAGTGAAACAATTATCTTGTTTATGTAATAAAATATTCAACAGGATTTGTAACCTGAACCAATAAACTTGGTAGATTCTATAGATTAAACTGGTTAATGTATCAGTGGATTCATGGCTGATAATATGATGCCATAACTCTTGATAACAGCACACCATATAAGATTTTCATTTAAGCAAGTCTGAGGCAGAAAATCTGATAAAGATAAAGCCAGTAACCAAAGCACAAGTTCAAGCACTGAAAAATTAATATATGTATATATGTTGATATCTCTATGCAAAAATCCCAGTGGAAGAAAAATTGATTATTTGCCAGATTTCACAATTTATGATGTAACAATATTGCCACAGTAGGATGAGCATTTGCATAATATCTTAATTTAGTTAATGCTCCTGATGAAGGAGGCCTTCGGGGAAAAAACTATGAAAGGATTAATATAGATTTTCAACAGGATAGTCATTATCACTAAATACCATGTGGCAAAATTGGCTAGCAGAGAGCATAATGAATCAGAATTAAGGTAGGCTAGGATTTAGTCCATTGTTTATCTCATTATGGGACTCTAAGCATTTCAAGTAAGTTTTCTGCATCTGATCAACCCACTGACAAATAGGGGGAAAGGATATGATAACTCTTATTTAAATGATTAATGTAATCATTTCAGCTAACAGATCTTTGGCTCAACGGATTGCTCTATGATTAGGAGAAAACTAAAAGGCAGAAGCAGAGTCCAGAATTTAAACGATTTCTTTTGTCCCAATGGTTTTCTATATTAGGCAAAAATACATAACCTCTTCTACTTTCACTATGATGTTACAGAGATATTAATAAAATAATTTATGAAAAATAGAATCTTGAGTGAAAAAATGTCACTAGGGGCATTTAGAACTTTTGTTCTTAGTACATTTTGACACTGTTGATTCCCTGTCCTTAGAGTGAATTTTTCTTTAGCTTATTTTTTAAAAAAAATAAATACCGGAGCAGTAAAGTTAAACATTACAGATTGCATATATCTAGTACATATCCAGAGTGGCATCTGTGCAGTGGGGTCAAGAGTATCAAAATCGTGGATGCCACCAGGGACATCAAAGTCCTGTGAGTTCTTAGGAGTATAGGATGTAAGTGACACATTCAAAAGGACAGGTTTTGATTGCTCAGTTAAGCATGACATTTTATTTTATTGACTCCTTCCATGGTCACCCTTGGACATATATTTTTAAGGGGGAGGGTATGGGATTATAGTGCTGCAGTCATTTTTATGGGAAGTCTTTTAACATGATTTTTCTCCAGGTGACAGGGACACTTGTGATCATGTTATTCCAAGGGAGCAGCTGACTTAGTCAACCATGTCAAGAGAATATCAACAATGTGATGAGACTATCACCTATTATTCTATATTACGGGTTGACTTTGAATGATACCTTCTATTTATAATGCCTGACACTACTACAACCATTTCCTACTTTGCTGTACATTTATTTATTATGTAATCTATTACTGTTTTAAATTTGCTAGAAGTACAACCATAAATACTATAAAAACAGTATAACAAGAACTTAGAAAATAAAGCACATTTAACATTGTACAAATGCAGGAACACAAACATTTAAACTATTCAGTTTTATAATTTAAATCACATTGCCACCTTCAGAATATCAGGTCTTTTTGAGTAAAGTTCACCATATTTTAAAGTCATTAAGAGTCAAGCATTATACAAATTTAATATAATATTTTGATCAAATATATCTTAAATGCTGTGGTTACTTTAAGTGATAAAGATGACTCCCCTAATTTTTGAGCCATTTTATTCATATTTCCTCTCACAGTGTATTGGAATAAGACTACATTAATTTTTTAATGCTATTTTATTTATTATTCCTCTACGTGCTTTAGCTTTATTCTGCTTTTCAACAATTGTCTCCCAATGCTTATTACATTTTTGGAAATACCAACACACACACATACACACATACACATAGATACAACTGCACTCAATCTTAAAAACCATATAGAATGGAAAGTGGAAGAAAATAAATCAGTTCTTTAAGGTCAGAATAATATAATATTTTATAATATTGCTTACCAATACTATGTAATTTATACAAAAAGTTAGTACTATTCATCACACCTACATTTCAAACTGTCACAGTTGCCCAGTTTTTAGTTCCTATAGAAAGAAATCACCAGAGGATTATGGTAATGTTTGCATTTATTTACAAATCCCCAAGTACAGTGAAGGCAGCAGACATTTAATCTCACATCAGGAAAGAATCAACTCAACAGTTTGTGCCTCTTGCAATTTCCTATCAGTTTCCATTAAAAAAAAATCTCTCTTCACCCATGTTCCTAATTTGCAACATCTTTAGCTAAGAGGGAAAGCTGGCCTTATGCCCACATTCTTAAATATTAAAAACCTTTAGAAATGTGATATACAATTTGTTCCCATCAGGCTATTAACATTAATTTATTAAATCAGATGCTCTGCTGAGGTCTGGAGCCTCAGGGCATCCATATAAACAGTCCTCACTTAATGCCATTCATTCAGCAACAGTTCTAAGTTACAGAGGCTCTGCACGAATGGTAGTTACAAACAGTCCTTGATGTTTCAGCTGTTGCAGGATAAAAATGAGTGTTTGGCACCCTGACCATATTTATGATTTTAGAATGGCCGTCAACTCCCCCACCTGCCTATCTCCCCACCATCTTTCACCTCTGGGGTGCCCTGCACTCTGCTGCTACACCCTGCTACCTGTCTCCACTGGGTGTGCCTCAGTGGTGGGTTGCTACTGGTTTGCACTGGTTCACGCAAACCATTGGTGGAAATTTGGCCAAGGTCACCAAACCGGTAGTGATGGCCAGTTGGCCATGCCCCCAAACTGGTCTCCCGGTCACCGCTCTCTCGCCCCGGCCACCATCTTCGTTGCCGCCATATTCTTTGTACATGTGCATCCCATTGCCTTGCAAGTCCAATGGGATGTGCATGCACGAAGAACATGGCGACAACGGCAGCAGCTTTTCGGCAGTCTGCAGAGAAAGCAGCTGGCAAAGAAGCCTTTTCGGAGACTTCTTTACCAGCCATTTTCCAGCAGTGGCGGCTGGCTGGGGGCCACCAAAAACTCCGATCAGGTTGCCTTCCGGACTCTGGACCAGTCACCGGGGAAGGTAAGCACCCCGAACAAGGAGGCGGTGGTGGGGGAGGAAGGCAGGCAAGCGGGCCTGGCCACAGGACCACCGGGAAGACCGCATGGAAGGCAGGCAAGTATGTTGGGACCACCCGGCTATGGGGAAGGAAACTAGCAGCCTATTCCCTTCCACATGGCCCTGCCATGCTTGTCTGCCTTCCACGCAGCCTTCCCAGTGGTCCCCCATCCTTTGCTTTCTATGGTTGGGTCACACATCCAGCCCATGATGGGAGATGCGCCGCTTCTAGGTTGGCCCGGCCTGGCCAGTGGGTGGGCGGGTGGCCCTTAGGGGAGATGGAGCCGCTGCACTGGGGTTGAGAGGGGTGGCAGCAGCGGTGGTGCTGCAGGAGGGCTGGCAGATTTCCCAGGGCTGCTGCACATGTGCACCGCATGTGAAGGGAGGCAGACACGGCGCCTCTGTGGAAAAGAGGTGCTGCCGATTGACTTTAAGAGCTCCAAGAAGCCAAGAGAAAAAGTAGTGGCAGGGGGACAGGGGCGTGAGTGTGTGTGTCCCTCGCAAGGAGTGTGAAGGGAGGCAGACACCGTGCCTCTGAGGAAAATAGGTGGCGGTGGAGCCCTGGCTGTCACCCGGCTGTCACATGCCCCATCGCCTTCGCTACCACTACTTTTGCTCTCAGCTTCTCGGCGCTCTTAAAGTCGATCTTGAAGAGCTGGAAGACATTTCCTTAGATCACCGCCAAACTCATCGTTGGGAGAGGTGTAGGCTAGCCCCTGAATATACAATATGTCTTGGGCAAAGTTCTTCCAAAGTTCGGCCAAGTCTTCTCCTCCTTCTCAGCCTTAACGTGTGTGAGCAAACATACACCATGAGGTGTCTGCGCCATGAGGTGTGTGTGACTGTGCATGTTTGCTCTGTGATACGAGGCTGAGAAGGACAAGAAGACATGGCTGAACTTTGGAAGACCTTTGCCCAAGACTTCTCGTATATTATATATCCATGCAGGAAAACTCCCCAGGAGTTCCGGGATGCCCCTCTATTGCTGCTATGCCTGCCATGGCAAAAGCTGCACAAGAAACCTCCCTGGGAGTTCTGGGGTGCCCCTCCGCCATTGCTGATGCCTGCCATGGCAAAAGCCGCACAGGAAAACTCCCCAGGAGTTCCGGGACGTCTTCAAATGCCTTCTATGAACTACAGCATATAAGGTACAGTTATGACCCTAAAAGATTACATTGGCATCCTTCAGTCTCAAGAGACTATGATATCATGCTCTGGAAAGAGGTCCTAAAACAGCATCTAGTGTGACTAAAAAGGTCAATTCGAGAGTGGCAATCCCTTCCACACTGAGGGCGGATACATTCTGTCCCCTGCCCAGCCCCCAGATTCTGCTGGTTCTGGGACTGCCTCTTTGCCTCAGCCTGCTGAACAAGTGTCTCTTCGAATTGGAGAAGGCCATGCTGCGTCTTTAGCCTCCAAGCTGAACGATCAGAGGTCAAGGTTTCCCAGTTGTTAATGTCCATTCCCAGGGTCTTTAGGTCCCTCTTGCAGATATCCTTATATCACAGCTGTGGTCTCCTCTGAGGCACTTTCCCTGCACTAATTCTCCATACAGGAGATCTTTCGGAATCTGACCATCAGCCATTCTCATGACATGTCCCAGCCACTGTAGACATCGCTGTTTCAATAGTGTATACATGCTAGAAATTCCAGCACGTTCCAAGACTGCACTATTTGGAACTTTGTCCTGCCAGGTGATGCCAAGAATTCGTGGAGACAGCGCATATAGACCTAAAAGAATACATAAGGTAAAATGCTAAAAACTGGGTTACTTAGCAGATCTGTCAGGTAAAGAAATTCTTAAATTATCCATTGTTGATTTGGATGTATGGGACTGTGCGCATGTACACACATATGTACTTATGTTATATACTTGAAATGTTTTTTTGTGAGATGAAAAATCCTGCATAAAGAAAAATAATCAATAATGTATCAGGTTCAATGAGAACATCACACACTAATTTTCTATGTTTTAATCTGGAAAAGTTCTAGAAATGCTGGAGATGGCATTATCCACATATTTTTTTACATGGCTTTAAAATATTGTCAAGATCTGAGTAATTTCACTGTATTGTCTGCTTTGGGAGTTGTCAAATTATATTCTGTTTTATGGGAAACTATAACAAAACTCAATTCCCCTTGAGTTTCTGCAAACTTTCTGGGCAGGCAGCTGAAACTCTTGCCATTTTCTGGGGTTTGCATACACCCCATAAAGATGCAGTTCACATAATTTCTCCCTTCATAGATAGAACTCATCTCCTTCTTTCTTCCACTCTTTCACGATTGCTACCACAGCAATAGGCAACAACCATGGTCGCATTTGACAAAAATGCCTAATTATAAAACTATCAACATGCTATGATTTCCCAATTCACAAGAGCTTTTGAATGCAACAGAGGAATGTTAGCCAGGCAGTTGGGAAACCTTTCATTGCTTTTAAAACAAAAAAACAAAGCAAACAAGTGGCTTGTTCTTGCAATAGCTTTTTATCATAGCAGCCTCTTAGAATTTTAGGCAAATTACCAGATAATTGCACATAGAATAGAGTGTGTATATTAATTCATTATGGTTTCTGGGGGTGAAGGAATGTTTGCTACTGATTTTCTCTTCTGCTATTGGTCACTTACTGATTGGCTCATGGATGTCCCTGGTGAATTCAAGGTCCGAAGAAATTAAGACAAAGTTTGCTTTCCAGCTGCTTTGTGGGGGATTGGTGGGTGGAAATTCAGAATGTGTGGATGTGCCCTATCTTTAGTGTTTTGTAAAAGTGTTTTCTGGGGAAGAATTATGCAACACTCCGTGTTTACCATGAAAGCAGCTTTACAAAATGAAATAATGCTTGTGTTATGCTAGTTTTGAGACTTTTTCTCAACTGTACTGGAACAGTCATTTCTGAATCTGTACCAAGATTGACCATAGATTTTAGAGTGTATTGGTGATTTACTTACAAATCAAGTTTGTGCTGGATATTTACTAACTAGTAGCAACTGAAGGTATACTCATATCTCTGAAATCACACAGAGCTGTTTTGGTTAATTATTATATGGAATAACAAGAGAGTCAGCTTCCCATGAAAAACATATCTGAAAACAACCAGCATGTCC
Organism: Ptyas mucosa; assembly: GCA_012654045.1. Lineage (NCBI taxonomy): Eukaryota > Metazoa > Chordata > Lepidosauria > Squamata > Colubridae > Ptyas > Ptyas mucosa. The sequence goes on from WNWU01000004.1 coordinate 33,782,297, forward strand.
ACCCAATTACATGACCAACCAGCCATGCCCAACCAGTCATATGACCATCAAGCCACTCCCACCCAGTCACATGATCACCAAGCCATGCCCACCAAACAAGCCACACCCACAGAACTTGTAGTAAAAATTTTTTGAAACCTACCACTGGTGTGCCTCATCAACAGTGGGAGGAAGAAGATGGTAAACGTTAGCTAAAGCAGTGGGGTGCAGCTGAAATAGGTGGTGGCAGAATGCAAGGCAGTCAAAAGGTCAGAGATGGGGAGAGATAGCAATAACACTTATATACCGCTACATAGTTCTTTACAGCCCTCTCTAAGCATATTGCCTCAAGCAATCTGAGTCCTCATTTTACCAACCTAGGAAGAATGGAAGGCTGAATCAATTCCTGGCAGTGGGCAGAGTTAGCCTGCAATACTGCACTCTAACCAGTGGTGGGTTGCCCCTAGTTCACACCAGTTCTAAAGAACCAGTAGTAAAATCAGGAGAGGCCCACCAACCCCGACGTCATCAGAATGCTTCTGTGCATGCGCAAAAGCTTCTGCATATGCGCAGAAGAGCGCACACGCAGCCCTGTTGTGAACCGATAGTAAAGGTAAATAGAACCCACCCCTGACTCTAACGCCTGTACCACCACGGCTAATATCAGAGAGATAGATAGGTGGTGAGAGTTTTAAGCAGAGGCAAGTGTGGTAGTTGAGCCTTGTCTGCCAAAGGTCTGGCTGGGAAACAGGACAGTGGTTTCTGCAGGGCAGGAGAACAACAGTGTGATCTCCCCTAATGACCTCAACTGAGACTACTAGAAGTAGTATAATCAACTTGCCGTCACATGATGTTTCACCTAATAATCACTTCATTTAGCAATGGAATTCTGGTCCTAATTAGGATTGTTAAGTGAGGACTACAGGAGTCTTATTCACTGAAATTTTCAACAATGTATTTGCTGAAACTCTGTACAACTATAAGAGTAGAGGTGCTATGCAACTTGATTATATTGTCTTTGCTTCAGGAAATGCATCCTTTATCTTTATAAATAATGTTTTGAATACTTTAACTTCACAGTAAATAGCATGAGCCACAAACAAGTTATTAATCTTTGAGGATTTTGTATAATTGAGATTAATTAGCTTGACACTCATAGATAATATTAACAGCTGAAAAACTTAAAAGAATATCTTTGATGTATAAATAGTATACCTAGTAAATATCTTTATTCCAGATCTTGGAACAAAGCACATTTTAGGAATAAGTTAAAAAATTGATACTCTGTCAGGATATCTTGACACAGCACTAATTTAGCCTAATTTATTAGTCATAAGGGAAACAGCATTTGAATTTTTATATGTATAAAGAAAGTATGCAAAAGAACTTGAGAAACTTCATTATGACTCAGTAGGGAAGAATTTTGAAATAAAATGGCATAGCTGCACTCAGAATATATAAAATAAATATGTAGAACAATAACAACGTTGTGGAAAATCACTCACAAAATAATGATTGTTTCAGTACTAAAACCAATGCTACTGAGTTTACCATCTAATGCTTAGTCACCCGAATGCATTTTGTGGGATTTACTTCTTAATAAGAATGATTAGAATATAGTTTGGGAGGAGATGGGAGAGAATGTAATAATGTCTTAAATTCCATACAAAATCTAGTTAGCTGGACACTACTAACTTTTATTTGTTCCAATGGGATCTAGTTAAAACTAGATGAGGATCTATGGCTGTAATTATACACACAGACATCTGGGAATATGCCCCATTTAACTCAGTGCTATTTACTTCTAAATACACATTTATCATCACAACATGAACAGCACTTAGCTGATTTTGGCTAATCTCAAAAAACCTAATCAAAATTGGACATAATCAGTACTTGAATGAGAGACCATAACGAAGTAATAGCCTATAGCAGTGATGGCTAACCTTTTTGCCATCACGTGCCAAAAGCGGGGGGAGCACGGTGGGGTCACATGCAAGTGTGCCCACATCCATAATTCTATGCGCCCCGCCCTCCCCTGTGCTCTCCCCACTTTTTGCACGTGATGGCATGGTGGGCTCGGTAGGCCGTTTTTTTGCTCTCCCCATGTTCCAGAGCCTTTCTAGGAGCCTGGGAAGGGCAAAAATGACCTTCCCCACCCCCTCAGAGGCCCTCCGGAGGCCGGAAACAGTGTGTTTCCTGACTTCTGGTGGGCCCAGAAGGCCTGAAAATCAGCTGGCTGGTGCACACATGCGTGCCGGAGCTGAGCTCACGTGCCCACCAATATGGCTCCGCGTGCCACCTGTGGCACCCGTGCCATAGGTTCGCCATCATGGGCCTATAGGCTAAACTGAGGAGCTGAAAAACAAAACAGACATTATGATCAATGGCAAACCACATTGGTATTGCCAGTAAAATGAAAAGAAAAATATTAGATTCCATGTATTTACAACCTGTAGAATTTGACTCTAAGGTGACCTAGCCGGCATTTGCAATGTAAGATTGGACAATCAGGTGCCAAATTAAGTTTTAGTAAGGGAAATGTCATGCTATAGAATTGCCGTGAATCAAATCTTAACATAGTATATCTATGCATCTATTCTTCCCTTCATGTATCCAATTATCTTCCTTCATTCCTTAATTATTTGTAGCACAAATGTCAGTGCATCTAGACAAAATTGCCAAGCATACTTCTCAAATGATTCTGAATAAAAAAAAGAATAAAAACAATGGGAAAATGTGATGGGAAAAAATATCAACCACTAATATTTGAACTGACAAACATCTGACATTTGTCAGATTAGATATTGTTGCATTGGGGAAAAATCAATAAAATAAAAATACGTTATGTCAGATTTGATTAGGGTGTATTGTTTCATTTTTTAAAAAATAAATGGATCCTTTTTGAATTTGTGACCTATAGTAAGTAAGAGATAAGCTAGACATAAAATACACTTTACTTTATCTTCCTATATAGAATGCCCCTTCCTGCTTCCTAGATAATGCATATTGTGAAGCAGCTTTTATGAATAATATGCACAATCCTAATACGGAATTATAACAATGCAGAACTCTTTGTGCAGAATTAGTGCACAATTAGAGCATAATTAATGCAGAGTCTTATGACTTTTGGAGAGATACACATTCTGGTGGACAGTTTGCTTTCAGTCTGAGAAAATTGGCTTAGGTCATTATTCACAGCAAGGGTTGACAACTTTTTGGAGGTGGGGTGTGGGTTCCAGTTCCTTCTTCCCCATGATAACTTGGTCCAGGACAGCAAGATCATAGCGGATTGGAAGAATCTCATGAGAGACCAATAATATTATATGAGTATTATATGAATTTTTCGTGTTACCATGATATTAGGTTTCACAATATTTCAGTTATCGGTTAGAAATGGCTACATGAAGAAATATGTGGAGAAACCTGGAAAAATTGTTGAAGCAAAAGATTACAAGAAAAGTATCTTATTCATGCCAATATGTGTTGCAAAGCAGCTTCATCAAAGAAAGAGAGAAAAATAATACACACCTTAAAAGACTTTAAAATGAACATTGATAATTCTTTCAAAAAGATTTTGTTTGAATTTCAGATGAATGCAAAAATGTAGTAGAATGGAATTAAAGTTACGGAACAATAGAAAGCATTGTTCATTCTTACTTCCAAAGCGCATTGCTTCAGTCTTTATGACTAGGTGGGCTAGGAATGATACAGAATCAAGTGATTTAGTCTCATTTATCACAATCCCGAATGTAAATTATTGGAATAAAAGGGAAAAATACATTTCCCCCCAGAAAAGATCTCCTTTCTTTAAAGGCATCCAGACTTTAACCAATGGCCGTTTATTTGTATTTATTCCTTCCTTTTTTCAATTCAAGGAGAGTACATACAATGTTACATACAACAAGAACAAAATTAAAAAATATTAAAAAAAAACAATAAAAAGCCTGATAAAAGAGATGCTTTTAAAGGCAGAGATAACAGAGACCACCACAAATCCTCTGAACGATGCACTTCCCCCCACTTTTTAAAAGATGCCAGATATTGAGTAGGGTGTCAGCTACACATAACAATGGTTCAACTGCACATTCATACTGGGGAAAAAATCCTGCAGATAGTTAGCCCTTAACTCATTTCAGACTTTAAAGGGTTAGAATTCATATTTACCAACAGCAGCAACAGAACACTTTTCAACCTATTAAGTATTAATTGGAGTACCATCCACCTAATACTAGCTAATACACTTAGAATTTTGATATAAGCAAAATATTTTACATTTATTGCATTATTTAACATAATTGATTTAACTTAATCTTGATGCCACTGCCTATCAGGAAAGGTAAATTAATGAGAATTAAAACATTTCTAACTGTGCATGGTCCCAAACTTCCATCTCTGTATTCTGTGGTAAAGATAATGACAGAGCCCTGGTGGCGCAGCAGATTAAAGCACTGTTATTAACATCAGCTGCCTGCAATTACTGCAAGTTCAAATCTCACCAGGCTCAAGGTTGATTCAGCCTTCCGTCCTTTCAAAGGTAGGTAAAATGAGGACCCAGATTGTGGGGGCAATAAGATGACTTTGTATGAATATATACAAAAAGTATGAAGGCTATTGCTTAACGCATTGTAAACTGCCCTGAGTCTCCGGAGAAGGATGGCATATAAATCAAATTAAAAAAAGAGAGAGAGAGAGAGACTGGCAAAGTGACCACAATGTGGGTCATTTCCAACATTTCTACATTTCAGAAGATTATGTCAAAGAGTAATTAAAACAGGTTCAGGACAACCCCAGACATACTGCGGAAGTTGCTGGTATGAAATAAAGAATATTCCTACGATTATAATATCAGTGTATTATTCTAATACTTTGGATCCTATGGGAAATCTATTTTTTCAATTTTTTTACATAACATAACTCCAAAACTAAAACAATAAAACAAATAAGAAATGATGTAACTGATTCCTGAGGATAATTTCTAGAGAGAAAAAATTAAAAGAAAATATGTAATAACTTAGTTCAAGTTTGGCTTTAATAGTTTCAGCTGGAACTGTTTCAAAGAAAGCAAGCTGAATCTGATTAGAACAGAACAGAGAGGCATAAAATTATCATAGATCTATTTCAGAAGCCAGTTTTTACCTTCATATTGGATCTGGAAATATTTTTCTAAAATGCTGAATCACAATAATTGAAAATTACCAAATTCCAAAGTGAAGCTGATGAATGTGCTTTTAAAACTGGAGAAAGAAGCATCAATAACCTATGCTATCATATGTTTATTTATTTATTTATTTTATTTATATACCGCCCTTTTCCTGCTGGACTCAGAAATAAAAACAGTCAATACAAAATTTACAATTTAAAAGAATTATAAATTTTGGCCGAAAGTTAAAAAACCTCATAACTAAAACCCAATTGGACAATTTAAAAATCTAAAATCTTAAAAAATCTTAAGAAAGGGGTTTATGCCAGCCCTGCTTGTTGAAAGAGAAAAGTTTTTAGGGCACGGCGAAAAACCCGGAGATCTGATATCCTGCGTATCTCCAGTGGCAGGTTGTTCCAGAGGGCAGGTGCTGCCACAGAGAAGGCCCTCCCCCTGGGGGTCGCCAGCCGACATTGCCTGGCCGATGGCATCTGAGGAGTCCCTCTCTGTGGGAGCGTATTAGCGGCAGAAGGCGGTCCCGCAAATACCCAGGTCCGATGCCATGGAGCGCTTTAAAGGTGGTAACCAACACCTTGAAGCGCACCCGGAAGTCCACCGGGAGCCAATGCAGCTCACGCAGGAGAGGTGTCACATGGGAGCACCCCCTCACTCCCATAATCCCCTGCGCAGCCGCATTCTGCACCAGTTGGAGCCTCCAGGTGCACCTCAAGGGGAGCCCCATCTAGAGAACATTACAGTAGTCCAGGAGGGAAGTGACGAGTGCCTGAGTGACCGTGCGTAAGGAGTCCCAATCCAGAAAGGGATGCAACTGGCAGATCAGGCGAACCTGATGAAAAGCCCCCCTGGCCACAGCTGTCATATGCTCTTCTAAAGACAGCCGTGCATCCAGGAGGACACCCAAGTTGCAAACCCTCTCTGTGGGGGCCAATAACTCGCCCCCAATAGCCAGCGACGGCATCAGCTGGCTATATCGGGACGCCGGCAGCCACAGCCACTCAGTCTTGGAAGGGTTGAGTCGGAGCCTGTTATTCCCCATCCAGATCCACACGGCCTCCAAGCACCGGGACATCACTTCAAGGGCATTGTTGGGATGGCCTGGGGTGGAAATGTACAGCTGAGTATCTTCAGCATACTGATGGAATTCCACCCCAAAGCCATGGATGATCTCGCCCAGTGGCTTCACATAAATGTTGAACAGAAGGGGCAAGAGGACCGATCCCTGCGGCACCCTGCACACAAGGCGCCTTGGGGTCGACCTCTGCCCCCCTGCCTCGGGGTCAACCTCTGCCCCTAGTTGAGGATACTACTCTAACAGCTGAAAATACAAAGGATTTGGCAAGCCCTAGCAGTAAAAGTCAAAGAGCACAGTGGAAAAAATGGGACTAAAATTAAATATAAAGAAGAATAATGACAATCAGCCTTACAATGAACAATAAATATATTAAAGTGGTGATTAGCTTCTACCTTTTGGGACCAACCATCTACATCAGGGTTGTCAAACTCGCAGCCCACAGGCCGGATGCGTCACACACTGGCCATGCCCATGCCCAGTTTAGCAAAGGGGAAAACAGTCATGATACGTCACGTGATGATGCCATGAAAACACAAATTTGACACCCCTGATCTACATTAAGAAACAAGTAATCAAGAAATACTTTGCAAACTAGCATTTGGTAGAGCAACCATAAAGGCCCTGAAAAAGATATTCAAATGGTGTGATGTGTCTATATCTACAAAGATCAGAATTCTGCATAAACCACGTTACTCAGTGTAACACTATATCGAAGCAAAAATTAGACTTTAAAAAAAGCAGGAAGACAATTTAATGTCAATGATGTGGATAGCCAAGAAAACAAACTGATGGATTATTGAACAAATCAATTCAGAGCAGTCTCTTGAGGCACAAACGACTATTATTCTATTTTGGACACCTTATGCTCTTTAATCCTAGGAAAGGAGGAAGGAAAGAGAAGAAGAGGATGCCCAGTGGGATGGTAAATGGACTTAGTTGCAGTGGCAATGAGCGGGAGACTTAAAAAAACAGATAGTCATGGAGAAAATGTGTCAGTGTGGTCTTTAGGAGTCAAAAATGACTTGATTGCACATAATCGATCAATCAATCAATCAACAAAATCACTATCAGAGATGCCCAGTCAGCATTTGAAACTATTTCATAATTTGGGAAACTAATACTGGCAGGCTATTTTTCTCCAATTGTGCATATACCTTTCTAGTTCCAAGATTCTTATTTCACTCAAATAAATGTAATTTAAACAACAAGTATTCATAGGTAAAATGAGTGAACTTTATCTTGGTACAAAAAGCTATGAGTTGTCAGGCAATAGCGCAGCAGGTGTCCAAATGAAGTCAGAGACGCTGACACAAACTTGTAGTTTTATATAAATAAATATATTTTACATCTACATTTACAGCAAACAAGATAGTCAGACAAATAGGAGCATTATGAGGTAAATCATAGAGCACACAGGGCACACAGAAGAAAAAGGTAGGAACAAAGGGAACCCCCTCCCATCAACCAATCACAGCAGATTACCTCATGCAGGAACCAGCACTCTCCAATCCATCAGCTGTAACTGTGTGTTCTGACACATTGTACAACCCCACTGTTCCATCTACTAAATTTAAATATCTTAATATGAGTTAAACAGAATAATGGTTCGAGTTCAGCCCTATTTTAGTGCCTTACTGATTCGGCATGTGCAACATATATACACAAACTTGATGAAATACAGTAGGTAGTTGAAACGGAAGAACAGCACAAATGATAATGTAAGGCATACTTTGTCTTTCTAATGCCTACATATACATATATGAAAGTGGCCTTAAATTTTAAAAGAAATGTAAACTTGCAATTTAAAGGATCTGTACACATCTAGTAAGGTTTTTAAAGGCTTTTCTTGGCTTTGAATATTAAGGTGACTTGTAAAATCATAAAAAATCCACCTTAATTTAAAAATAGGCTGGCTCTATAGAAGCAGAAAATTTGGGGTTTGGCAAACACATGTTCAAAACCATAGTTAAACTATTTGGCTAGTTATTCTGCCAATGCTATCAGGAAATGAACTGATGGCTCTTGCTCTGAAATATGAAAGGCAAGGACAGCAAATTTTGAAGAAATGAGCAAAAAGGTTGTAAAACTTTTTTGATATGCAAAAACAGTCAAACTCTGGTTATGCAGGGATCAGATGAAGGTGACTGCAGTAAACTATGGAGAAAGTAAATTATGTCGCTTTGCTTAGAGAAAAAAACCCTAAACTTAGAGAAAAACTTAGAGAAAAATTCCCCAAACCCCCAAAACTTTAACCTTAGATTATCTACTGTTGACCTCACCCCATTCCTAAGAGGTCTGTAAGAGGCATGCATAAGCGCACCAATGTGCCTACTGTCCCTGTCCTAATGTCCCTTTTTATTTGTATCCATCTCATGTATTAATAATCATGTCTATACTTTTATCTGTTATCTTATAAATGTTTGACAAACACACACACACTTATATCTGACTGGAAATCCCTTATAGACTTTTTGTGTACAATGGAGAAATGCACTTAAGCTTTGTGGTTTTGATGATTGGGAAAAAAAAACTGGACTGTAGAAAACTGAGCTTTTTTTGTAACCAAAGAGAAAGAGATAATTTTGTAATTCCACTTATATTTGCTGCAAAGATAATTGAAAGCTTCTTTTTTATTTCTTTTCCTTCTTTCTGCACCTTTGTCTTTTTTTCTTTTTCTTTTCTTTCTTTTCTGCTTTTTCTTTTTCTTAGTTTGTGTTCGCTTTCATGTTCTTTGTGAATAACAATTCTCTTTCTCTCTTTCTCTCTCTCTCTCTCTGTCTCTCTCATATCTATCTGTATGAGAGAGAGAAAAAGAGAGAAAGCATTCTGTCGCATGTACTGATTGTGCCCAATTATATAGAAAATAAAAGAAAATAATGATCTGAATCTAAATATTCTCTTTAAGGGCAAATTGGGCATAATGCAAAAATACAAAAACACTATATACGTTTTCATTTATACCAAAGGTTTTTATTGTAGATACTGCAAATTACACCTTAATTATACCTTAATCTGGAAATTAAGAATATAAATATGCAATTGTATTTATATTATCAATTTAAAAATGATAATATAAATGCGTAATTTAATAACGACACTTGTAGCTGACATTCTAGCATTTAACGAATAAATACTAGTATAAAATTAAAGCTTATTTAAAAATGGCTTATTTGGGTTACTCTTTTGCCAAGATATTATATTTTCTTTTGTGTGAAAATGTAAAAGAAGTGTTTACATCTATAGGAAGTTTTGCCTTAAGTATTCTTTGAGCACTTTCAGTTCATTATGTAGGATTGGTTACAGTCAACATGGTTCAAGTGTTATTACCTTCTAAATCAGTGTTTCTCAACCTTGGTAGCTTGAAGATGGGTGGACTTCAACTCCCAGAATCCCCCAGCCAGCAGTCCATCCATCTTCAAGCTTCCAAGGTTGAGAAACATTGTTCCTAATGATCAATCCATGAGAACTTCAAATAACACTTTCTCCAAAACCTTTGCTTTTATCACTCCCTATTAGCACTGTGTCTTCAGAATGTCTAAAGAAACTTCTCTGAGAAGACCACCACTGAACTTCAAGCAAGGTGCTAACTTATGACAATTTCTTGTGCCATCATCATCATGCAATTACACTATTTTAATACATGCTATATAAAGATGACTTCAACATTGCAATTGGGAAAAAGCAAAGAATTAATTCAACTTTACATACTCCAATATGAGCTTATAATATAACATAGAATAACAGAGTTGGAAGGGATCATGGTGGTCTTCTAGTTCAATCCACTGCTTTAGTAGGATACCTTATACTATTTCAGACGAATGGTTATCCATTGAAAATCTCCAATGAAGAAGTACCCACAACTTCTGGAGTTAAGCCATTCTACTGATTAATTGTTCTCACTGTCAGGAAATTTCTCCTTAATGCTAGGTTATATAGCTCTTTATTAATGTTCGAACTGTTATTTCTTATCCTATGTCAAGTGGTTTGGAAAATAGATTTGGGTTCTAAATTTTTTTACTATTGGTTCTATGGGCGTGGCTTATTTTGTGGGCTTGGCTTGATGGTCATATGACAGTGGGCATGGCTTGATGGTCATGTGACTGGATAGGCGTGGCCAACTCAATGTCACTCACATCAAGGGGTGCCTCGCCTGGCCCCTCCTCTCCCAGCCATTCCTTGTCACACCCACCCTCAATATATCTATAGTTCTGTAAAAATGTTGTTCACCTTTTTTCAACTTTATTATCTACATTATATAGATGCATTTTCATGGACCACTAAAAGGAGGAAATGGCTCACATGGGCGTGACAGGGGAAGGTTACTTCAAAATCCCCATTCTCTCTGCACCCCACTAACCTGCTCTCAGAAGGAATCAAACTCCCTCCTCTTCATTTCCCCAAATAAAATATTACTCATAAGAAAAGGCTCCCAGAAAAGCAAGGAAAAATCAAGCGCTAACAAGGAACCTGTCTGATTCTCATTCCACATTCTTGCCAGCTGCATAAAGGAAACTTTGTAAGAAGAAAACAGTTACCGGTGCTTAGAGATAATAGAAGGTGGAAGCCGGAAGTTCGGCTCCATTTACAAGCAGGCAGAAAACTCATTCAAGACAGGATATTTCACAATGGAAATCGCCAAACCTTTTTAGAAACACAAAGCCCATGTTGCACAAACCCCAAAACTTCAAAAACATAGAACCATATAAGAATCCCTCCTCTTATCCAGTTTGTTGTTTAGCTGACCCAGGAACGAACTGCTAAATTCACTTTGCTTCTACAAGTAAAAACCTTCTTCCAGCAGCTGCTTCTTGGCTTGTCAATTTAAAGCAACGGCGTCTTTTTTCCCCCTTCCTTCTTCTTCTTTGCCAAGTGATCTGGCTGAAAAGCGAGCCCTGATTTTTTCCTTCTAGCCAATCATTTGGGAGGCTACTTGGCTTCTCAATTTAAAGCGATGGTGTTTTGGTTTTTTTCCTCTTCTTTATCAAGTGAGCCCTGATTTTTTTTTTCTAGCCGATCTAGCTGGGAGACTGGGAGGCAGCAAATAGATTGGGGTGGGGCCAGGTTTACCGGTTGTCCGAACTACTCAAAATTTCTACTACCGATTCGCAAGAACCGGGGAGAACCGGTAGCAACCCACCACTGAGTTACACCCCCCCTTCTCTGTGACAGCCGCTCAAGCATTCATGACACCCTTAGTCCTTCTCTTTGTTAGACTAGACATATCTAGTTCTCTCAACTGTTCCTTGTATGGTTTAGCCTACAGACCCCTTATCATCATGGCTACTCTTCTCTGCAGTCTTTCTAGGGTTTCAGCATCTTTTTTGTATTGTGGTGACCAGAATTGGATGCAGTATTCCAAGTGTGGTCTTACTGGTGCAGTATAAAGCAGTACTTTCATTTCATGTGGTCTTGATACTACCCCTCTATTGATGCAGCCTAGCACTGTGTTGGCTGTTATGGCAGCTGGAGCACACTACCGGCTTGTACTTAAGTGGTTGTCTACTAGGACATCTAGATCTGTCTCATAGTGACTATGTACCACCTATTGAATATCTGTGCATTTGGTTTCTCCTGTCTAAGTGTAAGAACTTCCTTTTCTCACCACTGAATTGCATTTTGTTGAATAAAACCCAGCGTTTAAGTCTGTCAAGATACTTCTGGAACTTGAGCCTGTCTTCTAAAGTGTTGGCTATCCCCCCAGCTTGTGTCTGCAAATTCTTTGCCATCATCTAAATCATTTAAGAAGACATTGAAGGGTATTGGGCTTAATACAGAACCACAAGGTACCCCACTACGAGCTCCCCTCCATCTGAATGTATTTCCATTGAGAACTATAAGTTGAGTGAGTTGGTCAGCCAAGTGTGATTTCATCTGGTGGCGATACTGGCTCTATTGCACATATTTTTGTATCTTTCTGATGAGTACACTGTGGTCTACTTTGTCAAATGTCTTAATGAAGTCTAAGTAAACTAAGTCCAGAGTATTTCCCAGATTCATTTATTTAGTCACTTTGTCAAAAAAGGCAATAAGCTTTATCTGCATGATCTGTTTTTTCACAAATCCATGTTAACTTTTAGGAATAGTATTGCTTGTTACTAGGTGTTTGTAAATCCGCTACTTGATTATCTTTTCCAAGGTTTTCCCTAGAGGTGGGCATCACATACTGTAACAACTGGTTCACCCAGCACTGGAAATGTGAACGTGCTTGCGTGCACAACATCCCACATGCATGCGGCATCACAAAAGACGGCAATTTGCTTGCACGTACTATCCGTGCATGGGTGCAGCATCAAAAAACACAGCAATTCGCTCACATGCACCTTCTACACATGCGTGTAGTATCATAAACACAGCGATATAGGATGGGATTGCGCTCGGGCAGGCCCACTCACAGGTCGCAACTTCCGGTTTGCCCGAACTGGTCTGAACCGGCAGCAACCCACCATTGGTTTTCCCAAGTATTGATGTCAAGCTTATTGGTCTGTAGTTTTCTGGATCTATTTTCTCCCCTTTTAGAAGATTGGAACTTTTTTCAGTCCTCTGGTATTTCCTCTGTACTTTGTGATCTTTGAAAGACTTTGTTCAGCGGTTCTGCCACCTCCTTGAGAACCCTGATATGTAATCCATTGGGTTCTGGAAATTTGAACTCATCTAAAGTGTATAGATGTTCTCTTAGCATTTTGATTTGTATTCTTCTTCTGTCTTCTATGGTACTGCTTTTGATAACTTGGGCAATTTTTTCTTTTGCATAAAGACATATGCAAATAATGAATTAAGATGAAGTAGAATTATTTTGCATTTATTGCATGAATCGAGTGGCACCCAATCGCCTATTTCTTACAAAGTAGTAAACTAAAAAGAAGAAGAAAATATAACTTGGACCCTTTTAGAGAAGAATATGCCAGAAGATCCTTTAGAAAGCTGTTCTATGTTCTTAGCAGAGCGCTATGCAGAAAATATCACCTTCAATTGCTAGGATTTAAAAGACAACTAGGCAAAAACGAAAGAGGTGCAAGGATACAATGTTATCTGAGAAGAGTTAGAAACTGTGGGTCCTGAGGAAATCTTCAGAGTCTTTCTTCAGAGACTTGCTAATTGTGAGCCTAATTCCTCTCATATCTGGTTTGTTGTATGGCCAGGAAGATAATCAGAAGTTGAGTCCAAACATTCATGGACTCAGAGAGAAATGCCAATAACCTTTGAAGAAGAATTATTTGGCCATTTTGAGTTGAACTGCTCCTTATTGTCTTTCCAGGCAGATGTAGCTGGCTATACTAGTTAATAATGAGGTAGATTAGCATACTCTGCTTTACCTCAGGCTGCCTATGGGTATGATTCAAAAGTCCCAGCTAATGGCCAAAATGACTGTTGCTAACAATAACATACACTGGTGATGTCCACAAGCTTTCTGATTGACCTTCACAATGCTAACATTGATATACAGAACAATGCAGAGAAGGTTTCTTCCAATATTTACCTGGCATCGTATCACTGGCAGCTGTAATTACCCAGAGATGCAACTTTTTATGATGTGGGACTCTGACTATTAAAAGGCTTTTCTTTTGGAGATTCAGCTGATGTTCATGTTAGGATCATTTCAGCATCCAATTAAGACCTAGTTATTTACACAAGCCTTTGGAGTTCACTGAAACCAGCTTAGTGTAATTTAATTTACTGTGTTTTTTTAAAATGTCTGCTTTATTTGACATTTAATATATTTACAGTAAAACTATTGAGCATAGAGAGAGTTGGGACTATATTCTCTATATTTGTGCTTTATACTGAAGCTTTTTTTCAGGTTTTGTCTTAAAACTTTAGTGCTAGTTTCCTGCCCTGCATTTGCTATTCCTCCATTTTCATTCTTTCTAGGGTAGTAACTTTGCAACTAAAAAGATAAAAAAGTAAAATCTGCAGGAAATAAATAAAATTAAAACCCACGACCATAATGAACCAAAGAACTGAAAAACAAGAATAAATTATTTCAGGTTTCAAAATATATGAATAAAGTCAGCAGATGGAAACTCAAAATTGTAGAATTACTGTCCCATCTTTCTTGACCCTTAGTATTATTGACTTTTTTTAAAAAGAATTTAAAAATTAAATTTCTTACAATCTTGAAATAATTTATTTTTGTTTTTCAGTTCTTTGGTTCAATATGGTTGTGTTTTTAAATTTTTATTTATTTCCTGCAGATTTTATTCTTTCTATTTTTTTTTAGTTGGAGGTTTGGTTTTTATAAAATAGCAGTTTGCTTCAAAACCAAAATACTGGTGCAAAGTTATTACCCTAGAATGAAAGTGAGGAATAGCAAATGTGTGTCAGGAAACTTCAGTTGGAATCAAGTGTTCTCAATTTCCTCAACAAGATTGTAAGAAATTTAATAGTTAAATTCTTTCAGGAAAAGTAATCCAGTGTTATTGTTTAACTTCTTGTCTGTATTTTAAATATGACTGTGATGTAATATATACTTGAATTCTACTTGAATACCAGTCCTAAGTCAGATGAGAAAGATACATAGTTAGGCTTCAGGCCTAACATTTTTTTTACTGGGGGGAAAAACCCAATTGATGTTCAATGAGATCTGACTGAAATTACTGGAGAGTGGCAGGGGAGGGTTTCAAAACCTGTCACTACCGGTTCGGCGCACACACACTTCTGCGCATGCGCAAAGCATCTGGGTGGGTGGGCAAAGCCTCCCGCTGCCACCGCTACTGGTTCACCTGATCCGGGGCGAACCAGTAGCAACCCACCACTGGAGAGTGGTTGTTACCCAATGTGCTGTACAGTGTAAGAAAATCTAAGCTGAAATCTGAGTTATTTATTTGCCATGGAATAGCACCAGATTGATACATAAAAACGATATAATAGAAACCCATGCTCTTCTGCTTTTTAAGTCATTTTAGTGAAATCTCAGTTCCCCTCTCACATCCTACATAGAATAGCAGTACTCACATGTTTTCTACTTCTTTTAACTGGCAACTAAATTACAAGAATCCATTCACACAACTGACTGATAATTTAGCTATCAAGTTTTATGGTTGTGTACCAGTTTAATGTGAATCTTGAAACCCAAAAGGTTAGGGATAATTCCATAGTTTTTAATTCATCTGAAAAAGAATTACCGGTAACAGTTATTTTTTTCTCCCTGATTCAAAATCTTCTCTGAAGTTCCACTTCAGGAAATCTGTTACACCCCAACAACTGTCTCTATGCAGCATGGTTTTTGTGAAATGTATTGACACGAAAGGGAAGCAGAGAATGAGAATACAGTTTTCAAGGTCTGAGAAGTGTACTTTCGAATCAGTCTGATCTTTGTGATAAGACTCTGATCATTTGTTGGATGATAGAATCTCACTTCTCCCACTGTTTCCCATTTCTCATCCACAGAAGAAAGAAACTTGTAGGTCTCTAATCTACAGTACCTGACTGGTCTAAGGATATTGTCTTTTATAGAGAAAAAAAAATAAGTGGGTTAATCTTTTATGTTCATGTATTTCTTGCCCCTGATCATCAGCTTCACTGAATTCAAGAAGGTGCATCATTATTCCTTATGAACACCTTCTATTTATACAAAAAACCAAATTACTTTTATCTGTCTGAAATTTATCACATATTCCTCACTAAAGAATCAATTCTCACAGCAACTTTTATTATAGTATGACTCAAGACAAAAACATTATGCTTACTATTACTGTAATTTGAAAACTTCTGCACTGGTATCAGTAACATCTGACATGTTTCAGTGCATAAAAGCCATATAATTTTTCTAGTAAAACCCAAAAAGGTTATGAGGACTTAAAAAAAAAAGAGTTTAAAAGCAAGTAGCTCAAAGGCCCCTAAATTTGCATTCTTCTTCCATATAATAATGTTGTGACTTTATATTTGCATATTTTATGTTATTCATCTGATAAAAAAGCAACTACAGGTAGTCCTTGACTTACGACCACAATTGAGCCCAGAATTTATGTTGCTAAATAAGAAATTTGTTAAATGAATTTTGTCCTGTTTTACGACTTTCCTGGTCACATTTGTTAAGTGAATCACTGCAGTTGTTAAATTAGTAACATGGTTGTTAAGTAGCTCCCCATTGACTTTGCTTATCAGAAGGTCGCAAAAGGAGAACATATGACCCTGGGACACTGCAACCGTCATAAATATGAACCAGCTGCCAAGTAGTCGCATGTAAATCATGAAACCATGGGGATGCTGCAATGATCATAAGTGTGAAAAATGTTCGTAAGTCACTTTTTTTTAGTGCCATTGTAACTTGTAATTGTCACTAAATGAACTGTTGTAAGTCGAGGAGTACCTGTATATATTTTTTCATTTTAAAAATACTTTTCCCAGTATTTTTGGGAGACTCCATTCCTGCTCACTCTGCAAGTCAGTTTTCAAAATTGACTCCAAGTATGTTGCGTGATCATTCATAATCAATCCCAGCGATAAATTCCTTAATATTTTGTTTTTAAGTTCAACTTAATCTAAGGAATCTTAACAACATTATTTCTGCATCCTATTATATCTATCATGCAAATAGGTGCGCAGATTTAAGAGACCGCAAATGCATTTTAATATTCTTTCTGAAGGTATATTTTACTAATCGCTACATTATAGTCTTCTCATCTATGAAAAATTATACACAGCTTAAAATACAAGGGGAAAAAAGGTGAGAAGCAATAAACCTGTGAAAACTAGAGTGCAAAACCTGCAACTATACTGAAAAACATTCACGTGACCTTACTTCCTTTTATTTATTTATTTATTTATTTATTTATTTATTGGTTTGATTTATATGCCGCCCTTCTCTGGAGACTCAGGGCGGCTTACAATGCGTTAAGCAATAGCCTTCATACTTTTGTATATACCTGCTTAGTAGGGCTTTTGGTCCCCCCCAAGTGGTGTTCTTTTTTATACAAAGTCAGCTTATTGCCCCCACAATCCGGGTCCTCATTTTACCTACCTCGAAAGGATGGAAGGCCGAGTCAATTGCCTGGTGAGATTTGAACTTGCAGTAATTGCAGGCAGCTGGTACTAGTTAACAGCACTTTAGTCTGCTGCACCACCAAGGCTCTTGGTTATTCTTTTATGCGGACTTTTAGCTAGGCTTTTACGATCTATAATTCCTGAGTCTGAACGTCTTGTACAATGAGTATGTTGTAAAGACTGAAGTTTAAATAAAAAGCAAGCAAACAAAAGAATAGTAAGAGTTGTAATACCCCTTACATGCTACAAAAATTTGATTTCTTTGGTATTTTCACACAACATTTAAAAAACCTTGGTTGCTAAACACAACCTGAAAATAAGTATTATGTCTATTTATTTGCATTTTATCTTCCTGGGCGCTGTTCAGAATTTCTGCATCCTTTACCAGAGTTTCATTTTCTATTTTGACAGACAGCATCCCTATAGAATCTCATGAAGATGACTTTTACTTTTAGAAAAATAGGACAGGGATTCTGCAGGTACCTGTATACATTGCAGATTTAATAGCCTCTCCTACACAAATAAAAATACAAACCTACCAGAGGAACATGAGACCAACAGGAGTGATCCAAATTTCTCTTTCAATTCTTATTATCTGCGGATTCTCATATTGTGCACAAGAGAAGAGTAGCACTTCTTATATGCAATTGACCCCAATTACAAATCTGAAACTAGTTTTGAAGGCTTTCTTCATCTATACCGGAATAAATAGCATTGACTTGAGATTAGCTAGTACATGTTCTATTATCTACAACTTGAGCACTGTAGTACTTGACAATTGTTTTTTTTTTACATAGAAAATTCCTTTTCTCCATTTTATGTAAGAAAAAAAAACTAAATAAAAAAAAGTGCTATTAATGAAATCTTATAACTGACATTCTCCCCAGAAATTATTTCCTATTGTAGGATAACAAGCCATCACCATGTGAAGATGAATTCAGTCTGCTCTCCATTCAAACATTCCAGTAAAATGAGATCAATTATGCACTAAAATAACCTTGGAGGCTTCCCATCACTTAGTGCTGAACCCAATTCTGACTCTTTTCTGTGTGTCTGTCTTCCTTCTGCTTTAATTATGTTATGTTCTCAATAAATTATAGGAGTTGATGTTATCCATACTCATTTATGATATTAACAAAGAAACAGTTTGAGAAAATTCACACACTTTCTGCATTTTGACAGTAAGCAAACAGCAATTATCCAAAGTACATAATTATACCATAATGCACTGAAGGAGAAAATAGGGGAAAAAATTGAAAAGTGTTATTGAAATGAAGTTCTGACAGTGCCTATAATATTAAAACAATTGCTGCAGTCAATTAGCAGTCAATATAAAATTCAGCTGCATTCTTCTCCAAAGGAAACACTGCTAACAATGTCTCTGTTTTGGAAATGTAAAGATCAATACATAACAGCCAGGAATTCATATTTTATATTTGACAGTTTCTGCTTAGAAATTAAGAAGTAACAGGCATGTAGCTACATAACTATTTGGATATTATTCCCACTAAGAACAAAATCAGCTGTAACTGTGAAGAAGAAAAAAGGAATTATTTTATTTAATTTTATTTACTAAATTCCAAAGCCAGTTTTCTAGTCTGGCAAGTGACTTAAGGTGTCTAACAAAACTTAAAAAGTACAATTTGAGTAGAAAAACATTAAAAATGTAAAATCTTGCAAACACTAAAACTAGTAATTTAAAACATGTGAGAAGAAAATCACTCTTGCTTTCCATAATTTGAGAGCAGTGCAGGTAGGGAATTTTTTAGAATACAAAAAAAAAATCCCTGTGAAAACCAAAACTTCCTCTCTTTTAGATTTTAACAACTGTATAGGTTTATAATGCAAAAGATGGTTTCAGTCAAACCACAAGCTGCTTAGGAATTTAAAAGTTAGTGCCAGTATTATAAATACTGCTGGGAAAGCAACTAGCAACCAGTGCAAATCTTTCTGCATATGCCTCTGTTAGTAATTTTCGAGTAATCCAATTGCCACATTGTACACCAACTGCAATTTGCAGACATTTTCAGAGTGTATAACAATGGTCATGACAATATGTAACACAATATAAATTACTGACAACAAATGCACTTGTCTTGGTCAGGACTGCAACTAGTCTACTAAATACAATTGTGCAAAAGTTCCTCTTGCCACACATGTCACTTGTGAATCCAGGATCAAGGAGTACTCTTAAGAGTACAAACACCCCCTTCCAGATTTAGGGCATTTCCATCCAGAACAAGAATTTCCTATTGATCCAAAACACCTTCATCTTGTCTATACTTAATTTCAGTCTCTACTAGCATATTCAAACCGTTACCAGAATTAGGTAACATCCAAGAATGCCAGTTGTTTCCCTGGTGCTTTAAAAACCATTAGCAATCTCCCCATTATTTATAAAAATAATAAAATCAGGATAAAAATAAAGGTATTTAGATTTGTCTAAATTTCTTAACTGTATTCCCTAGAAATGTAATGTTGGAGACTCATTTATAATTTTAGAGATCTGTTGGAACAAGGGAGCAATGCTTTCAGAAGAGATTTTATAATATTGCCTTTAGGCATAAATGGGTAAGTAGCACACTCCATCCAAAAGTAGGTACTGATCATTTCCCTACACCATGGAGCCAGTCCCAACCTGGACAACAGTTGGTAATCAAATCAGAATGATCAAAGATTAAGGAAACAAGAAGTAGAGACCACTTATCTCCATATATTTAAAAGCTACAAACTAAAATATTTTTTTAAAAAAAAAATCAGGAAAAAACAGTTGCCCATATTACATCCTTATTATCTGTCCCAATACTGGAGACACACTCATATGATTTGGTCTATAAAGAGTAACACAGATTACTCAGCGTGACTACCAATTGTTATGATTTCTCCCCCACTAACATACTGATGAAGGACATGTTGCACAGTGAGAACAAACAATATATTGAAGTAGATCACCTCATTCTATGTTTCATTTCTATGCCATCATTATTCAGCTATTAATAGATGCAGCCCTCGAGATACAATTGCAATTACACTTGGGAACTGCAGTTGTTAAGTCATACTGGTTGTAAGCAGATCTCCATATGACTGGACCTGTTTTTACAAGTCCATTTTACAAATACAATTTACAAGTGCCATACAACCTTTTTCACAGTGGTCATTAAGTGAACACTGCAGTCATTAGTTGTTCATTATGGTTTTGCTGGAGATTTGAAGTAAATGCTGGTTTCTGGCAAAACCATCGTAAATTGCAGTCATAAATGCAGGCCAGTTGCTAAGTACCCACAATGGAATCATATGACAGGGGCAATGTTGGAATTTCAAAAGTAGGTGGTAAGTAGCTTTTGGGGCGGTTTGTCAATAGCTTTGAATGGTTGCTAAATGACAAGTCGTAAATTGAGGAGTACCTGTAAACTAAGGGCATGGTCTCCTTCTACCAAAGAGAAAAAGGTACTTAAAAGAAGCAGTATCTTTTGCTGATTTTCTACTACTCCAGAGATTGTTTGTGACAATGTGCTCCCATGGGATTCCTCCATTTCAAATGATCAATGATATCCAAATGCCAAATCTAATTTATAAATTCATGGGACTAGATACTAATTGGGACATGTCCATAATCATGTAATTCTGGAAATAAAGTGGTATATTAAAAATGATGTATATCAACAGAGTGTTGTTGATATTTATTTTCAAGAATCAGCTATATCCTTAAAGACAAGTGAGCCAGCATCCTCATTTTCTCCTCTGTATTCCATTTTTCCTAAATTCTTTGGTATTTCCTTGTAATGGAAAGCAGAATAAAGTACGCCACATGATCTCAGTGCCATAAACTAGATTCATATATGAGATCTTGTGGAGGAAACCAACCCATTAACTATATGTCCAACTAATTTCTGCCTGAGAATGAAGACAGGTTGTCCTTTGACCGTGGAAGTGGACTGTTTGGATCAGACTATAGATAATGATGTGTCCTCCTTACCCTTATTTTGTAGGTTTCATAATAGCAACCACCATTCTAACCATCAATCTCTTTTCTTTTAGTCCTTCACAGGCTATTAAAATACGTAGAAATTACCTTTGACTTTTCCATGCTATAATTTCCTTTATTTTTGCAAGCTGCGGTGAAGACTTTCTATTTGTGCATTTATTGTGGAAGTAGAAAACCAAGGTGAAGAGGAAAAGTACATGACATAAAGAGGCTATATTTCCCTCCAGTAATTTTTATTATTATTTCATAAACTCCCCTCCAGGTGATCTTGGGCATCTCAATGAATATCAATCTTTGCACAGCAGGTTTTGATGAATACTCTAGCTCATCATGGAAAGAAGGGGCAAAAAAGTAATATAAGAGCTCTGGAAATATTAGTTGGCTCAGCATGTCAGGAATGTTTATTACCACTGAGCCATGAACAAGATACAGAGGTTCTCGCTCTCTCTTTTTCTTTTTTAGTGAAAAAGCTAGACAAAAATCAGTAGGTGTGCCAATAATCACTCCAAATAAAATAGCTGAAAGAGCTGAGGCTGCAAACCCCCAGTTTATAAGGATACTAACTCAGATCTCAGCATTTGTTCTCATTATGTTCTATTTTTCAATTAAATATTGGCCTATGCATTTCACTACTACAAATGCTGAACTTTAACTTTATCTGATGTTCTGATTTTTATTTCACTGCTCTGGTAGCTTGAAAGTTTTACTGCCTTCACACCATGAATACATTGTTGCATCACAGAATTTTTAAAAAATCCAGTGAAATTTCTACACGGTGGTATTGATTTGTTTTGTTTTGTTTCCAAAGGTTTTCCTGAAATTATAGTTTTTAAGTCATAACCATGGCATTTATTTTTTTGCCTGAAACTGTGATTTACATCCAGTTTCTAGCAAAAAACCTCCCATTGCACACATGTTGTTCACTTAATAACTGCAATTCTTGTATAAAAACCACCTGAAAAATATTGCAAAATGAGATTAGCCACATCATGACCTGACTAGTATGAGTTATAATTGTAATTCTGGGTTCAATTATGGTCTTTAGTTGAGGATTACTTATACATTGTGGATGCAAAACTAACAAAACTTTCAACTTTCTAAACATATTATTAACAAATGTTATGATGCATAAAGGAAACATATTTTATTATATAAATTATAAACGTATTTAACTCATACAGAAACTAAGTACTTTCATGATTGCAAATCAATATATAAGCCCAAACTACAATAATATACACTAGAAACGGAAAGACCAAAAGGTATATTACTTTTTCTGCTTCTCAAATAGGAACATTATATAAAAATCAATGCAAATTAACACAAACTAATGCCATCAAGAACACAATAGAAAACAACACTAATAAATAGACAGTTCAAAAGCTTAAACCAACTTTGCCTTAATCTGGTAAAACCAGATGTAAATACCCAGGATTTTAATATTCATTGAACAATGCATTGCAACTGGCTAATTGCATTAACCATGAGAGAGATTTTGATAATAATTAGACCACCACTACAGGCAAAAAAAAAAAAAAGAGAGAGAGAGATTTATTTTGCTTCCCACTCTGATGAGTCTTGGCAGAGAGGAAGGTCTGAAAGAATTTATTGTACCAGTCTTATTAGGTGCAGGATTCCTTCCTGTAATTTAATTCCATGGCAATTAGGAAATTTAAGGAAATGGTTTAGGTTTGGAAATGCATTGACATCCAAAGAAGAGGATACATAAATATTCCTATATATTTGAAGCTGCTTGGTCACATGTAACCAAGCAATTGTATTCTGAAATAGCTCCACCTTTCTATCTTCCCAAGAACCCCCATGTAATCAGGCAAAGTTTATAAAAGGCATTCTGGAGAAATCTTTATCAATTTTGCAGCTTTGAAATGTGTGGACTTCCATTTCCAGAATTCTCCAGCCAGCCATGCTCTACAGCAGTGATGGCTAACCTTTTCGGCACCGAGTGCCAAAACTGGAGCATGCACAGCCAGCTGCTCTTGTCAGTTCTGTTGCGTGCATGTACACTGGCCAGCTGCTATCTTCCAGGTTCTGTTGTGCGCATGCTGGCCAGCTACTCTTCCGGGTTCTGTTGCATGCATATGTGCTGGACAGCTTTTCTCTTCCAGGTTCTGTTTCATACATGCGTGCCAGACAGCTGGTCTTCATGCGAAGACCAGCTGTCCAGCACAATGCAGGCATACAATGGAACCCGGAAGAGCAGCTGGTGACGGCGCGCATGCCCACAGAAAGGGCTCTGTGTGCCACCTCTGGCACCCGTGCCATAGGTTCGCCATCACAGCTCTAGAGCAACTGTTCTAGAGTCTTGCCTATCTTTGTAGTCCAAAGGCAATTCCAGATGTCCTGTCCATCATCGTTGTCTCCTAATTTTATAATTTAAATGAAAGGGGAATTGAATGGCCTACATTCAGCATTTTAGTTAACAGAATAATTCAAGCTTTTCTATCCTATGAATCTATAGTAGCCACTGAAAATCAACAGATACCTACATGTTCTTTCTTTCCAATAAGAAAAAAATAAATCTTTTCATCTTCCCCTCAATTGACACCCCACCCCCTATTAAAACATCTCTTATGCTTAACATGCAGCATACCTCTTTGCATAAGAATTCTAAAAGTTTGCTCCTTCTTGCGACAATCCTGCCCTTAAATGGGAGATCAAGAACTGGAAGGAGGAAGGAGTCAGACGTACTCTCCAATGACTACAGAGACGAGGCCATGATAATCATTCTGTACAAGCTGGTTACTTCTAAAGCTCTGCAGAATGTTGCAAATGGAAATTTTCCAGGCTCAAAAATAAATAAAATAAATCACAACTGCATCAAAGAGAAGACAAGGCAATCATGATGCAAAAGACATAGAGACAGCATTAACTATGTGCTTGGAGGCTGCATCCATTTTGCAAATGAACTGGCAACCAACAGTGCTCTTAGGTATTCAGCCTAGAGTAGTAAATGGCAATTATTTCTGAATTCAAACTTGATTAGAACTAAAGTGGGTATAAAAGAGTTGCACATTGCCAGTCTGGTCATGGCTGATTTAGAGTTGCCCACAACTGCCTGTAGCCACCACTACATAGAATAGCAATAGTATTAATAATAGTACTATAGTAATAATAATAATACTTCATAGTGCTTCATAGCCCCCTCTAAGCAGTTACAGACTCAGCATATTGCTCCCAACAATCTGGGTCCTCATTTTACCAATCTTGGAAGGATGAAAAGCTGACTCAATCTTGAGCCAATGAGAATCAAACTGCTGGCAGTCAGCAGACTTAGCCTGCAATACTGCATTCTAACCACTGTGCCACCATGGCTCTTACATGCCTCTTTTGCAAATGGACTGATGGGTAAGTGGGGGTTGCAGACAGTTGCAAATGAGCTAATGCAAACACCTCCCAAATCCTAACTGCGTGTTATGCAGAGGTGCACACCAGGGGTGGGTTCTAAATTTTTTTTACTACTGGTTCTGTGGGTGTGGCTTATCTTGTGGGCATGGCTTGATGGTCATGTGACAATTCTTTAGGATTTAGCAGAGGTACTGGTCTACCAGGCTTTTAACTGCTTGCAGAGCTGTACCGGTCTATCCATTTGTTTTTGGGGGCACTGGTCTACCCATTTATTTTTGCAGGCACCGGTCTACTCATTTGTTTTCTTTTAATACTGATCAGCTGTAGGGCGGCCCTTTGAAGCCCCGTGGCAAGAGTTTAAACAGTTTTTTCCCCTCTAGCCGATCAGCTGGGACTCAGGAGGCTGCAATAGATTGGGGGTGGGGCCAAATAAAAGGTAAGAATAATGCAGGAGTGGCGGGTTGGCAGGGGAGACAGAACTGGTTCGGTGACATCATATCGTCACCGCTACCAGCTTGGTGGAACCGGGCAGAACCAGGAGGATCCCACCACTGGTGCACACCCTGTGTGCTCATTGGTTTACCTGACTTCCCGCTGAGAGATGAGGGAAGGGAAAGCACATTCAAGCAAGAAATGTTAAAATTTGCTGGCACATAAAACGAACACCTATACAATCATCCCCAAATAACAGTCGCATACGTTCCCTCACTTGCAATGCCAGAGACGTCTCCTCAAGTCTTCATTTGGAGTGACACAGGAAAATGGGGCATCGCATTCGGATACTTGTTAATTTTTATTTTTAAAAAGATTCATATACTTTTTATTTTTGCATCATGTTTGCAATTTCATCTGGATTTCAATTTCAAATTTCAAACCTTTATTGTAAGTAGTCTGACAGCACTTCCAGTTTTGTAAATTTATCATATATAATTCTTATTTAGCCATTTTTTTCTTTTAAAAGCATTTAAATTATATGCCAACCAAATATTTCTTACCGTTTGGCAATTCTTTTCTACACTGATTTGCTGAAAACCATGTACCTTTACTTTATTTTCTCAGTATTTTTCTCAGAATTAAAGGTATGTTTAACTAGACCACTCTGTCTCCATAGCAGCCAGTACTTTACAAGTACTACCAGAATGTACCATGTTTGCACTGTTTTTCCACTTGAACTACTGTATAAGCATTTTTGCAATTTACCGTGAAGCAATACTTTCAATAAATTATTTTGGTCTCTATTGATTGGAAAAGTTAAATAAGAATAATACATATGTACTTGGTTAATAAACAGATTTTTGGAAAAACTTCAGGCTTTCTTGCTCAACCATATGAGTTTGTTCCAGGGGTGAAATCCAGCAGGTTCTGACAGGTTCTGGAAAACCGGTAGCGGAAATTTTGAGTAGTTCGGAGAACCGGCAAATACCACCTCTGGCTGGCCCCAGAGTGGGGAGGGAATGAGGATTTTGCAGTATCCTTCCCCTGAAGTGTGGGAATGGAGATTTTGCAGTATCCTTCCCCTGTTGTGGGGTGGGAATGGAGATTTTGCAGTATCCTTCCCCTGCCACGCCCACCAAGCCACACCCACCAAGCCATACCACGCCCACCAAGCCATGCCCACAGAATCAGTAGTAAAAAAAAATTGGATTTCACCACCGGTTTGTTCATGTAATTAACAGGACATTCCATAATTATTAAAAGAATCTGACATTAATCAGAAGAGCTCCGCAAAATATTTGGAAGAAATGCTTCCAAACTGCACTTTGCCAGCCACTGAATGCTTGGCACAGGTGTTCCAAAGACCTTCTCCATCTATCTACATATGTGTGGGCAGATAGAAATTCTTTCCTTCAAAGGATTCCCAAAGAAGCACCCTTCTGAATGCTTTGTACTAACCACTTATTGTATATGAAATTAGCCATTTTCAGGGTAAGAAAAACACTTTTCCAGAAATAGCAATAGCAATAGCACTTAGACTTAAACAGTTTACAGAGTCAGTCTATTGCCCCCAACAAACTGGGTCCTCATTTTACCGACCTTGGAAGGATGGAAGGCTGAGTTAACCTTGAGCCGGTGAGACCAGAACTGTCAAACTGCTGGCAGCCAGTGAGCAGCAGAAGTAGCCTGGAGTACTGCATTCTAACCACTGCGCCACAGTGGCTCTTTGAAGAAAATTGATAATAGTTTGATTATGAGGTTGTAACAAAACTTCTTTCATTTTCTATGATGTTGTTTCCCATATCCTGGACTTTCACAGGGAATGGCTTAACTATCAGAAGTGACTTTTCTAATACGTAAGGGACAGCATCAGCAATGAATAGTTCAGGAAAAATCCAGTGTTACAGTCTGCTTCTATGTTCCTAGTCTTCACTCTTTGAAGATTTTCATACTAGCAATGTATGCTTCACCAAGCTATTGCTATGCTAATATAAGACTAAAGTTACAAGCTTCATATCACCCAAAATAAAAAGTCTTCTATTTTGTCAATAAACATCCAGAGAAATTAACCCAAATGTGATGAATGCCTTTCTTTTTTTACTGAATACACTTTGTTCCTTTATACGTATCAGAAAACATGTCACTATGAAACTGGCCACTACAGCAGTCTTTTTGTGACAGACCAAATCTATCTATCTGTCTGTCTGTCTGTCTGTCTGTCTATCACTTCACTATCATTTGAAAAGCAAATCTTTATTTAGTAATTTATTTATTAGATGTTTAACTTGGGACAATCTTAGAATTCTTGACACTTTACAAAAATAAAAATATCCACAATATAATAATAAATGCCAAAATATTGAACCCCATCAGTTTCAAATTAAAACAATGTCCCAAGAGCAATAATAGTATGATGGTGTTAGGTTATTTTAACCAACAACCCTCTGGAAAAGCTAGTAGTAAAACAAAAAGGTTGAGGGTGCCGCTGTATATGTATTGTTAGATATATAGTCTCTCTCACTTTATTATCCCATCAAGTATTCTGTTTCATTCTATTTTTTATGGCTCCAAAACCTCTGTAGCACTTCATATCATATTTTTTTCCTACAAACAATTGTCACATCTCCTTTCTTTATTTCCATTTTCTATTCATTCTTTTGGGAGATCAAGCAATCAAATATTTTTCATACTAGACTCATATCTTCCTCTGGAGATTTTACTTTCCTTCTAGTTTAAATTTATGATTAATTACATTTCCATTGTCCTGTATATATCTATCAGCTATGATCTCCAAGATTAGACTCCTTACTTCAGATTTATTGTATCTTCTTTTAGTTTCTCAGGTATACACATCTACCTTTCTTTCATTAATTTCATGCATTAATTCGTGCTCTTTACCATTTAATCCTCTTACATTCTAAGTAAAAATCTTCTATATTACATGATCATCACTAATTGGACCCATACCTATTTATCTCTGCCACCCATTGTGGTTCTGAGCAATTGAGACTTTCACAGAATGAATAACAAAGAGAATTTGTAGACTAGGTAACCAGTCTGAATTATACCACTGCCAAAAGTAGTACAACTTCCTGAATTAAGGATACTGGCGCATTTTGACCAGTATGTCAAAAACACAACCAAAGACAAGTTTTATTCTAAGAATTCTCAAACTATTTTATGCAGGCAAAGATCTGTAATATAGAGATTGCCCTGGAAGACAACATACATTGTTGCCTGCAGCCCACTGACATGAAGATGTATCTATTATATGACATACCCTCAACACTTATAATAATTTTCAGTTAGAGTAATTTGAAACTGGAACACTTAAGAGGCACCATTGTCAAAAGTGTCTGCTATATTGGAGTGAAGTTGCCTTTGTCACCTCTTTCGCTTCACTTTTTAGCTAGCTGGAATTTTAAAGAAAACATAATTGAGAACTTCTGATGAGCATCCCTGAAGTGAAGCAATACCATGGTATTTTAATGTTCAACAGTTACGCAAAAATGAATCACTCAATAGGCAGTAAAACAGTAGTATGTTCCGCCACATTCAGGAACAAAACAGAGATATTTGTTCCTCAGGGTAGATAATGCAGAGTACTGTGCAGATAATGATTCATCTGGAGTCTGTTCACAATCCAGTAAACTGATTTTAAGGAATTTTCTTTATTCCAATGTAGAATGGTGCAGCGACTGTCTTAAGTATGGTACATGAACAATCTTTGATGCTGAAGTCTTCAAAAAGAAATTCCAGACAGGTTCCTGGAGATCACCATTGGTGGTAAGGGTTTCAAGGAACAAATGTAATGCTCCACAAGAGCAGAAGTAATGTTACAAACAAAAGTTTTGTTGTTGTTTTAAGTGGGGTTGAACGCTACGATTGCTTGTGCAAAAGTGTTTAAAAAGAGGATGGAGTAGTTTTTGCATTGCCTTACTTAGAACAGTGGTAAAACAGCAGTATAACATTGACAAGGTTACCCAAGGCTCAAATTAAGTCAGCATGTTTTGTATATGTATTACTGGATAATGATTAACACTAGACTATTTTTATGGTCTAGTGTTTTATATATTCTTATAATTTCAAACTTTAATATTTTTCTCCAGCTTTCACCTGTATGTGCTTGAGAAGAGTGAAACACTATTTAAGGATTCTTTTCTAACCTCCTATGGGCAACTTAACACATTTACAAATGGCATTTTTAAATTCTATTCCATCTGTGAAACCTCACCTAAGCCTCGTTAATTAAGGCTCATCTATTAAGTCAGCTGTTATATCTTCTTTATGTGTACTGTTGTCTTTTGAAGCACAGTTAGCGATAGGGCAGAAGTATTTTTTGATGGTAGCACCTTGCCCCAGTAATTTATCCTTACTTCTGATTCTCTGACAGTTAAAGGGATTTTTTTAAAGCAAGCATTTGACTATATTTTGCTTAATTTGTTTTTACTGATTGTTTTTATATATCTCTTTTTTACAGCTTTTAGCTTGCTATAGCAGTGTTTCAGGAACTGTTCACAACTTTATAATATTTTCATTTATTTTATAGGACTTGTATCTTGAACAATTCAGGAGCGTTATTTATTATTTTTGCAGGAGAAAAGCACACCAGATATTTAAATTAAATAATTAACAAAATATTATTACTTATTAAGCTAATTCATCCCTAATAACATAAAAACCTAGCTAAATATGTTTACAGCACATCTTGTGACATATTAAATGGAAATATTCTTCATTCTTCCTATCTCTGCTTGCTTAGAACAACAATTTCTTTTTAATCAAACATATTGATGAATGGAGTGATTTGATCAGATTTATGCCAGTTACAATTAACTGGACTCTAGGAACTTTCATGTACACAATAAAAGTACAGTTAAAAAGCCACAGTCACAATAAAAATAAACATCAAAGATTCGTAGACCAATATATGTATCAAACAATCATTAATATAAACCCCTCCATAATATTTCAGCTTTCAGAAGATTCTGGAGACCTAGCAATGAAAAGGCAGGCATAATTTCTACAGAAATGCTATTCTACAAGATAGTATTCTACAAGGAGTATGCTGTAGAAATTATCCATGGTCTTCAGTGGTCATGAAGTCAGGGAGACTGAAGAGTGTAGAAACCATTTTTTAATGACTGGACCTATCTTGGGGAATAGCTTCTCTTAGATGGAGAGGATGCTCCTAAAGGTCAATTACCAGCACTTTGTACTACACATTGGAAGCCCATAAGAAGCCAGTGCAGGACCTGAAGCCCAATATAATGTGCCCATGGTTGTGAGCATCAACCATTAATTGGATTGTTCCGTAATGACATAAAGAAGCATAAAACTATTAATGTAAGATCTTGCTACTTCCAGTAAGGCCACAACTGATACACTAGCCAGAGCAGGGCAAAGGTTCTCCTGGCTATGGTCTCAACTGCCAATATAGTAGTAACAATTAAACCA
This sequence comes from Ptyas mucosa, assembly GCA_012654045.1. Classification (NCBI taxonomy): domain Eukaryota; kingdom Metazoa; phylum Chordata; class Lepidosauria; order Squamata; family Colubridae; genus Ptyas; species Ptyas mucosa. The sequence goes on from WNWU01000004.1 coordinate 33,812,738, forward strand.
TAAAGATCCTCAATTCCAGATGTGCCATCCTGCTGAAAGACAGCACTAGAGTTGTGTCAAACACAAATAGCAGTTCCATCTCATTTAGCTTCAGCCAGTTTTATCCCATCTAGAACCTATGTCAAGATGTTGATAGTATCCCCTGAGGAAGAACAATGTTAAACAGCAAGGAAGTGAGGTCCAAACCTTATGGTGAACAAGATATGTGCAGCTGATGTGCCAATCTTTCCTCCTTTGTGATAACCAACTGGAAATACCCATCAAGGAAAATAGTACCTCTAGGATATCATTATCAATTATCTTAAAGGATGCTGACATATCTGTCAGAATCAGTGTACACTCCCCCACATCAACATTCTGATTAAGGTCAACAAAACTATTATCAGCACTATTTTCTACCATGCTCAGGCCTGAATTCTGACAAAAAACTGAGATTACTTAAGAGAAATTCATGATGACCATATATGGAAGCCCTATACACAGGAGTTTTTCCTGATCCAGCCTTCATATAATAGAAATGAAAATTACCGTACCTAAGACCAAAAGTCAAACTGATTCCTACACCAGCTCAGAGACTAGGCCAAGCAGATGAGGAAATGAACGTACCAGCGAATGGGACAGAGAATACATCAAAAGGATTCCCAGCTTTTGAGAGACCAACATAATAAGCCTTGTTCAACTAGCTCTGAGTAACACATAACCAACCTTGTCATTTTGATTTTTTATTTTGGCATGTAACATTTTACAATGCTAATTCTAGCATATTTCATGCAACTCTGAAAAAATAACACTTTTTAATGTTTACATTCCCTTGTCAGTAGATTACTCTTTCTTTTTAATAGTTTGTTTTAGTCTTGCAAAATTGTTTTGTATTTATAAATCAGAAAAGGGATTTTAGTATTTGAAGTAGTGTACATTAAAAATTAATAAGGACATACATAGAAAGGCAGTTTTAAAATATTTTTTTCCTTTGCATTGATTTTGATCTTTGCAAAATATTTGGGACCATTAGAAGAGAAAAAAGCATTAGGAGACAACAGTGTCAAATACCTAGCTCATTTCTCTCTTTTAGATACATTGATATAGGACTACAGCTTAAATTTGTAAATTATGTTTTAGAGTTTCAGTTGAAACACAAAAGGCAGTGTAAATTTTATATGGTCAGTGATGCTATAAATCTTTTGGAAATTAAAAAAAATCAATAATATATTATATAAATGCAGGACTAAGTAAAAACAATTGATCGATCGATCGTTCGATCAATCAATCAATCAACTTGTCCCATCAAGTTGGTGTCAACTCTTAATAATTACATAGATTTTCTCCGTGATGATCTGTGTCTACCTGCTCCTTCAAATCTTCCAACAATGCACCCATCATCACTAAAACTGAGTCCACCTTGCTGTTGGTGGTCGTTCTCTTCTTTTTCATTCACCTTCTCCCAGTATTATTTATCTCTTATTATCTATTATCTGTCTCTTCCCACTTATTACTATAACCATGTTGCTTGTATCTTTCAATTTATATTGTTTTTATTTGTTTCCTAGTACGATTTGATAGCTTATTAGTAACTTTGATTATCACTAAGTATTGGATCTTTTTATTCTCGATGAATGTATTTTATTCTCCTTATGTACACTGAGAGCATATACACCAAAGACAAATTCCTTGTGTGTCCAATCACACTTGGCCAATAAAGAATTCCATTCCATTCCATTCCATTCCATTCCATTCCATTCCATTCCATTCCA
>WNWU01000004.1:33814498-33853574 GCA_012654045.1 Ptyas mucosa
CATTCCATTCCATTCCATTCCATTCCATTCCATTCCATTCCATTCCAGCATTCTCTAGAGTACTAGGTTTTTGCATAATGTATCCAAAGTAGGATACTTTCTAGAAGGGACAGACCCTCACTGGGGAAAAGATGGAAGTGGATGGGGCCATGTACCAATTGTGTGTGGTTTTGCATTTTTTTTCAATATCCCTTTCTTTGAGGGGGTAGTGATTATCAATATTTTTTGTTGGTTTCTTTGTTTTTTAAAAGCTACTTTAGGATATTGTTTATTTAACCAGAAAGTACACTAGTGATTTTTTTTTCCAGACATGTTGCCAAAAATTAATGTTTTAGTCAGGGGGTAAACTCTGGGTATCCTTTGGAGACCACAATAAAGAAGACCAGGGGACCCATGGAGCTGATTGCCAATCCCCAAATTACGCTATTAAGGAAGTTCACTGGGTAATTTGCAGAGGAGAAGGCAGAAATTGTTGTGAAAATACAAGGAAATCCTGCTTCTTTGTAAATGGCACACTAGGAAGTATCCAAGCCATGTATGAGGAGGGAAAACCATTATTTTTCTTAATGAGATCATATCTCGTTCCAATAACAGTTCACTTTTTATGAAACCAGATAATATAGAAAAGAGAATTGGGCATTCAGATAACTCTTCTAATTTATTCCTTCTACGTGGTATAGTAAATTGAGGCCAGAAAATGAATCAGAAAAATTTAAGACAGGAAATCAGGAAAAACAATGCCACAAGCATGGTTGTTTTTGATAGTTGTTGATGAAATATCAAAAAGCAGACTCAAGTGTTGCAATGTGATAAAGTTATTACTTTTATGCCTATACTGATGAGCCTAACCACTCCTTTCTTTTCATCATAATTTTACTTTGTATGCATATATTCATTGCATTAATGTCCATAAACTAGTCCAGGGTATGCATTTTCATAGGATTATTGCAATCACAATAGGTCTTTGCTTTCCAAAGGCATGCTGAACTAGAGCAGGAAATGTATGTTTGCCGTTATTTTTATTGCTTAATTTTTAGGTTGAACAAAAGCCATGCAATGTTCTTTATTTACTTAAAACATGCAAAATTATGTTATTCTTTCCTATGGTTGAAACAAGATGCCAGTATAAACATGCAGCCACGATATAAATGAAGTCTTCAAGTGAAAACAAAACAAAATAAACAAAAAGGAAAAATTATATATAAATATAAATAAAAGCAGAAGAAAAATGCTTGAACCAGTAATTTTAATTTGTCTATAGCAGGATAAAGGAAGCAGCCCAAGTAAATTAAACAGATAACACTTTTCTCAAAGTATCAATATAAAGGATTGTGCAGCACTATTGAAATAATTTGTAGCTCAGGAGCATGCAAATATACCTGTCTGCAACTATTTAAAGCAGATTATACAGACTTACATAAAGGCTTTGATTTCTGGACAAATCTACTCCACATTTATGGCTGTATTTTCTCTGAAACCATGATACTAATTCATCGAAGTCATGTTTGAAAGACTTGTATTGAATACACCAATTCCTGAATTGTAGCTGAATAGCTATTGAGAGAAGATTTACAGCTACTAGATTTACAGTCTAAGTGTGAATCTTAATATCTAGATTTGTTCACTATAGGAAAAAAAATACCCTAGAAACTAAGGATTAAACTATGGCTATATATTTCCTAATGCCAGGCTCAAAACCAAGAATGACACATGACAAATCTTATAAGCTAAATTCTGAATTGTTTTATACCTATAGACAGAATCTTGCCAGGCTGAAGTGTCTGCACCTATAGTATACTCTAAGAACTATTAGGGAGGGATTGGCTTCACCCTCTTTCTCTGACACATACTATCTGGGCAGAGCTGCTTCTTACTCCTCTGGAATGTGCCCCTTCCACCTGGTGATCCACCTCTTCAGTATATTCCATCATACCTTATAATGCTGACAACAGTTGGTCAGGTTGTTAAGGCTTCGCTCTAGCACTAGAACAAAATGGCCAACTAGTTAGTTAAATTTGCCCACCCTGTGAATCCTAGCAGATAAGATGGAATGTATCATAGCCTATATCTTGGATCAATTTGTCAGATTTTCCTGGACATTATGTCAAAATTAATTAATCTCTTTTTGGATGCTGATAGACATACTCGAGGAATTATGTTAAGTACAGGTAGTACTCACTTAACAACCAGTGACTTAATGGCCATTTAAAATTATCACAGCATCATAAAATATGCTTTACATCTGAAAAGAAGTTCTGACGGTTGTAAAATGTTGTGCCCCACCAACCATACTCACATGACCAGGTATTGGATGCTTGACAATCGGCTTGCCGCATTCTGTGATGATGTGATCACAATTTGTGATGGTTTTTTTGCCATTTTCTGATTGTAGCAGTATTGTTGGGCTGCTTTTTAAATTTATTTATTATTTTTTACATTGTTGGGGCAAATTTTATGTCATATATTTTAATTAGCTGGTTTGACACTATCCTAATGAAGTTCTATATAAGCTGAATTAATAAACAGACCAAGATATGGGATAGCCTCAGCCAGGGTATTTTGGTTAAAATTTTGTTTATTTTACTGCTATAAATCATCTGGAATTTTATGACAGGTTGTATACAAATTTTTATTTAGAAATTATCTGATCTCAACTCATCTTGTGTCAGAAATGTAAGAACTAGAAACGGGGAAATTATTAATTTAAATTTTAAAAGAGTAAAACTTTAATAAAGACATAGATTTACTGTATATAGTTCTAGCCCAATGTCGGCCCATGTTGATGGCAGGGATATTTCCGACCAGCAAGTCATTCTATGTTCCTGTGTTGGTCCTAGGGACCGTTGTAAAAGACTGATAGTTGTTTGAATAGAGCCACATTTCACAGTAATATCTTTGCCTTCAGGATATTTTTCAGTCCTCAGGATTGCTATGTAAGCTACCAAGAAGACAGTCTATTTTGAGTATTTATATCTCAGTTCATTTTTAATATCTTAGTTTCCTTTCAAGAACTAGCTGCCAAATGCTTTCCAGGTCTGCTTTATTCTAGTGGCCTCCTATTTTTCTCTGAAATTTCAAGATAGGCAGTAATTTCTTAAGATCAAATTTAGCATCAAGTCAAAGCCTTCTGTAAGTGCTCTTCTGGCTGTCATCATCAGGACAGCCTCCCCTGTTGCTGTTGGAGATAATGTTTTTAGTTTTTGATTTCTCCCTGTTATATGTGATGTCAGCGTTCTAGAAAGTCCCCAACTCCAAGTAAAAACTCTGAGACAGGTATTTCTCAAAGTTCCATTTATTAGAGAAGATAAACTGGCACATTTGGGAAAACCTGAATCTGAGAGTTCCGGTTTTCCCTCAGTAAATCAAAACCCCAAATCCAGCCCCTGCACCTATCAGTCTGTCACATGGCCCAATCACCATCCATCCCAACTATAGCCACTCCTGCAACCACTTCTCCTCTAGATGCTTAAACACCATGACCTTGACCGAAGGAAAGAATGCTATTATGTCTAACTACAATCGCTCCTCTAAATCGCCCCTCCCACTTTCCCAAGTGCAAGAAGTTGGCAACGGGGAAGCATCTGGTGCTAATATGGCTTCCAAAGTTGACACGTGACTGTCTAAGAAGCTGGATGCCACATTTATTAGATCACTCCTTGTAATTGCACAAATCAATTTTGTTACATTTTACTTGCAATTTCTGGCTAACAGTCTGATTCTGAAGGGGAGGATGATCTGTTTGGGAAGAAGGAGACAGACACTGGTAAAACTAAACATAGTGAGGCTGAAACTGCATCACCCCAAGAGGATGGAAAGGTAGAAAGACCTGAGTGAGTAGGGAGAATTTTTTGTTAGCTTCAACTACTGAAGAAATGAAAGGAGCAGTAGTAGCAGAACCTGACAACTTCAGATTCAGAGGAAAAACTAAATAAATAGGTAAAGGTGACACTATAAGAAATGAAGCTAAAGAAGCAAAAACCACTCACTCAGGGTAGAGAAATCATGTGTCAAAATTGAACTAGAGCCTCTTAAGGCCAACAGAAGAACAACCATATTTCTGCTGAATCAGAAAGGTGAAAGAAAAATCCTTCGTACCAACAGACAAAGATATTTTCAGCCCAGAATTGCTGTGAGGTCCTAAAGAAAAGATTAATCCTAAACCAACAATCAAACAATAAACAATACCCCAACCAATGAACTACCAATTCAGACTAGCAAGTTAACAGCAAACAAGTCTAATCAAGAAACCACGAAGAACACACTCACTAACACTGACAGAGCAAGCTGTTCTGTCCCCGTCTCCCACACCCACACCCCCACACACTCTCAAACAGTCAGCCGTGGGTTAAAGAATAGCTCAAACAAACAATATCCGTTATCAGGTACTTGGCAGCAGCACGAGAACCGACTGCCAAGTGCTTTACTACAAGAAGGAGGGGTTGTGCCTCCACCAGATAACATACAGAAATACACACCGATTTGGAAACAGTCCAACTCAAAAGCCTTCAACAGATTTAGGCGTTGCACAAAGTGACTTCCATAAATTAGCTTTGTCCATCACAGAGTTTGAATGGCCACCACACTCCCTGTTATAGCCTGTAGGGTGTGGTCCAGTGACTCAGCTTAATCCCTGGCACGCCTCCTCATCTGCTGCGAACGTTTATCTCGCCGACGCTGGCGTGGATCCAGCCACGACTTATCACCCTCGTTCTCACTCTAATCAGAGACACCTGGCACTTGGCCAATTTCCTCTCCTTCGGCAAACACCTGAGGAATTGCCAGAGAGGAGGGGCCTGGAGAGAGAGGCCTGGCCGACTCCTTCATGTTCAGAGTCTTCTTCCTCTGATACGATGGGCTCAGGGGTCAGAGCCACAACACAAGCCAGTTGTATATAAACAGACAGCAAGCCTGCTCTCTTGTACACTGATGATATTACCTGGTTGAGTAATGAAATGTCTGCAAAACAAAAAAGAACTAAGCTCAAAGAGCATCCAGAACCCTACAAACCCCTTCAATTCAACCTTAGAAGGATACATCCATATAAATGTTTTGACATAACCTACTTGCAGTGGGCAAACATTTCTGAATTAAAAATATATGAAACTTTTGTAATGAATATATCTCATATTATAGAAATGAAGTTCAAAAACTAAATATCCTCTGTGAATCAATTCCTCACATTTAAGTCATAATCTAAACAGCATTGCATTCACTGCAGTATTTGAGCACCTATTGGTGGATGCCAACACAAAGTTTATTTTCAGAGTGCAAAATGGATAGCTATTCTCCAGGTTTTTTTAGTAGTATAAATGTATCTTCTGTATAAACCAGTGACAAGGTTTTTAATGCTCTTCAGATGTTTCTAGCAAACAAAATTCCAATAAAATTCTCCCATTCTGCCATGTTGGCTTCAGCCAAAGAAAACTAACATCCAAATAATCTGAAATCCAAAATATATGAAAGCACTACATTGCCTTTTCAAAAAATATAGTAGTCAATATATGACATAACTAAATGAACTTGCATAGGAATGGAAAAATGATAAAGAAAAATTTCATTGAGTTATTTCAATAGAGGTGTCACCCAAATCAAGTAATTTGCTCTGGGCAGCACTTTTACTCTTAGTTTTTACTCAGACTATTTTGTTTGTCAGTTATGTTCTTAATTGCTAGGAATATGAAATGAGATGGCATGACTTTTGCTTTTGTTATCAGATCCCTCAAAGTTTTTTTCCCCATAGCTCTAATCTCTCACACTATGAAACATCAAAGATAAATTCTGAATAAACTACAGCTGAAAACAGCAAAGCTTGTAAAGCTGTCAGGATGTGTCACATACCTCTTGGAAATTAAGAAAAATTGCTGAATATTTTGCAATAGCCAGAATAGATCTGTAAAGGGGCAGGAAGCTATTTGATTGCAATAGGAGTTGTTAATTTAAAATTTTAATGTTACGCTAATTGCTGACATTTTGCTAATGCTATGCTCATCTTTATGACGAACAAAAAGGAAAAGGGGTCATTAATGGGGAAAAATGGTTGTTCAGTGCCACTGACATTTTGTGTCAGAATATGGGGAATGATCTGGAACTTTTCCAGACTTCCTTCTTGAGACTTTGCAATTATGTTTTATAGGGGGAAAAAACTTGTTGACACATTCTATTTTTCATACCACAATGATCTAAGATAAAAGTTGTCAGGCTCATGATAATATTTCCATTATCTCTCAGTAAAAACTCCACAATTATGACATAGTTCATCAGGTAGTTCAACATATAGACATGTGGAATTGTATAAAAACAATATCCGCTATTCTTGCAGGAATATCATTTACCATATTATTTACAATTTAAATAAGAGTCCAGATAAAAAAGTATAACAAACTGTTTTAATTTGAGCAAAGGATGTTACAAGGATTATCAAAATGAGTTTATTTCCATAGTGGAGATGGAACTTGGATTTTCGTTACCTAGTAGAAAGTAGAAAACTAGTACTATTTATACAATTTTCTCAGTAGACAAAAAAATGTGTATCTTCTTCTCAGCAAGTATTGTTAGTTTTCTGAAAGAAAATATGAAACGTCAAGGTCTCTTCCCAGCAAGAAATAAACTTAGAAAACAATGTTAAAGAAACAATGGGATACTTGACATTCTTATTTTTATCCCAGTGGGTAAATTTTCTTTTTAGAAAGAGACAATAAGTAAAAGAATAGGGGAAAAAAATTAAAAAAGAAGGGATGCACTTGCGGAATGGTGGAACCAAATAGTATAATAAGCTTTACTTCAATCAAGGTATGATTGATTATGATGTGTTAAACATTTAACTTGCTCTTTTGAAAATGGCCTTCACACATGGTTTATTATACCACCGTTGGTATATACAAATAGATCTTTCATTTGCAAGTTTCATGCAAGACCAAAATGTCTCAAATGATAAGAATCAGACTTCCAAATTACTTTAGAAATGAAGTGTCATCAGTTACAGAGGAAATCATTATTTGTGATAGTCGTTCTTTTTCCTTCCAGGATATAATTTCTAATCTTAATTTTCAGTTAGTGCTGATCATTTGGATATAAGTAATGGTGTTATATCCTGTTCCTGGGCTATTAACATTTGAATCTTTTCTATTTCTATTACGTGGCATCAAACCTAACAGCTTATTAAACAAAAGATTTTTAGAAACCCAAATAAGGGTAACTATTTAAAAAGGGGGCATTGTATTTATAGTGTTGCTTTACTGTGTATCTGAAGAATATATTATATTAAGGAAAGATATCAATCATAAATTTCAATCTAGAATTTTTTTTTAACCCCAAACTTGATTTGAATTTGGGTCCAGATCCAACTTTTGATTCAAAAATATCAATGTGCATCATTGGAAAACAATTACTTGGTTGAAATTTTCAGAAATATGTGGTAAATCATACATACATATATAAACATAATAATGGTAATGTTGAAAGTATTTAAGATACAAATATTAATGAAACCTGAAGTTTCTCCTTTAGGTATTATGGACAAACCAATCAAAAAACAATTTGGGATACTATTTCTTTACATGGTGACTGCTGCAAGGTTTGTGCTTGCTAAGCATTGGAAAGGAAAAGAAATATCGACTGTTGAAGAATGGACCTTAAAATTGACTGAATTAGCAGAGATGGCGAAACTAACTGCTTTGATTAGAGACAATGGATTAGACAGCTTTATAAGAGACTGGAAGCCATTTGTGGACTTTCTACATGTTAAATACAATAACAGATAGTTAACAGAGCGATTTGAAGATTGGTGTAATGTTTGGGCTGATCTGTTGACTATTTTCCCCTCTTTTTTTCCTACATATATATTATGATAGATTTTCCCATCTGGAATATTTCTTTATTTAACATACCGTGTTTCTCCAAAAAGACGACCCACCTTGAAAAGAAGCCCTATCATGTTTTTGAGCGCATGCGATCAAATTAAGCCCCATCCACAAAAATAGCCCTAATGAAGACCCTACTCACCCCAGAATTGGGGGGGGGGGCGAGGCACACATGTAAAAAATAAGCTTGGGTGGGGATGGGGGTGGTGAAGCTCCCCTATTTACCAGGCCTCGCACACCCCAACACCTGCCATACCTTCTTCTGTGGCCACTTGCCGCCACTCGCATGCATCTCCCTGGCCTCTATTTCACTTTTAGATGTCTGCCGGAAGGCATCTGCAGCCTTCTATTATCTCTATTATCAGCTGCAGAGGGCTTTCAGGAAGGCATCTGTTATTGGCTGCAGATACCTTCCAACAGGCATTTGAAGGTGAAACTGAGGCCAGGGCGATGCATGCAAGTGGTGGCAAGCGGCCACAGAAGAAGTGGGCCAGCAGTGGGTTCCTGCTGGGCAGGGCTGTCGGTGCTACTGTCGCGAGATGAGTCAATAATTAGAACCTTCCAAAACCTGCCTAGCCATTTTTTCAGGGGTCAAAAGAAAATAAGACCTGGCCTTTTTTTTTGTAGTAGTATTATTCCCAAATAAGGATGGGAAAGTTTACAATTTATCTGTAGACCTGTTATGTAGGGAGAAGAGAACCTATCATTTTTAACAAATCTTTCAGTACCCAGCCGAGGTATATTTTTACGTTCAATGTTGGATATTTTTGACATTTGAGGGTTTCCCCACTCTTTTTTCCTTTCTTTTGTATGCAAAAAATTTTCAGAAATATTAGCTCCTTAGGAAGGACTGTATCACGCCAAATTCAAAATAAATAGATGCAATACATTCTGTGCTAGACAATGTATATGTTAAACATTTGGGCAGAAGTAGAAAGATCTTGCATGTGAACCATAGCAGTTATTAAGTTAGTAACATGGCTATTAAGTGAATCTGGCTTCCCCATTGACTTTGCTAGTCAGAAGGTCGCAAAAGCTGATTACATGATCCCAAGACACTGCAACCGTCATTAATATGAGTCAATTGCCAACTGTCTGAATTTTGATCACTTGACCATGGGAATGCTACAATGGTTGTTAAGTGTGAAAAATGGTCATGAGTCACTTCTTTTAGTGATGTTCTAAGTTTGAACAGTCATTAAATGAAGTGTTGTAAGTCGAGGATTACATGTACCTGAAAAATTTAGAAACATATATGCAGAGATATCTTTTAAAAAATAGAATCTTCCATTTTTTTATTCACTTTTTAAAATCCTTCTTATATTGGAGGTGACGGTGGGGAATGACTTAACAATTGATGTGACAATGTAAAAACTAATAGAGATGTCTTTGGAAAAATAATGCAAAGTATAGGAAATGTGATTTAAGCCCAAGAAAACTATTACAAAAAAACTTAACTCTCATTGAGTTCTCTTCCTATAACAGGAAAGAGAAAACATTGTCAGAAAACGTGTGTGTGAATTTTTCAAAAAAATTGCTAGGATTTTTTTTGTATGTATGTAAATTACTGTGAAAGATTTCCTTATGTAAATAGTGCCAAATCCATACTTTCTTTTGCCAAATCAATAGATATGATTCAGGGAGCAGATTCAAAATACCTGGTATCTTCCAACGAGAGCAATAATGATATAAAATCCTCAATTCAGCTGGTGTACATAATGGAAACTACACACACAGTCCTTGACTTACAACCACTCATTTGTTAGGACAGTGCTGAAAAAGTGACTTATGGTCATTTATTTCACTTGCAACTTTTGAACTGTCCCTTAGACATGGGAACAAAACTCAAGTGCTTGGCAACAGGCATGTATTTATGATGACTTGTGCTGCCCCGCTCCCCCCCCATGCATGTATGGCAAGAGTTCTATAGGTGTTTATTCAACCCCTCCCAAATAAGTCCTTGGAAAGCACACCCGTTGCACAGGTCTGGGTTCTAAGCTCCACATAGTAAGAGTCAGTGGGTAACTGAGTCCAACAGGCATACACAAAGTCCAGAAAGGCAGTCCATGATTCGAAAGCATCAGGATACATGGCATGAGCACACAAGGCACTGAACTGGGCATGTTGCTCCAGCAATGCTCAATCCTCATGGCAGGATAAAGTAGGCAATACCAGTGCAGTCCTTCATGAGAGGTGGGGTTGCCTCCTCGCAAGTAGTCTAGCTGACTGGCATTGTGCCTGCCTCCTCTCTGCTCTACATTCCTTGAATCAGGAGGAGTGGTGGTGTCATGTGTTATCTTGGGTCTGGTGTTAATCTTCGTGGACCCAAGATAACTGGACCCAAGATAACACATGACACCACCACCAATCATCCTCACCATCAATCATCCTCACCAGATTCAAACCCAAACCCATCCCATAGATGAAATACAACCACCATCCAGAAGCCAGACCACGGCGGCATCACCAATTGCTGTACCCCCCTCTGATCCCTACACAAAGCAAACTGACCCACGCCATGAACACACTCAAACTCGGAGCCAAACCAAAGCCCGGGATGTGGCATCACAGCCATCTGCTCAGGACATTACATCAAAAAATTCAGGATATCACAACACTAGAATTCAGGATGTTAACACACAGCCCATTACCCAGGTCGTTAAAACACAAAAGACTAATGGAGACACATCAAGGACCTCACCCACACAGGATGTTAAGAAACAGCCAACTAATTTGCAAACATCAACTCCATCAACTAATCAAGATGTAACAACACAGGCAACCAACCCACTCACAGCAACAAAGCCAGCACCCCACACCTCCCCACCAGTATTTATAGAGAGACAGCAGCTCCGATCATGCTTTCTTCGCACAAGTATGAAGCCGAAGACACCAGCCTGAAGATGACGAGTGGGACCTTGTCACCACGAAACGTCACCAAGATACTCTCAATCTTACACGGGAAAAGATCCGAATACACCAAAACTTGCATACCTCTATCCATGAAGAAAACAAACATATATACGAAACGTCGCCAAGATACTTCCAATTTTACGCAGGAGAAAACCCGAATAACCAAAGGCTTACATACAAACACCCGCAAAAACCTCAGAAAACAAAATTTATTTATATATATATATATATATATATATATATATATATATATATATATATATATAAATAATGTGTGTATATATTTGATTGGTAGTTATAAATATATAAATTCAGAGTCTTCTTGTGCAACTTTTCATACATTCTGGGCCACCTAATGGCTTCACTTAGATTCATTTGTTAAATAAAGGTCATTTCAAGCCATACCGACTTTTATATATCTTCCATGTTATTTTGTGTTAAGAATTTTGGTTATGTGAAAATTAGCAAAGCTTTTAGTTTTTTAACTGACACTTAACCGGATCTACCATATGTTAAAGTTTTGTGTAATTTTAATGTGAATAGTAATTGTTTTAAACATTGACAGTTTCTATTTTGTGGTAGAATTGCTTTATATAATATAAAATATATCAGTAATAATATCTAATAAAACTAGGATGGAAGCCAGAGAAAAAAATCCTTTGGAAATCCTTAAGGGAATAAAGTATAGCCAAAATCCAGAAACATTAAGTAATAAAAGATATTGAAATTATATACTTCAATCTGAAAACTAGTTTCTTGTGACAAAACTGTTCATTAAAGTGAGTTGTAATTGATGATATAATGGAAATTTCTTTAATTAATTAATTTGCCACTCATCTCGCTGCAAGGTGACTCTGGACATCTTACAACATTAAAGGAGATAAAACCACAACAAGAAGAATACAAAATTGTAATTAAAAGATGGGAAGGGAGGAAGCAAGATGTGCGGAGGGGAAGGCAGGATCTACTATTAGTCCATCAACCAGCATGGTACAGCATTTAAAGTATTGTACTGTACATACATGTGTACAGAGCATGGTACTTTACATACTTCTAAACAGCTAAGAATCTGGCTTGATTGCAGTGCACACGGGAATGGGTGTCATGTTGGAAAATCTGAAAGACCAGGTTAGGGACTGATGGTCATGGAGAAAATCTATGTAGTCACTAGGAATTAAAAACAACTTGATGCCCCATTATCAATTGTGTGTATGTGAAAGATGATAATGTATACGTATGTGTGTATATTTATATCTATAGCTCACTATCTCTCATCTGTCTTTCTGTCTGTTTGTCTGTCTGTCTATCTATCTATCTACACACACAAACACACAAACATAGATAATACTTTTGAATTACATTACAAGATTCTGAAGAATGTGCATTGTAGAACACATGAGTTCTAGGCTCAGACATTCTGAAAGAATGGTATTAATCTAAAAATCAAGTAAACTGAATTTATCAACAATCCATTGTGTAGAAAAAAATGTATCTATGCAGTTAATGTAAAATCTCAGGAAGTTAACAAAATATTAAGGTGAAAGGAAAAGAAAGCACAATTAATTTAAAACACATCTTTCCATCTCTACGATGCTTCTGACTATTAACTCCAGGAAGACAAATTAGACTAACTTTTCCTTTGGTAACTATATAAAGGACAAAGCCAATAAATTACAAATGATTCTTAAATGAATAAGTTAATGAATGTGGTATGTGAAGTGAAATGTAATTAAAAATTTAAAATTATAAGTCTGAAAAGGATAAAGTGAATTAACTGCCCAAGCTTCATAAATGAATTAATGAACACAATGCACGAGCCGAAATTGAATTGTACTTTGGAAGTATTCTAGATTCCCCCCCCCCCCATCACTACAAAAAGTATAAAACATGCGATTGTAACTTTTAATTGGTTTTGCTGGGTATGAAAAAAGTTGTAAATTCACACCCTAAATATGGCATTTGGAATGCTTCTTTAATTATTCATGCTTGAACATGTTCTGTTTCCCATCATTTTGCTTTTGTCTTGTGCTCATTTCCAAACCAAAATGCACAGGACTCAATGTACCCTCTTTTCATGATTTCACGCTTTAGGAAAATAACTTCTCTGATACGTCTGCGCTCTTCTCTTTTGTACCAACACATGTATTTCTATTTTTAACAGATTTTACATATTTAATGTGCTCTTAATATCTTCCACTTCATTTCCTTCTGCCCTACATATTTATAAATTTGTAACTTATTTCCTGTCTGAAACTCCGAAGTAGGGAACCATTTGGCTGCGTGCCACATGACCTTAAATTAGTCTGCAGAGTTCTTCATGGTGTATCCAAGGCCAATAGTAGTTGTGATCAAAGCCTAAAATTGGCAGAGATACCTTCTCTTTATTTCTCTTTTCCATCCTCTCCTTTTTCAACTTGGCAATCAGGTTGCCATGAGTTGGTTTCAGAGGGCTACTTGCTAAGAGCCATATGTGCCCACTTTTGGGATAACTATTTTTTCATTGTAATACATTCAATTTTTTTTGTCTGATATAAAGCCATTCTTCAATGTTCAAAGAAAATCTGTATTTCCCCTCCTCTGGTATTAACAGTAGCTCCTCAGCAACTCCAGTCTGCCTTAATACTTTTCATGAATAAAGAATGTCTTATTTGCTCCTTACTGAATAGTCAACATTAATGGCTGAGCAGGTTCTTTCCTATGCTACTCTGGCACAATATGTGTGAAACTGGTAGCAGTTCTAGTAGTAGTAGTAGTAGTAGTAGTAGTAGTAGTAGTAGTAGTTTAATTTTTCATGGACCTATAAGTAGACAGGATATAAAATAGTAAAATGCAACATCCTACATTTATTCCTATTCCAATTTCATTTTAAAATGTTTCTACCAAACTTTTGTAATAATTGTTTCTGGAGCACTGCACTTTGATATGGCCCAAGGGCTAATCAATAAATAAAGATTGATTGATTTAGTACTGTACCTCGCTATAATCCAGTGTAACCAGTGGTGAAATTCAATTTTTTTACTACCAGTTCTGTGGGCGTGGCTTGGTGGGCGTGGCTTGGTGAGCATGGCAAGGGAAGAATACCGCAAAAACTCCATTCCTTCCATACTCTGGGGCCAGCCAGAACTGGTATTTGCCAGTTCTCCAAACTACTTTCCACTACCGGTGCTCCAGAACCTGTCAGAACCTGCTGAATTTCACCCCTGAGTGTAACATCACAAATAAACTATAGAACCTTAACAACCTAAATGGTCCATAGCAGGTAAAGCAATAATTAGGATCTATATCTGTACCGTTCTGAATAATTAATTAATATTTACACCAGTTTCAAAAAGGACTATAAAGCTGAAATAGCTTTGGTGCCTTTCAAAATTTTAATTAATCGGATTCCAGGAGTAATCCTGATGGAAACTATTTCCAGAGGACTAGAGCTACAGTGAAAAGTACTCTAAAATAATATTAGTATTTTAGTACAAGAAGATACCAGTTGGCTGTGACCAACAATCGGGTTAATCACACAGGCACATGAGAAAATTTTAAAGAATTATGTGTGCAGCTATATAAGATAGAATGAGTTAACCTCAACAAATTTAAATTGCTCCTTTTTGTAAATACCATTACAGTGTGAAGAGGAGATAAAGGGAGGTGGGGTTAGTTCAGGTCACAAGACAAATTGCTCATCATGCTTCCTTCCTCTGCTCTTTTGCAAAACAGTGTTAGAAAGTGATGAGAAATTTTCTGAAACCATTGTGTAAGCCTACTATGCCAAATTCATATACACCAATTGTTTTAGTGATAAACTTGAGGATTGCAAATGACTAGTTTAGTCATTTGTTTATGAAAACCAGCCTAATTATGTTATAAGAGAAGTGATTCATGGGCAATCCATTCAGAAATGTATCTCCATGAAAGGCATCAAGGAAAAAAAAGGAACAGGGACTCTACAATTACTATTACTAGGACTGATGCTCAGGATACTTGATTAAGTTACTTACAAAAGGAGACTAGATTCCTCAAGGTGATTTTAAAGAAATGGGCTTATAAGAAGGTAGAGATATTTACATAAAATACATGAAAAAAATGTGCATTTTCTTTAAAAGATTTGTACATAAAGAAAAGAACTCCATTTAGGATTAATCCTCACAGAACATACTGTCATCATTCATCCCAAATAAGCCATGGAAGTGGCGTGAATCATTGCAGAAGATCTTTCAAAGGTAAACCTGCAGTTAAGCACATAAACAATTATGTCATCTGAATAAAATTGCCTATTAAGAATGAAGAACATGTTGCCTGTAATTTAAGCAAAAATGTGGCACTTAAACTGAGCAAACAAATGAAGAAGGAAGATAAACTGCTAAAAAAATATTTGTCAAATATTCCCCAAATATACCAGAAAATGTTTTTTCTTATAATTAAAGAAGAATTACACATGAAGGTCAAAAGTATGAAGCAAATAACAGCTTACTATTCAAGGGAACACTCTTTTTTAAAGACCTAGAATTATCTATGTTTATTTCATATTTCATAAATAGATTTAAAATAACAAAATAGGTAAATAGTCTGGATTCACCAATGCATTTCCATATTAGTCCACAGTGAATTCAACTGTTTCCTTTGAGTACCTCTAACATCCTGGATATTGTGCTTTTCACTTACTGACCTGCATCACTGATATCTGGTTGGTCATCCCCCATGATCCCAATAGGTCTCAATTAGGAAATGAACTTTCCTGAATTTCAGTATGGCATTAGACATGACTCCAGAGCAAGGGTGAAGGAGTGACTGTTGTCATTCGAGACTCTCTCAGGGCTTTGGGGAGCACTGCTTCAGACACAGTTGAATGTGAGAATATTTAATTGAAATAGAATTGAGTTTAATAGTTGCATGGTTACTTTGCCCATCCTCCTTGACTCTATGACCAAATTGGTGGTGGAGTTCTTCAAGCTTATGGTTCGGTTTCAATCTGCCTTCTTTGGGCCCAGAGATGGCTCAGGAATTCATGGACACTGGGACAAACGTAGACCTTTTCTAATTTAATAACAGCTCAGTTCATAGAGGAAATCACCCATTAAATCTGTTTTTGTCTTGGGGCAGTAGCAGGATAACCTGGAATTGGAAGCTGTTAATATTAGTCCTTTGACATGGACAGATCATGCCCCTTTGGCCTTGTAGTTGTCTGCAGGAAGTTGAGGCATTTTAGGCAGAATAGAATGTTTTTCCTTTATCTTTCTTTCCTTAAATTGTCGTGAAACTATAACAAACTTTTTTTCCAGCAGTAGAAAGATTTTTTTAAAAAATCTATTTCGGAAGAGTGGGATAGACACATGATCTCTTGACGTTCTCATCTATTTTGTTTGCATCTACCAACTGTATCCTTCCTCAGTGGCAGGTCACTAAGAGGATCAGTGTGAAGTATAGCTCGCCAACTTTTTTGTTGTTATTGAGGTTCACTAGATTTCTATAAGAGCATAAAAGCCCAACTGAAATGCATTTGTCACCGATGAAGCAATCTCTAAATCCATTAGAAATCACTTTTTAAAGCAGTCTTCTGGAACCCGATGCCCTTTAAATGCATTGGATCAACTTTGTCATTCTTATTCAGCACAGTGAGAAGTTACAGGAATTGAAATTCAAACCTGAGGAAGGATTAAGTCGGAAAGGCTGGCTTAAAGCAATGTTTTGTGTTTTATCTTTTGTAACACAGTGATGCCAAAAGGTGAATTCTGATACCGTGATGTAAGCTCTGCCTTTTTATAGTCATGTTGAAATATCATGCACAAAAATACAACATCATGAGGTATGTTTTAATCACTTTTCCCTCCTCCCATCCTTGTTCTTCCCTGAGGATGTCTATGCCTATGCTCAAGTGTGTCCACAGAGCAGAGCAAGGGAAGGAAAATAATGAAACATGCAATGTACTATCACAACAGAAACTCTATTTGCCTTGAATTTGCAGTCCAACACAGCATTTGAATATGTGAAGAGCAGAACTTGCATTACATCATCATATTGTATATATTTGTGTAATGTATGTATGTGTATTTATGTCTGTATATGTGTGTGTACACCTCTCTCTCTCTCTCTCTCTCTCTCTCTCTCTGGTTGACTCAGCCTTCCATCCTTCCAAGGTCGTTAAATGAGGACCCAAATTGTTGGGGCATTATGCTGACTCTGTAAACCGCTTAGAGAAGGCTGTAAAGCACTGTGAAGCAGTAAGTATGTCTAAGTGATATCAATACCTATCTATCTATCTATCATCTATCTATCTATCTATCTATCTATCTATCTATCTATCTATCTACCTACCCACCCACCCACCATCCATCCATCCATCCATCCATCCATCCATCCATCCATCCATCTATCTATCTATCTATCTATCTATCTATAACTTGACAAAGTCTTAATTTTCTGTGGATGTCTCTACCTCTTTATCAGATCACCTTTAGAACATAAGAACCTGGTTTGGGTTTTTGTTTCATGAAGATTCCATCTTGCACATTTAATGGGAAGCCTGGCCAAAATAGCATGGCATTTAGATAATAGACTTAAAGTGCACCATTAATGTATAATAATTTTAAAAAAACATAGCAAGTGACAGTCTCCAGTGACATCTTTGGAACAAACAGTGAAAAATTCTTCTGGTTATCTCATAAAGCCCTTAGCACTGATGCAATAAAATATTTTAACTCACTTCATTGAATGTTCCAATGCACATATAATGCAAGAAATGCAGAGGAAAATCCATAAACACTGTATGTTTTCTTCAATGTTGTCACATTTTGTATGCGGATCAATTATTTTGAATCAAGTTCTTATCATATAGACATTTGGTACCCATCTTCCAATGTATGTGCATAAAAATGCATATTATCAGTAGAAAATAAACAGAGAAATGCATACATTAGAAAAAGGCATACAGAACTTCTACATTGAAAACTATACATTAAAATTGGGAGCAATGGGAGGAATTCATATAAACATGCAATGACATGTCAAGGCATGAGTGTCTTTAAAAATGTTTACAAATTATTTTACATCAAAATTATTGATTTCAATAAAATTATTATTATTATTTAAAATTAATAAAACAGGCAGTTTGATTAATCTCTTCTTTGGATGTTAAAGAAGAATTTAGAATTATTTATATTAGTTATATTTTTGAAATTTAAAGTTTGATCCTTATAAACGTGCTTATTTACTTATAAATCAGCATATGCAACAGTGTTGAGGTTTTTAGGAATCCGAATCCCATAGTAGGCACTGTATTACATTTTTTCATGCCTTCCTCTTCTATTCTTACTTAAATATCAGTAAATCTATTAGAGATTATCATTACAGTTATTCACTGTAGCTCGCCTGACTATCTCATTTTGGGTTACAGATAAACTCACATATATACTGATTCTCTCTCCCTCCCCTCTTTAATTGCAGCACTAGATTGTTAGCTCTTTATTTCACTTCATGAAAACAAATTGGTTCTTATATGTGAAGAGGGAAATAGTTAACATTCACAGCCATTTCCTAATTGGTTTCAAACCCAGTTACTCACAAAAGGATGGCTTTGTTTTGATGCTAAGTAGGGCAGACAACATGACTAAGGTTTACTAAATGAAATTTACAGGCTGTTCACTTTGGAGTGAATGGATGCAATCCAGCTCTTTTTAAAAATCAATGTCAGCTTTATCATAGACTTCAATAGGAGATAGATTGCATTCTGGATTTCCTGCCAAAATCTACTCTTCAAGTAAATCGAAATCAGGCAAATGAAGTATTGTATATTTTTTCTACAAGAAAATAAAATTTAAGAAATAAGAAAGACACCATCTGCTAAAATTATTTGTAATCTTTAATACTGACAATAATATTCTCTAAGATTCCCAAAAAGTCTCTATGTTTGGTTAGCGCATTCTTCCCAATATTAAGAAATCAAGTCGTGTAGACAATCAATTTTGCTACTTTGTCATCTCAGTTCTTTCTGTTTATTAATGGGATTCATAAGCAAGTAAGTAGTTGAAATATGAAATTCAATTCCAAAGCAAAATGCGTAGTCCCAAGTACTTGTGTGCTCAAGCATGATTATCAAGGTACTTGAGGAGACAAGTAATATTAGACCTACATATTTTGTTCTTTTGTTCAATCATGTCTGATTCTCAGGGACTGCTTGGGTATGCCTGCTATTTTCTTGGCATTTTTTTCCCCAGAAGTGGTTTGCCAATGCCTCTCCCTAGGGCTGAGAGAGAGTGGTTTTCTCTGGTTTATATACAAAACACAAAACAGCAAACATGTGGACATGAGTAATCAGAATCTTGAGTAAAAGAAACAAAACCACTGGTAGTTTTGCACTTCATTAAGTTTGGTAATTGGTAAAAATGATTAAAATAAGAACATGGGAGCTTTGTCCAATTACAAATTAATTTTTTTTTGTATTGTTATGAGTGGCATACTATTAATTTCAGTCCATTTCACTGGATACTGTGGAATGAATAGTCATAAACTATATTCTCATCACAGCAATGTTTTTATCTTCAAGTTTAATTTCCATTGATTTAATAGCTTAGATTTTGTCAAGGGCAGCTCAAGGTCTCAAATATCCTGATACAGAAGTCCTCTGGATCTTCAAAGCCTAGCATATCCTCCTGATTTGGACTAAAAGTATGACAGTTCTTTCAGAGGATGCCTCTACCCTGTAATACTGTAGCTGTCATGACTTTTATTGTCCTTCTGACAAATTAAAAGTATACACAAAGCAAAGTAATTTCAATAATGGCATCTTGTGGCCATATAGATAAAGACAAGTATGAGTTAGTTCTTCTTCTCTTCACTGAGATAATGAAAACCATCTCATTAGAGTGTCTATGGAGATTCTCAGTCATCCAGGTCATGGTTGTCCCAAAAGTGCTTTTTGAAGAGGGAACTGGACTTTCTGGTTTTTCTTTGAAGATGTTTCATTCTCATCCAAAAAGCTTCTTCACCTTGTACAAGCATATATAAAAACATGCAATACTCCAAGCAGACAGTACATTGGCACTATTCTGCTACAAATAGCTAATTTTGCTCCAATCAATCCACCTCATAACCAAGATCTCTGACAAATAAGACTTGTTAGAAGTTTATATTAATTAAATTAATTACCATACATTCTAAAACAAGTTCATATATACTTTCTGAAGTATCTAAAAGCTGAAGTTACATGCTTTTTC
This sequence comes from Ptyas mucosa, assembly GCA_012654045.1. Lineage (NCBI taxonomy): Eukaryota > Metazoa > Chordata > Lepidosauria > Squamata > Colubridae > Ptyas > Ptyas mucosa. Next base: position 33,834,474 of record WNWU01000004.1, read on the forward strand.
ATAATTAGCAGATAGAAATAAGACTGTTAAAGCTGAATAAGACATGAAAGTGAATCAAGAATACATCATAGATTCTGGTTTAGATTTTCATCTATTTCTACTGAAGCAGTATGTGAAACTTCTCTTCCTGTATTTCTAATTTCCTGGATCTCTGTGCTTTTTGGAAATTCAAAATTTTAATCAGAGACTGTGGGAAAATAGTATTCTTTATTTTTCTGTTTCCTCCATGGGTTCTCTGGAGTTTCTACTCCCAGTGTTAAGATGAAGTATTTTGTTATTACCTTAGAATAGGGCTATCAAACTCCTGGCCCATGAGCCAGATGCATCATGCACTGGCCACGCCCACACTCGGTTTAGCGAAGGGGAAAAAAGCCCCTATATGTCACATGATGCCGCCGTGACGATGTGAGTTTGACACCCCTGCCCTAGAAGATAGAGGAACCAGGATAACAAAGAAGGAAACTGTGAGTTCTAGACCTGTTCTCTGGAGGACCTTGGGACAGCCATTTTTCTCTCAGGCCTGGAAGGAAGCAATGGCAGCCATTTTCAACTCTTTCCCAGGAAAACTGTGGGGACTTGTCTGGGCAGTTGTCAAGAGTCAAAAATGACTTAAATGCACACAGACATACACACACAAATACTCATGACCAAGAGAGCTGTCTCATTCCAGTGCATAGGAACTGGTAATCTATGCAGTCTGCACGAGGGAATGTGTGTTGTGCCTGACTTAGGCAGGGAAACTATATGGTTTATTAAAAATAAATAAATTAAACTACTTTTCCACCATTAGAGAACGTATAATGCTAATTTATTTATTTAAATGCTTAATGCCTATTTTAATAAAAAGTGTGAACAGCCTAATATTATCGCTGTGGCTAATGTGCTATTGGAATTAATTGTATTTTTGGACAGTCCATTTGTAGGCAACAGTTTTGATAGACTCATTAAAATATTACTTAAATAGGGTTGTTGGGGTTTTTTTTTTAGTGTGGATTGTACTAGCACCCAAGACAGGCAGCTCTTATCTACCATGATCTGTTCAGCACATTTTGCAGCTGTTATTGCTTCAGCCATATTCACTTAAGAGTTTGTTCTATCTTTGTCTGTAACAAGCTTAGCTGAGCCTTTACAAGCACATGGCAAATTCTGCTTGTTTCATATAATCTGATGGGATTACATTCTTTTTTACCTGTACTAGAAAATAATTGCTTGCCTATCATCAGCAATATTCTTGTATCTTATCCCTTGTGGTTAAAACTGCTTTTTCTCCTCCAATTTGCTTGCTTGAGCTCTGCAATGTGTGCATTCAGCCATCTCCCTTCTCAGTTGTGACAGAAGCAGAAAATGCCATGATTTCCATTCTAATATAACAGTATACATAACCAATAAACTATTATATAAATGTGTATTTTTAATTTCAGGGTACAAATAGGTTCAATCTGTGACAATGCATATCAGTATGCACAACTTTGATGAAACTAGTAAATATATAAAATGTAGATGAACTATAGAATTCCTATCTCTCCTGGATATATAGTTTAAGAAAGAAGAAAATGAAAAAGCCAGGATATAAAATGGTAAAACTCAAGATGCGGCAAGGTAGGTAGAAGAAATCCATTATCAACTGCTTTTTAAATGAAAATTCTGTACATTAACATGGAATTTGTGGCATGAATAAAAACGTAAAAGCATATATTGGGGAAATCAGCATTTGAAAAGAAAGTATTAGATATGGTTTAATGAAAACAAATGTAGCATGTATTGAAGAAAAATGGCATACGACAAAACATGTTGATTTTTCCTATTTCCTTTCTTCCTTCCTAAATAATTTTGTGCTGCAGAAGTAAGACACAAAAATAATTTTGTGCTGTAGAAGTAAGACAGGCAACACTGACTGGATCCATACTTAAATATTAGTATCACAGAATAAGCAGCACACTGTTATTATGCTTTGTCGCACAGTTGACCAGATGTTTTGACTGGATTTGGTATTTTGATTCACCTATCAAGTCCTTCCCAAGGATTTGGGATAGACAAATGTGGATGTTTGATGGTGTTAAAGGTATCACTGTTATTATTATTGTGCAACATCTTTCACTAAGAAGTGAGATCACATAATTTCTTAATTATATATATTTTGGGGCTCTTTAATCATTATTTATATTTCTGGAACAAACAAAATACTGTATGACAAAATGGATCCAAACCTTGAAGAAACAGTTACAATTCAACAATGGGAAGAATTATGGACTAAATGTATCAAATTAACACTGTTATGATCTACAGATAGTCTTCAATTTGCAGCCATAATTGAGTCTGGCAATGACAGTCATAAATTGTGATGATCAAACTGAGCTACCATTGTGACCAGGTCTTTTTTACAATTTTTGCAGCAGTCATTACATGAACTTCAGAAACAAGAAGTAAAAGCCAATTTCTGGAAAAATATAAAAAATCATGGTCATGTGACTGCAGAATATTGCAAACCAGGGGTGAAATGCTCCCGGTTCGGACCGGCTCAGGTGAGTAGGTGGCGATGGCGGCGGCAGTTCGAATAACCGGTAGCAAAAATCTCTGCCCCCGCCCCCCATGCCCAGTTGAGCTGCGTGATCATCAGAGCCTTTTTTTTTCTTTTAAATGGCTCTGACAATCCAAGCTCTGATGATCCCAGCTGAGTTGCCTGCTAATCAGGCAACTCAGCTGGGATCACCAGAGCCATTTAAAAGAAAAAAAAATATTTTTTTCTTTTAAATGGCTCTGACGATCCCAGCTGAGTTACCTGCTAACCGGTAGCAAAAATCCCTCCCCCCACTCTCCAGCTTGCTTACCTTAGCTGCTGGTCGCAACGCCTGCCTTGCTTCGCTTGCTGTAACCCCGGCAATCCATTGCATCAGCAAGCAACTGAATCTCCCTGCCTGCAATCAAGCTCATCGGTGAGCAGCTCTATCTGCCTGCCTGCCTGGCTTGTACCTTCTATTGCAGGCTGGCTGCCTGGCTGGCTGAGGAATTCTGGAAGTTGAAGTCCACAAGTCTTAAAGTTGCCAAGGTTGGAGACCCCTGTTCTATTGGGTAAGTTTTTTTCCCCTTTGGGAGCTTTAAAAAAAATAGCTAATTGGGGTTTTTTTTAGTTGTTCTTTTTTTAGACCTAGCCATTTAAAGTTTAGGAAGTTTTAAATTTAGCTGCTTTTATATAAAGATAAAAATAAATGAAAATAAAATAATATTTGTGCATCTTTCTGAGATTTAGTGTGTTTCTGTAGTGTTTCACTCTAACTACACAAACACACAAAATCTCACAAACCTGTATGTGGAATTTTGTGTGTGTAAAGTGTGAAAGTTGGTTTTTGGGGCTTTTTGTGGCTGTCTGAGGTTCCTGCTTGTTGCAGGGGCCATTTTGGGTCTAGCACAGCTGCTTTTACATTGTGGGTGAGCCAGTTGTGTTGTGCTGTGTTTTGTAGGTTAAAAAAGGGTAAAGATGTGACATTGACTTGGCCACGCCCACCTGACCAACAAGCCACGCCCACCCAGTCACCTTACCACCAAACCCCGCCTACTAATTAAGCCCCGCCCACAGAACTGGTAGCAAAAATTTTAGATTTCACCCCTGTTGCAAACTGCCATAAATGCAGGCTGTTTACAGAGTACCAAAAATGCAGTCACATGATTGAGGGGCAAGGAATCAGAACTTTGGAACTGGGTCATAAGTAGCTTTGGGGGCATCCATTTAACTTTGAATGGCTTTTGAGTGGTTGTAAAGGACTTGCAACAAATGTATAAAATAATTTAAAATTTTCTTTCAACATATAAAAAGAAAGAAAAAAGTCAAGGAAACAATTGGTCCACTAGTGGGAGAAGATGGCAAGAAGGTGATGGAGCAGCAGGGAGAAAGTGGAACTGCTTAATTCATTCTTTGCATAGGTCTTCATACAAAAGGAGAAAAAACAGCCAAACCTATCAAAAGCAGTACTGTAAAAGGCAGATTAGTAAAAATAGGCAAGAAAAGACAATATCTAATATATACTCTACATATGTTCAAATCACCAGGACCAGATGGATTACATCCCAGAATTCTAATGGCAAACATGATCTTGGACTTACTGAACTATATCTTTCAAAGATCCTGGAGCACTGGGGAACTACCAGAGAGTAGAAAAGAGTTGATATGGTGGTTCCCATTTTCAAAAGGGAAAAAATGGATCCAGGACATTATAGACCAATCAGTACCTGACATCAATACCTGGGAATATCTGGAAAATCTAATCAAGCTACAGATCTGCTAACTCCTAGAAATAAGCAAAGTTATTGTTGAAAGTCAACATGGTTTTGTCAAAAACAGATCATGACAGAAAAACCTCATTCTTTGACAAAGAAACTAAACTAGTGGACTAATGAAATACTGAAATACTGTGGACATATTATAGTTGGACTTCAGCAAGGCATTTGACAAAGTAGACCATAACCTACTTCTTGGTAAAATAGAAAAATGTAGGATAGATACTATCATCACCAGATGGATTCACAAGTGGCTCACCAACTGCAATGTATACTCAGTGACACTATATCTAAATGGACGGAAGAATGCAGTGGGGTACCTTAAAAGTATATAAAACGTACACAGTATAATGTGGAAAGTCATGGAACCAAAATCTGAAATGAAACCACAACTTTTCATACTAGATGCAAATTCAGAAAAAAAGCCCAACAATTTAATGAAATACAAGCTTGCAGCAGTGACAATAAACTTTGCTCAACACTGGAAGAAAGGCACAGTCATGACAATATTTATCTGGGAACTAAACTTGGAGTATACCCAGCAACTGCAAAACTAACAGTATAATTATACAATAAAAGTTTCATTAAATTTAAGTAGGAATGGTTCTCATATATATAACACATAATGCAGCATGGTAAATATAAAATATTGCAAATTATTTTATTTATTATTTAATTTAATTTAATTTAATTTATATACCGCCCTTCTCCTGCTGGATTCATTATTAGCCATCTTTTTACTTTCTTTTTGTATTTTAATAATAAAATGTTAATTATCTCTAATCATATCATATATGTATCACTTTACTGAAACAATATAACGTAATCAAAAGAAAAAATAAGAAAAAAAATCATTTATATGACCTACATTTTCACTTTCTCCTTGTTTTTCCTCTTTTAACACTGACTGACATATTTTGATAAAAGATCTGTAATTAAAATTAGGAAGAATTTCAGTTACAGATAAAGGGCAACAGCAAGAACAGAACATTTTACTCTTTAACTTTGCTTCCTTTTCAAAACAAATTGTATCCTGTATCATATTCAAATATATCTAGATTAAATTTTCTGAGTTCAAACAAATTGTTTTTGTTTAAGATACAGATCTGCCTTTTAGACAACTGCCTCACATTTTAGGCATACATTTATCAATTTACTTTTGCAAACAAAGATGGCCTGCCAACTGGAAAGACTGTATTTAAATATATAGATCCAAATGCAGATACAGGAAACCATGGTTACAGCGGATGTCACCTATCCTAAAAAAATGGCAGTCTCCTAGATACATTAGGAATTCTGCAGAGGTTGACAAAACATACAAGCAGCAAGTTACTTTTGTAGGCTTGTGACAGCTTGCAGCTATGATTCACAATAACGTATCACACTAAAATCAATTTTCTTCTCACTTCTAGGGAAGAAGTAGTAGACTGAAGATGAATGAAAATGAGCTATGATCATGATGGAATGAAGATACAGCAAGTAGACCAGCTCTTTGTAATTCCTCTCCAGACAAAGAGAGGACTTGAGATCACCCACAAGTACTCATAGAGTTGTTCCTCACAAGGATACCAGCAGACAGCAGTCTCTTTTGGACCTAAAGAGCTCTGGGAATTGAGGGAAAAACCAACTTGCTTAAATTGTGGTAAACTCCTTTGAAAGGATACTTGGTTAGCAGAGTTCCTTTTCTAGTCACTTTAAGGATTCCAGTGTCCCCTTCATGTGAACTGGGAGGGTGAGTCTAAAGAAAGAACATATGCCTAAATGGAAATTTATCTGAATGAATCATATTTTGAATATAATTCTAGCTTTTGTTCAGCTTTATTATAGGTCCTATCCATCCACTTCACTTTGTAGCAAATGAAACCAATTTAAAGCATAGTATCTCTATATTATTTGAGACATGAATCTCACATCCTTACTCTTTATATCTTTATGATTTCATAACACCTCATTCTTCATGGAAATCTGATATATGTATTTTCACTTTGTTTTATGGCATTTTCTTAAAATAACATTCTAAAAATAACAGCAATAACAATAATAGAGTAGTCACAGATAGGTAAAATGTAGCGAAATTACAAAACCTCCCACAGGTAAAACTGTATGGCTAAGGAAAATATTTGGCTTATTGGCTTGTTTCCAATTTGTATGTATATTTCTTTAAGTCCTTTTTATGGCAGGAGATAAAATTGAGAAATGAAAGAAAACAAAAATTCTTAAGGGCAGTCTTGAGGAAGATCCTGACTGCTTAATAATATGCCTTTTTTCTCCTCACCATTTCCCCAAATTTCTCACTTTGTTTAAAAATATTTGCAAGACACAACATATTTAATAAATATGTTTTAAAACTTCTATTGTATATAACAGGTCATGCCTGAAGTTATTGCTTAAAGTAGATAATGCTGCTTGTTGATTATTTATCTTTTAAACTAACCCAACTAAAGCCACAAATTAACTTTCCAGCATTCAAAAAAATTAAGATTTCTGTAACTGATGAACCTTGGTTGAGCCAATTGCCAAAAGGTACAAACTTATTACATTTTTGATGCAAAACAATTACCCTCTAACCTTGCAGTATCAATCTTTTCTCAAAGTTCCCCAGATCCTAAGCATTTTTACGGACATTAAGTTCCAAAGATTTTGAATAAATGTATTTCTAGTGGGCATATAAAACTATAGCATAGAAATTTGTTTGCTAAACAGGGATGTTTATAAGGAGAAATTATATATTTTATATATTTTATATATTTTAGGATTTTATATATTTTAAATTTCTCCTTAAGAAGAATTAACAATTATAAAATCATGGTGTATAGTGCTTTCCTCTAGAAGGGAATGAATGTAAGATGATAGATAGATAGATAGATAGATAGATAGATAGATAGATAGATAGATAGATAGATAGACAGACAGACAGACAGATAGAAGGATAGATAGAACAATATTGTGCTTCAGGCACTGTAAGAACAATGAATGAGTTCTGCATCTCTTCAGTATGACATTCAGTCATCTGGAAATTATGAGTGAAATGTTCTTACACTACACATCCAGGTCCCTGTGACTCAAGGAGCTCTGCGGTACTTTTCATTCAAAAGTTTAAAAAAAGTATGTTTCAGTCATCTTTTGGGGGCTGCACAAACTTATGAAAATATTCTCTGGATTTAAAAAGTTGCAGAAGGTACTCCGTTTGCACTTTTGTTCAAATTTGTGCATTTTGGGAACTTAAGCTCTAGTTAGTTCATTCTTATTTCCTCTCTTTTTTCATGTTTATTAAAAACCCAAATCTTACTGGTTGAAAGTCTGTAGCAAAGGATACAATATGTGTTGAGTCTGGGATCTTTTATGGGGGACATATGTCATAACCCAGGGGTCCCCAACCCCCCAGTCCATCAATCATGAAGGGCCTTGGTAGTACAGTGGTTTAAAGCACCCTGTTATTAATACCAGCTGCCTGCAATTATTGCAGGTTCGAATATCACCAGGCTCAAGGCTGACTCAGTCTTCCATCCTTTCTAAGGTAGGTAAATTGAGGACCCAGTTTGTGGGGGCAATAAGCTGACTTTGTATAAATATACAAAAGTATGAAGGCTATTGCTTAGCACATTGTAAGCCACCCTGAGTCTCCGGAGAAGGGTGGCATATAAATCATTTTTTTTTTAAAAAAAATCATACCGGGCTGCGGCATGCCAGAAACCGGGCCACACAAAGAAGTGAAACCCCATCCTTGGGATGCAGGCAACACATGAAAACACGCCCCCTCTGGTCTGTGGAAAAACCTCTCTTCACAGAGCCGGTCCCTGGTGCCCAAAAGATTGGGGGCCACTGTCATAACCTACGAGTTGTCTAACATACTGGACTCTCCAGGAGACTGCACCTTATGATTTCTGAGAGACAGCAAGTTTAGAAAAAGAAATGAAAACGAAATGACACAATGAAAAGCTGCTACCAGAAAGAGTATTTACTTACAGCAATCTCATAGACAGCTATCTGAGGAAAGCCTCTATTTGCCATGACACAACCATAGTTGTATCAATCTTTAACATAAAAGGCACTTTGGACTAGAAAGACTTCTTGATTTCTCCATGACAAAGACAGATTAAAAAATATCTCTAAACTACATACCTAGTCTTTCAGGGAAAATAGGGGAAAATGACTCCCCTTCATTCTTTAACTTTTTCAAAATCAATATTTTTATAAGTTGTAGCTTACCTCAGTTCTTAAAATCAGAGTCTATATTGTTATACAATTGAGCTCAAATGTCCTACTTTTTTCAAGCATGTAGCTATATCTCTGGAAACAACTTGCAATATATTTAGTTAGCTGTGATTATATAGTATAGGAAGAGCAATAAACATCCAAAGTTCTATTTGTGCCAAAAGTTTTCCTTTATTTTAAATGGAAGTGGGGTGTCTATGTGGTGCTTTAAATGGAAATAGAAACTACCGTATTTTTTTATCCTTTGGGACTCCTTTATGATCATCTAGAAATAGCTTTGCAGCTGCTGAGTTAGAACAAAATTATTTGTGGTAACAATGATTTCATTTCTAAATGGTCAAAGCATTGGGGGAAAGAAAGTGTTTAGTATTAGTTTTCTCAGACTAGTTTCCACTGCCTTTATTAGATGAAGAATAACTGTATACAGATAGTGCTTGACTTACAACAGCTCATTTAGTGACTGTTCAAAGTTACAACTTTTGCAGCATTCCCCCATGATCATGTGATCAAAATTCAGATGCTTGGCAACTGGTTCATATTTATGACCATTGCTATGTCCCAAGATCGTATGACCACTTTATGCAACCTTCAGATAAACAATGTTGATGGGGAAGCCAGATTCACTTAACAACTGGGTTATTAAGTTATCAACTGCAGTGATTCACTTAACAACTGTGGCTATAAAGGTCATAAAATGGGAAAAAGTCATTTAACAAATGTCTCACTTAACAACAGAAACGTTGGGCTCAATTGTGGTCATAAATTGAGGACTACCTGTACTGGATTCCATTTTAAAATTCAGGGATTTATTGTTCAGTACATCCATGTTTACAACATTGTAGCTAATAGAATTTTGAAGTAACCCAAACCATAAATCTTAAGAAAATAAGTACTTTCAACTGGAATTGATTATCCAGATGTGAGTGGAACCACTAGTAGCAGCATTTATACTGAAGACAATATCTTCAAGAGTATCACACAGCTGAAGATTCACCTGGACTTTGATATCTCAATGGTTTCCAAGTTCTAAATTCTATTCTGAAATTATATCTTCAACTTAATTGAAATGGTTGAAAGCAGTTGATCATATTTCCTGGATACAACACAGATTTTTACAGAGCAGGCATGCAGAACAGCATAAAACAAAAATTTCTCAAGTCATGGATTTGTAATCTGGAATATTCTATGAATCTTCAGCATCAAACCTGAAACAACATACATTTAGAAAAAGGGACCACTGCCAGGAAACTTGCTTTTCCTAACAAAATTGATCATTTGTCCCGCATGCACAGAGGAACTCAAACAGTAGGAAGTTAGAAGAGGAAATGTTTGTATTAATCATGATCAATTGGCTTAAAATTACTTTATGCTTTATTTAATTTTTATGAGGAGATCAAGGAGACTGTTTATATGATTTCCCCATTCTTTTCTTCTACTGAATTTGTCTAATGATGCTCATATTCAAACTTCACTGCTTCACATCAAGGATCGGCTCGTGGTGCCTCTGTCAGTGAAAACGGAGCTTGGGAGGGCCGCAAGTGGTTCTCCCGAGCTCCGTTTTTGTTGGCAGAGAGTTGCAAGCAGCCAATGCTCGGGCCACCACAGCATCCCCAACATGAGTGATGTCAAGTTGCCACACGCACCCTGGCCACACCCACCCCACCCAACTTGAGGTCAAACACAATCCTGATGTGGCCCTCAATGAAATCGAGTTTGACACCCCTTGAGAGAAATAGAATTATTCCTGTAAAGAATATAGTCCAAGTGATTCCATATTTACACTTCTGATGACCTTAGCTAACCCTAAGCTATTTAGCTGCGTAAGGCACTTAGAAAGGGGAAGTATATATGACACCTTTTCTGAGGAAGCACAGCCCTAAAATTAAGTTTGTACATTCTGAGTTGGGTCAGACTGACTAAAGCTAAATTAATAGAAGGAAGGAAGATACCATGTTCCTATTAATTGTTTTAAGGACATATGGGAAGGGTATTTCCACTGAGGATTTCTAAATAGGGAAGATGTTGATGAATATTGAAACTCTTGCCTTTCAGGAACCTCAGACAAAGCAACTTCTCACCTCCAGTTTGCATGAAGACATCCTTTAGAGAATATGCAGGTAGTATCTGATTATTTTTTTAAAAAACTGAACAGACTCTGGCTTCAGTAATATTTGGCTGAATAATCACCAGGACATAACCACCAGATCCCTAATGTATAGTTTAGATTCGATGTTTTTTTTAAAAAAAATCCTCCCAAAGAACAACTGTAAACCATTTCTGCATTATTGTCAAGGAAACAAAATGCCTAGTTGAGGTCAATGTGAAGAAAAATCTCAGTATCTCTAATGGACTAAAAGGTAAGAATAAAAAAGTTGTTTTTTAAATTTGTACAGTTTAATCCATTAGAGATACTAAGATTCTCATTTCAGAACAAAAAGTTCAAATAGTAATTGCTTTTTATGTCACTTTCACCCCAAAAAAATTAAGTGAAGGAAGAGGAGAAAAAGAGCCTTGGATAGTATAGTGGTCTAAAGCACCCTGTTATTAACACAGCTGCCTGCAATTATTGCAGGTTCAAATCTCACCAAGGCTCAAGGTTGACTCAGCCTTCCATCCTTTCTAAGGTAGGTAAATTGAGGACCCAGTTTGTGGGGGCAATAAGCTGACTTTGTATAAATATACAAAAAGTATGGAGGCTATTGCTTAGCACATTGTAAGCCGCCCTGAGTCTCCGGAGAAGGGCGGCATATAAATCAAATTAAAAAAAAAATCTTGGAGAAGCACAACAGTAAATGTCCTGGAAAGGTTGTGATATAATTCTCATACTGAGAAAACGGAAGACTACAAAGAGTTATGCAAGAATTTGGCAGGTATACAATCTTCCAATTTTTCAACAAAACATGCTACCATTACTGTAAATAATTTGAAATGCAGCTGCTTATCAAGCATCTAATATTCCTTGTTATGAGGAAATCCAGGTTTCCACATCTACAAACTGACTAACTCTTGGAGGCTTATACAGTCATTGAGTATTCCTGTGGAGGAATTTTTGTACTCTGAGGTTTCTCAGAATTTGACATTATGTCCTCTTTGTCATATGGACAAAGACTCCCCAGTGCACTCTACCCTGTTCTTTGCAAGACTAACCACAAATGATGGCAATCCGTTATGTAATTTACTACACCATTGTATATCTGTTGTCATGCAGAATCAAGCTCTTGATTCAGTGGCTCTGTGCTCATAGACATCTAAAATTAACACAGAAACATAGATACATTTCTCTTCTAGCCTATGCATTTGCCCTCTGTTTCCCTTTGGTCATGATATTCATGGGCCATTCTATTTATCTATTCTCACACTGAGACTGTCCAGCTGGAAGTTTAAATGGAAAAGTTAGTATTTAATTCTTATATCATAATATGTCTTGTGCATCAACTGTGCTCCTTCTGGGTCCAGGAGGGCCTGCACCCCACACATACACGTCTTGATTATTTCCTGGTTGGACAGGGCATTAATCTTGAGTTGTCATGTAACCACAAGAGATCTAGAACTGATCTCCATGGAACTAGGCTCCATAGAACCTTATCTATGTGTTCCCAAGGAAAGGCAAGCAGTTTGAGAAGATTTCTGTATTATGGGCAGAGTACAATAAAGTAGCTAGCTTGAACTCGACATGCATAAATCTGGTCATTTGTGCCTGGTTCAGGAACCCTCAGGAGTTACAACCATTACAAGTGTTCCAGAATTATTTCACAATGCACATACTGTACTGGGTATCCCCCAGTTTGCCATATTACACTATTGCTGTGTGAGTTGCACTGATTCTCAGTTTCTCTCTGGGTACTAATCAAAGTAATCACCTTTAATATCCTGCATGGCACAGGGCCAGGTTATTTGTAAGACCACTTCATCCTGAGAGTATCTATCTATTCCACCAGGTAAGATAGAGTGGGTACATTTCAGTTCCCTTCCCTTAAATGTTGCTTTCTAGTGGCAGCCAGGAAGCATGCTTTCTCTGTTACAGCCCCTATGCTTTGGAACAGCTGTCCCTTGAAATGTTGTCAATATTATAATTATTTGTTCTTCATTATAACCGAAGCCTCATTTATTAAGTGGGAATACATGTCACCATAACCAACTTTCTGTATGCAGCTGTAATACACTAGAATGCCAGTGAGCTCAGCAATATACTTGGAATTTGACTAGCTAGCATTCACTATTCACAAAGAATCTTAAAGCTAGGCATTGATCCGAGGGGTGAAATCCAGCAGGTTCTGACAGGTTCTGGGGAACCGGTAGCAGAAATTTTGAGTAGTTCAGAGAACCAGCAAATACCACCTCTGCTGGTCCCAGAGTGGGGTGGGAATGGAGATTTTTCAGTATCCTTTCCCTGGAGTAGGATGGGAATGGAAATTTTACAGTATCCTTCCCCTGGAGTGGGGTGGGAATGGAGATTTTGCAGTATCCTTTCCCTGCCATGCCCACCAAGCAACACCACGCCCACCAAGCCACGCCCACAGAATTTGTTGTAAAAAAGTTTGAATTTCACCCCTGATTGATCCATTGGTATGGATAATATTTTGAATTATTCACACATGATCTCATTGATGCTTTACTGTGCCTCATCATAGGCAGAGTTCAGTAACAGATGAGAAATCTGATTTGAATTATTCTTTAAAGGCATCCACATGATCCTCAATATTACTGAATTGCTAATTGCAGCAGCATTAGTGAAATAATAAGATCAGATATGATTTTGGCACTGTCTCTAGAAGGGAATTTTTAGAAGAATGCCCAGTGTTCTGTCCTCACTACACATTATTCTGTATGCACTTAACATACAGCTAAACCCACGTATCCGCCAATAAAACAGACCATGTGCATAGATCTTGATGCTTTATTAAAGGAATAGGATGGGTGAAACTGGGAAAAATAGAAATACATACAATAAGAAACCAGATACAAAATAGACAGTGTTGAGTTGCTGGTGAGCATAATAATTAACAAATACAGATAAATCTAAGTCGCACCAGCGATGCTGTGTGTATGGGATATGGATTTTTGTTCTCAAATGAACATCTGCTACAGATTAGGCTGGATTCTTCCTGGTACTTGTTTCTAAATGCTAAAAAAAAAATGGAGTCTGATTTCCCAGGATGCACTTGTTTTGGGAGTGAGGGTTTATGGGTAGATGACTCCCAAAGGACCGGGTTAGCTTCTAAACTACCGTATTTTTCGGAGTATAAGACGCACCTTTTTACTCCCCAAAAGGGGGTGAAAATTTAGGTGCATCTTATACACCGAATGTAGCCCTGCCCACCCACTGGCCCCACCCTTTGGCCTCTGCCTCCCAGCACTTACCTCCTTGCAAGCAAACAGCAAGAAAAAACAGCCCCATTCAGCTTCTGCATAGGCTAATTAGCACAAGTTGATTAGATTGGCCTCCCGACTCTCAGCTGATTTGCTCTCAGCTGTTTCTGCAGGCTCTTTTGCAAGCTCTTGTTTTGCAAGCTCTTTGCTTGCTGCAAAGAGTGCTGAGCAGATTTTTTTTCCCCTAGCTAAAGCGAAACTGAAAGTAAATCAGGCTCTGCTTCAACGTGATAAAATGAGGCAGGGAGAGAGATTTCTTTTTCTTTTTGCTCACCAAAAAATGTAGGTGCAAACAATGGGCAAAAGAAAAGAGTTCAAGATTTTAAAACACAAAAGAAAAAAGGTCTATTTAACTAGGGAATTGTAATAATTGAGATGCTATTAATTCTATATTGTGTTGAAAGCAGAAATGGTTAAGCTATGGTTTGGAGGAATATATGGGGGAAATTATTTGGTTTATTATTATTGGTAAATATAATTAATTGATTTGTAAGAAATTGGATTGCATGGAAATAATTGGAATATTCATGTTCATATTGATTAATATACAAAAAAGATAGTTATAACTAATTGATTTATATAAAAATGTTGAATTTGTATTAAACAATTGTAATATTAAATAATTAACCAATGTGAGAATGGATATAAAAATAGATGACAATAGGAAGGGGTATAATATAGAATTGAAGGGAAAAATTGAATTTGATTAAGATTAGAGATGAGGATGAAGGGTAATATTGTTTTTTTTTTAAATAGATGAGGAATAAATATGGCAAAAAGGAAATATAGAAATTGTAAATTTAATTGAAAAGACTAAACACTGTTTAAATTTGTGAACCAGCCAAATACTCTGTTCAAAGAAAATACATTGTATGTTTGTATATGTGTTTGTCTAAAAAAAAAACTTTTTTAAAAAAACAACAACCCAAAAAGGTAGATGCGTCTTATACTCCGGTGCGTCTTATACTCCAAAAAATACGGTATACAGATTGGTATTTGGCCCTGGCCATTAGATGGGGCCAGAGAACAACAACAGTATATACACAAATTATATTTTGGGATATGACACTCAGAGTAACTGTATCAGTGAGATGGGTGGCCTAAAAAATCAATAAATAAAAATAAATAAATTCACAAGTACTCTAATGAGTAATCCTAAAATTGGATTCTGTCCTAGCAAACAGTTATTTTGATTACTACTAGTTGCTAATATTGGTGGTCCCCATGATTTTGAACGATCTTTTTTCTATTATTTAATACTTTCGAAGTACAATGAATAATTTAGACCTCCAAAGCTTTGATGCATATGCATGGACTTCCATGGAAAAGATACTACCAGAACAAGGTGTTATGCAAATGTTCTATACTTCCCTGACTTTTGATAAATAGCATCACATAAACACCAAATGATGCTACTAGGACTGATCAGTGTGGGAAAACAAAGAGCTATACACTGTCTTTATATTTAAGTAACAAAGCAAAGTATCTCAAATTATAACTTCAGTCTTCATTTAACTTTGCCCAAATATCCAAAAGCACATTCAAAAGTTGTTGAACATTATAGTATATGTTATGGTTACTTGCTTCCCTGGTTGCATTGCTGAATAGCCTGGCACTGATATTAATTTAAACAAACCCAAGGAAAATCCTTAACATCTGCTTGCAAGTAGTTACTAATGTCTTTCTGTAATTTTGTTGCACACATCGCATCGCACCCTAAAAATATTTGAATGTGTACATGCAGTGATTAAGTTCTACAATTCTGCCTTAGTCTACCCATAAAACAATGTTTTTGATTTTTTTTCTTAAACACATATTTTGTGAAAAACAAAAACAACAGATGTCAGATACTTAAATCAATGTTAAATTAGTGAATTGCAAGAGTTATTTAGAAAAAAAATTCCAACCTTGTGGTTGACAAAGCTACACACAAAAGCATGTGCATATACACGTTCTGTAAATAGATTTCTATATATCTTTTGTTACCAATCTAAAACATTCCTAATTGAGAAATTTCCATTTTTATCTAATAATAAAATTAATTCTCATTTCCTTCCTTCCTTCCTTCCTTCCTTCCTTCCTTCCTTTCCTTCCTTCCTGATTTCCTGTCCTGTCCTGTCCTGTCCTGTCCTGTCCTGTCCTGTCCTATCCTTCCTGCCTCCCTATCTCGCAGATTAGTAAAATATTTAAGTAAGATTTGAAAATGCTTGAAACCTGATTTGATTTTATAACTGCTTTATGATGGTAATAATGTGACTTACTACCATCATTGAGTGAATCTTACGGCCATTAAATGAACCATGTAGTTGTTAAGTGAATACAATACTGTATGTCCAATGGCTATTTTTTACTGTTTGCGTCCAGAAAATGGCAAAAACCATCACAAATCGAGGTCATATGACCATTGGACACTGTAACCTGTTGTAAATGCAAGTTGGTTGTCAGCCATCTGAAATACCAATCGTATGACCATGGGAGTGGATGCAGCAGTTGTAACTTCAAGGATGAGTCCACAAGTAACTTCTTTTGAATCCATTGTAACTTTGAATGATCATTAAGTGACAGATCATTAAATGAGGACTACGGTACCTTTATTTCCTTGCTTTGCTATCTTCATCATGCTATGCTATCTTCTGGTATACATTGATCATGATTAGGCATTTGTAATTAAAATGATGAGAAAGGGGACTGTGACATGGAACCTGTCACTCTCCAAGGGGCTTCCATAAACAGAGAAGTGGTCAATTGCAATGAATTATCTCTGCATTTCCGAATGCAGTTGTTATATAATTTATTATAACAACTGCATTCTGAAAGGTAGTCAGTCAGGCTTCCTCTCTTTCGTGTCACATTCAGTTGAAAGTATTAGAAAAAAACAAATAAACCCCAAAACTATAGTATTTCTTACTATGGAACTCTAAACTGAGACCATGTTCCTGAAAAGAGATAAAACTGTATATGATAGATATAAGTGACTGAAGATTTTCTATTAAAACGTGTCACAAAATATGAGAAGTCATGAAAAGTGAGAGATGTGTTAAATTTAACATTTCTAATTCCTAGCAGGCAAATAGAGAATGATATCATCTTCTGTGAAAACTTTTCACTAGGCGATGCCATCTGCTCGTTCTCTTTTAATCTTGATCCCATACTTATTTTTGAAAACCACAAAATATGAAATATGACTAAAATCTGTACACTTGTCCCAAGCTTTCTGTTCACTTAAATAGGTGTCCTTTTAATTTTTTTTAAAATTAGTCATGCTTTTTATGCAAAATATAAAGTAAAACTTAATCCTGCTTATAGTAGATCCATTGAAATGAATGGAACTTAAGTTAGCAGCTATCAAATAGATCTTGATCGTATGTACAAGAATCATTTGTTCTTCCCTCCAATAAATAGCAATACCGATTTCACACATTTTGAAGGTGTGAAGAAGTAGTGTTGGCTTACTGGTTGTTTAAAACTGCTTTATTCATAGGTAGAAATGAGATGAGACTTGACTAATAGAACATAATTGTGTGCAAACAGAAATTGGCAAAAATTTGAGAAATTGCTTAGTATTTCCTGTCTCATACTGACATACCTATGGCATCATAGTTATTTAAATTGCTTGTTTAAACCATTCAGCCTGAATTTATTTTTAGATCACATCATTTTCTAAAAAAAACAATACATCAGAAATTACCATATTGTGTTTATGTTGTTGCAGAAGCAGTGAAACTATTATATTTTATTTGAATATATTTTCCATTTTGGTAAAAATCAATTATATATATTAACTTGAGACTTATTTATATGGGTGTTAACTTTTGGACAGAGAAGATGAATCAAAGGACTTATTGTTCAGCTTTTTCACAATAAGTACATAGCTTCAGCTATTTAGCTGTTTGCTGAATTCATTAATAAAGATCACTATGGATTACTGTAATCAATAATGGCTTCACTTTATCAATATAGATATGTCTGTAACTACACATATTTTTGTTTCCTTTTTTTCTTCTATAATTGTTGTATTCTTTTTCTTTGTTTTTCCTATTTAGTTAATAAAAAAAAGAGAGCGAGAAGCTGTAACATTTCTCATTCAACTCAGGGTATCGCAAAAACACTTTCCCTGAATTCACATCCCTTCTTGTGGCAAGAGATTCTATTTTTTGTTCACTTTCTTTAATAAATTCTCCCTCTTCAGTTTTGTCATCCAACTCTGTAGCACCATTTTGAAAGAAGTGAATGTATTACAGGCAGTCATTGACTTAAAGCTATTCATTTAGTGACCGTCAAAAGGTACAACAGCACTGAGAAAAGTGACTTATGACAGTTTTTCACACTTAAAACTACTGCAGTATATCCCCATGGTCACATGATCAAAATTTGGATGCTTGGCAACTGGTGATATGATTCACTTAACAAGTTTCAAGAAAGGTTGTAAAATGAGGAAAGGGGGACATTTAGGGCTCAATCGTGGTCATAAGTCGAGGACTACCTATACCTACTATTACCACCCCATGAAGCAATACATGTTAAAATCACACTCTTACACTTAACCACATAATTTTTTTCTCAAAACAAAACAAAACAAAATTTTCCTTTGGTGATCAGTACTACCATTCCTTTTTTCACTAACTGTATATCTGCAACAATTTAACTCTTTTCTTTTTATTTCTACCTCATTTTATCCCAGTGAGGCCAGGAAAAAAAACCCCAAAACTCCTCACATCCAAAAATATCAGAAGAACTTTTACATTGACCTAATGTAATGCCCTTCCATCTGCTGTTTTGGATGGCATTCCTAAAGAATAACATTTCTGTCCATATGGTGAGGGGAAAATCAAAACTGTGTTTCAAAGGATGCTGTGCTACCTCTTTTATGGAGCAATTCAGGCAACATATACTATTCTCCTGATTACAATAGTAGGCAAATTTCCATTCTGATGTATTTATTTTGGAAAGAAATAATTCATTTGTGATTGTAATAAGATAACAAACAATATGGTGACATTGTGTTCTCATCTGTGATCCCTGTATTTTCTCTTTAGTGTAGATAACGTCAAGAAGTCTTTTTTTAAAAAGATTATTATCCAGTTTTTTTGTCATATACAACTCAAGGTTGTATATACTCATATATACATACTCATATTCCTTACTCATCTTACTTTCCCACAGCAATAACCCTGTGAGGTGTGCTGAGAAAGAGGTTATTTCTTCTCACCTTACATTACCAATTGGAATTAGGAAGAAATATGA
>WNWU01000004.1:33853584-33876130 GCA_012654045.1 Ptyas mucosa
AAAAGGAATGTGTTCCAAAATATGTCAAGCAAAATAAATACTTTTTTTTTTAAACTGGCTTTTGGGATTCCTTCCTACCTGCCTCAATTGAGACTGAGAGAATACACTGATGGAAAAGAAAAATTGTTTCTTTGCTTCTATTTGCTATGACAGGGTAACTTGATAATGTTCAATCAGATCTGAGTTGCATTTTATTCCACCTTCATCTCCCTGTTTGCTTCACTGATGTCAGCTGAAACTATAATTGTGAATTTATTTGCTGGGCCAAAGAAGTATCTGTCTTTCTTTTCAGCAAGTGTCTGAATCATTTGGTATGAGGTTTAATGACACCACGTCAATTTTAAATACTTCTTTAACAGCTGAAGTGGGGTGGGGCAATCAGCTTCTTGAACACTTTGATTTAGGGAGCAATGATCTATTTATAATAGCATGAATTAAAAGTATTGTTTTCCCCTTTCTCTTCTCTGCTAATACTCAAAATCATGCGTGCAGTTGATTTATTTTTGCTTCCTCTGGTCCCACTGTAGAAAGCAAACTTTTTGGTTTTTTTAAAAAAAAAATCAAGACTATCTGTACGATAAAAAGGAAATAATACATTACATGATTGAAAAAAATACATTCTACACATTTTTTCTTCACATAAGAAAAAGGTGAAACTTATTGAGGTTTTATCTTATAGTATAGATTTAAAAATACAATTTTTATTTACTCTGGAAATGCTAATTCTCTTTTTGCTATGAAGAAAAAGAAAAAGTGATCTGGCTACATTAATTAAGTTAATTAGTGAAGGCCTCTGACAATTTCTTTTTTAATTAAAGTTTAACTGTTTTCCCCCAGACCTAAGAAAATTGATTTTTTTCCCCATAATAACTCCCTCTATTTTTTTTCCCTTTTCCCATGGTACGCCTAACGACCTCATCTGAGTTATGAAGTTACTACATGTTAACAGTGATTCAGCTGAAGAACATATACACACACACATAGAACAACAGAGATATGCAACAATAATATGTCCCCTCAAGAATCCTGTAAGAGTTGCTTATAAACTATGAGTTGGATTTTGAAAAGCCCAAGTCAAAGAAACCTCACTGATTATATACATTCTGGAGCTTCAGGTTAGCTAGGCTAGCAATCTTAGTGCCCTGGAGGAATCCCTGAAATAATGTTCAGGTCTCAGAGATCACATTCATAAAAGTTATTATATTCCATAGCTCATGGTATGTTAAATGTCCAAACAAAATATTTTTCAATCACAATCTCTCATGAAAACTCTTAAGACTTTTCAGGATTACATGGAACACTAACTGAGAAAGTTTGTACTAGAATATTGGTGGAATGGAGGCCTTCATGAAATATGATATGATTGATGAAAAGAAGATAAGGGGGACACAGGACATATTTGAGTTTAGAGGCTTCTATTAGGAAAAGCAAACTAATTGACTGATTAATTATATATCATCAAGTCAGTGTCAGCTCCTAAGGACTACATAAGTATATTTTCTCGGTGATGATCTGCCTCTAACCTGGTGCTGAAAGTCTTCCCTTTGTCACTGCAATTGAGTTCATCCACCTTGCTGCTGGTGGTCTTCTTCTTCTTTGTCTTTGTCTTCGTCTTCATCTTCATCTTCTTCCTTTTCAATCCACTTTTCCCAGAATCAAAGCCTTCTTGAGAAAGCTACATTTTTACACAATGAATATGAAGTAGGACAGTCTGAGACTGGTCATTTGTACTCAAATGAAAACTCTGAGTTAATTTGTTCAATAATCTATTAGTTTGTTTTCTTTTCTCTCCACAGTATTCTCAGCAGTCTTCTCCATGGTGATCTTAACAACAAAGTTAAGCATTAGAACTATTTGTATCTGGTTTCTTCAAATCTCACTTTTACTTTCATAAAGTGTCATAGACAATGTTACATTGTGATTGTTAATAAACTAAATTACTTGTACAGACTTCCACAGCTGGTATCTGCTAAGCAGTGTTGGGCTTCAAAGTTTAATGATATGTGGTCTAGACAACAGATTTCCATAGATTTCACTGACAGTCGTGGCTGGCACAAATAAAGAATTCACCAGGAATCAGTACTTCAAAAATGACCAATGTTTTTAAAGAAATGACCAATCAGAACCAAGACCACCAAAACTACAATCAGGAACAGGCATAAAGAACCAACCAAAGATCAGTCCTATGCATCAATCAGAGACCTAAAGACCAATCAATGTTCAAGACACATGGCTATAAAGATAAGAGTCCAACCCTGCTCAGTCTCAGCTCAATTATCTATGAACTGCATAGCTGAACTGCCTTTGATCATGCTAGCCTCAGCTGCCAGCAAAACATCAGAAAATCTGTTGTCTAGACCAGAGGTGGTGAACAGTGACCTTTTTATGACTTGTGGATTTCAACTCCCAGAATTTCTGAGCCAGCCATGCATGAATTCTGGGAGTTGAAGTCCACAAGTCATAAAAGGGCCATCGTTCCCCACCCCTGGTCAAGACCATGGTAAGTAAACCATGAAGCCCAACACGGTCCAAAATAAAGTTATTTTATTCAGTGAAAAAATGTCAGCTAATTTGGTATCTCAGGAAATTGTGTCTCAAGTCTGAGCAAGCTGCAGTTCTGTAGATTCCTGGATATAAAAACAATTCTTGTTTAAAGCACGCAAGTATTAAGATCTAGCAAAGAAATGTTTTCCTTGCCAAACCCTAATATATGGCCTGATTAATAGCAGAGATTCTACCACTGTAGAACTGGCTGAATAAAAGAATCACTGCAGATATTTTATTCCACGGGGCAACAGACTGAGAATATTTTAAAATTTTTCATTCTTAGCACAGATAAGAATGAATAGTTAATAAATATTTTGCATCTAAGACTTGATTCATGAGGTGGCTTAAAAGACTCTTTCATATCACCAGAGGACACAGAAACATTCAGAAAGTGACTATAGAGAAGACAGAAGAAGTAAGATTTGAAGTGACAGATTGGTTGGAGAGCATTTTGTACTAGGCTTTATCCAAAAAAATTCAAATGGAAATTACCTCACCCTTAGAAAAAGATGTCCAGATGATAGCAAATCCAGGATATACCACAGCTCAGGGTCAAGAAACCTCACTGGAATTTCAGTGGTCTGCAACAAAAAATGCTAACCAATATATGGGAAAACAGAGAACCAGGTTAGTGAAAGCAATGTCCTGAAGGATTTGCTTTTCCCATGGGAAGCTACATCCAATTGACACTAGATTAGACCAAATAAGTAATTCTCTGGATTATTAAATTGAAGCCTCTTTTCTACCTGGACAACCATTCATAGTGGATCATTAGTATTTAACTAGACTGTTTCTTTTTTAACTTCCATTCAGTTGTGATTCTTGAAGACTGCCTGGACAAGTATGCAATTTTCTTAGCAAGTGGTTTGCAATCACCTGCTTTTGAGAGAAACTGACTAGCCCAAGGTCTCCCAGCTGGCTTTGCACCCAAGGTGGGTCTAGAACTCAAAGAGTCTCCTCTGATGCCTTAACCACAAATGGATCTCCAACTAATATTAAAATATTAAAAGTAAACATGACTAATACTAAAATCAATTAATAGTCATTAGCCTAGCAAACAAATATGTGCCTTTACAGATTATTTATACGGGAGAGACTGAAAGCAACACATAACTCTCACAGAATAGAGGTGGCAAACCCTGTCTGCCATTCTTTCGAGTGATCTTTCAAACTCATCAGCTGTATTTGGGAGGCGATAAACCAGCGTAAAATAGATAAGGTATTTTCCCTGCAGTATTTCTCATCCTGGAAGAGAGAGCATTGAAATGGGCTGATGAGCTAGTAGGAAATTGTGGGAGATGTGGAGATGGAGATGAAGAAGATTGATGGTTTAATTTAAGATTTAAGCAGCTTTTGACTGCTGAAAAATCACCTTTTCTAGGATGCACTGAAGCATTCCAGTGAAAATGAAGGGATCATGTTGACTTAACCAGAAAGGGAGGAGAGGATCTGAAGAAGAATCAGTTTAATAGGCAACACTTTATTAACCGAAGTAGTTTGCCACATGAGTGTAAGTAATGCCCTTACTTGATTCTGAGGGGACAAACTATAGTAAGTTTGCAGTGACATAATAGGTGAATTTTTACTGTGGCAGGTTGGAAAATAGTTAATTGCTAAGGGTAAAGTAATGAAAATGACAAAATGATTTTTTATCTTGTTCTAAACTTTTTATGGCTCTTTGATAGAAGGAAAAGGGAAAAACTTTTATATTCAACTTACAGAGGAGCCCTCGTGGTGCAGTGGTTAGAATGCAGTATTGCAGGCTCACTCTGCCCACAGACTGGAGTTTGATCCTGACGAAAATCAAGGTAGACTCAGACTTCCATCCTTCCAGGACCAGTAAAATGAGGACCCAGATTGTTGGGGGAAAGATGCAGTAAACTTGCCAGAGAGTGCTGTAAAGCACTATGGGGTGGTATATAGGTCTAAGCACTATTGCTATTGCTAGAGATCATTTAGCATAAATCTGAATCATGCAGTTCTGCTAATTTCATCAGCAATGCACCTGGGGCTCAAGTACCAGTTTCTTTTAAAAATACATCTCTTTTTCTGATGCCTTTATATAATTTAGAATTTATTATGAATTGGAACATTACAGACTATACACTCATTAAGAAAGTCATTAGTGTGTTGTTGTATATTGCTAATTAATATACATTTAGGACCAGAGATTTACTGCCAAAACCCCTGCCGTCACTGACTGTATATCATTTAGTACAAATATGTGTGTATTTTTTTTATATATTTTGATTTATAGGCCGCCCTTCTCCAGAGACCCAGGGCTGCTTACAATGCGCTAAGCAATAGCCTTCATACTTTTGTATATTTATACAAAGTCAGCTTATTGCCCCCACAAACTGGGTCCTCAATTTACCTACCTTAGAAAGGATGGAAGGCTGAGTCAACCTTGAGCCTTGGTGAGATTCGAACCTGCAATAATTGCAGGCAGCTGATGTTAATAACAGGGCTTTAGACCACTGTACTATCCAAGGCTCTTTGATTTGATTTCTATTAATTATTAGTAACTTTTTCAGTGTTAAAATTAGATAATCCATTCCACAAGAACCTGGCAATGTGATTTTTTTTAGTGTTTTAGTATTTATTTTTTAGTATTTTGTCTCACTTTTGTAATGAGACATTCCTTACTTAATAATTTAAAATGAGTTTTGATAGCACGGTAGGTGATATGCTATCATTCAATTACTTAATATTGATTATAATTATAAGTGACAAATAAGTACTAAGGTCGGTAGTTGTTTTACAAGGAAAAATTTCTTTAAGCTTCTTGATTGTATTCCAATATAGAAATTAGGAGATCATTTTCCATATAAAATAGCAAAATCTTTCATATGCCAAAAAGTACAGATAAAAATGTCTTTTTAAGCATCCTACTTTAAAAAGCAGCAATTGTCAAAAGCCAAATAATAAATACATAGATGTTTTTTTAGGCCTCTTTGATTTCAAAACGCTCAAATTCCTAAATATGACCTCTAGCTACAGCTTTAACGTTTGGAAAAAAAAAGATCAAAGGAAATGTATTTCAAAAATGTCATTTGGATCTATCGATTTGCAACAGAAAGAATAATAAATAAATATTTTTTTTAAAACACTAAGTAAACATATGTCTTGCTACAGATCAAAGAAACACATGTCTGGAATGAAATATGTATATTATCAGAGAACTAGAGAAACAGACGTACATAGTAACCTGGACAAATTGTTAGAAAAGAATTGCATATAAGTAAAAGTAAATTGATTTTTAAATAATGTGTACTATGGAAATGATCTTTCCACCAGTTCTTCTACCAGAATAGATACTGACCTTACAGTCTATTCCCTAGTTCTCCTCTTCCATTAGCAAATCAAGTAGAAGAAAATTTGCTATTCTCTTTCTGATTATATGCTCAGAAATTTGTAGTACGGACAACAAAAGGACAGTAGATGATAGTTAGAGGCTCCCCAAAGTGAATCCCTTGAGCAGGTTCCCAACAATTAGTACAATACCTATTAAGATAGGCTTGGTTTTTGTGTTACTGTCATACTGGCCAATAATGCCAGAATGTTACTTTGCTTTGATATATTATGTTTACTTATTTATTAATAAATTTTATATAGCTCACATTGCAATATATAATGGGGTAGCTCATAAACAGTTAAAAACATTATTAAAACCATAGAACAATATAAAACAATAGAAGCAATATAAATATCTCAGTATTTAAATTATGTTATGTTATGTTTAGATGTCAACATTATTATTTCAACATTCAGAAATAAGTAAAATTACTCCAGCATCTGGGACTAATTGAAACATATTATACTAATATTGCCTATAAATACCAAATTCTAATCTAAAGTTCAGTAAACTAAAACTTGTTTAAACTAATGAAAATTTTATTGTAATTATTCACTTATTAATAAAATATATATGGCTGTCCAGTTCATTCAGGTAACTCTGGGCAGCTTACAGAAGTAAAACCATATACATACATCACATACAAAGTCCATTAAACCATTACCTCTTAGCAACCACCATGAAATCACTTAATGGACTTTGTATCACTCTGAGGTTCCCAGGCCTGCTGCAAGACTATGCCTTCAAGGCCTTTCAAAAGAGCATAAAGTGGAAACCAATTTTATCTCCACAGAGAGATAAAAGAACAAATCCACAGAAATGATGCTTCTAGAACTGAATCTTACTCAGGGAGTAAATAAAATAAGGGTGATTTAATAATATTTGGGAGTAACATGCTTTGAACCAAGTGGAACTCAATTTACAGTCATTATGGATCACTTTGTTCTAAATTCTCATTCCTGAACCGAATTAAAAACTATTATCCAAACCATTGCCAGGAAGGAAAGATTTGGGGCAATGAGCAATGAACAAACTAGCTGATTATCTTGTCTTTGAAAGAAATATGACAATGGTGCCTTAGGCAGATGCCACTTCAAAAGTTTATGTCCATCTGCGGATCCAAATATGCAATTCTAGTTTGAGCATGTTGATTTATATGTGTGTATGTATAAACATATTTACATATACAGTTATGTGTACCTCCACACTGATATGCACATACCAACATATATGCTTGTGTGAAAAAGGGAGAAACAAATGGACAGAAGCTATATACCAATTTGCTTGACATGTTTTTCCTCTTTTCATCACTTCATCACTCTCCATGGAATATCACATTCCACAGGAGAAGCTGTAAAGCACCTGATGCCTTAAGGGGATGAGGATAACAGATTTCTGTTCCATTATTTATATGTTTCAATTAAAATATTCAAACCATCTGCTTCAGATGTACAGATAAATAGAAAAGCAAAGCAAAATGCATAGAATACAATGCATACTTTTTTTTCAGGATAAAAGCTATAAAATCCAAGAGTGAGGAATAAAAGACAAAGGATTCTACTAAATGCTTTATCAGCCACCTGCTGTTTGCTGAATAGTATTTTGATATTGAATTCTTTTGAACACAACAACAACAACAAATTAAAAATACTAGTGTCTGGCAAGATTATCTTTGGCAGATGTAGTTATCTATTTACGTAGCAGGAAGTAGATAATATCTTGAGTACGAAATGTAAGCAATTACTGGTTGATACTGTTTGTCACTTTCTCTATTCTTAATTTAATAAAAATTAAGAATATTTACTTAATAATACCTATAAGAAATATAGGTAATAGTGCTTTTCTTCTCTTAGTAATTTCCAACACTAAATATTACTGAAGTTCCTAAAACACAGTCAAATTCTGCATTTTTAAAATATATTTCGACATAAATTTACATTAACTGGTTATTAATTTGCTTCCAGGTATGATTCAAGATCTGTTTATAAAAGCTGATATGGCAAAGAGCTGAGGAACTTCTGTTTCCTATACTTTTTACCTAGTTGATTCAACCTTGTCCAGTTAGCATACCCCAGATTCTTTCAGTTAAACATTGTCAGCTATTAGAACCCAAGAAATGTGCCTTGTCTGTAACATCACTTGCTCTCTGAAATAGGGTTCACCCCAAGATCTAGATGTCCCCTCTCTACATTATTCAGCAGAGACCTCTTTACTCTGCCCTTTGGGGAGAGAAAGTGAGACACCTTATTTCATTTCATTCGACATGTCATTCTTGCCATCATTTTTCTTTATCCTCCTTTTTATTGGTTTTACTGTAATTTCTTTGTTTTGATTATTGTGAAACACCCAGATTTGTTGGAGATCAGATGTTATACAACTTTCATAAACTATTAGCATTATCTCTTTTATGGTTGGTTGCATAGTCAGTCAGATGTTTAGACTGCATTACGTATTTTTCCCATTTATTGAGTCCTTCCCAAGGACTTTGGATAGGTAGATGTTGTTTAATATTATAAAAGGTTTTGTCACAAGATATAAACTCTTCTAAGCTGTCCAGAGTCACCTTGTAGGGGAGACTTTTTTTTAACTCCATAGAATTTACTATGAAACTCCATTATAGCTAAAACAGGCAAATTAAAACAGTTTTGGTATGTCCAAAATGTTACAAATACAATATATAAAAAACTTTTAGTGGCTGCTATCCTATTGGATTACTGGATGTTTTCTTTAAAACTGGCTATTCCAGCAGGCCTTGGGGACGGATATTTTCTAATGCTGTGTCTCTGGCATTAGAACATTTGTTTAGTGTAACAGATGTTCCTAAAATTCGTTTATGTAGGTAAGTTTTGCCTCATTATTGTAGCCTGTTTTTTAATCGGAATTATAAACACATGTATGTGTGCTGTTCAGAGTCATCAAAAATTGACTCTCAGTAACATATAATTCAAATAAATAAATAGAATTAATTTGGGTTTTTTAATATTTTATTCAATAGATGTTTCGAGTATTTTTGTAAATTGTTCCGAGCTCTGAAAAATATGTTATGCCTTTTGTAACAGCAATCTTATCACATAAATATAGAATAGTTTCACTCATATACCTCTTGATAAATCTATATAAATCTATTTTTTTCATTGTTACATCAATGTGATTTAAATATATTGAACAACTTTTAATGATATGTTATATACAATGATAGAATAGACTATCTACAGAGGTCATGGTTTTCCATTTTTGGAGGCTAGAAAATTTAGTTAATTGCTTTTCTGGAAGGTTAATTGGAGCAGGTTAGACTAGATGATCTACAGAATTCTATGATTCCACAATGGGAATTGTGAGCTGAAATTTTCACCAACAACAGTTAGCTTGCCCCTGAATAAAACAGCTATTTAAAACAAGATTGGTATATATTGGATAGCAGTTTATTTCTCCATCTACCAAAATGCTTGTTCTTTTCTTCCTTTCAGCATTAGAAAACATTAGAAAAAGATTGTGTCCAAATTATTATATGGAATATAAACAATAATTAACCTGTCATATTTACTTATCTCAAAAATGTTTTGATGCACTTTCAGGTAAGTTGATCTATACAATATTTTACAATATAGCTTATGCCAAAATGTGGGATATAATACATCCAATTAGCCTGCCAGACTATCTGAGGGATAATTGTTCTGTGGAAGCTTTAAAATGAACAAGAAAATTAAGCAAGAACTGAGTTTGAAGAAGCAGGATACAACAGAAACTTCTTTAAAGAAGAATGCCTATTCTCTGTTTTATTTATAAATATATTTTAAGAAGATTGGAAGAGATGAGAAAGATAAGAGTCAGCAACATGCTTAATGAATTCACAGCTGATGATGAAGAAATGAAGGTGGTAGGCTCAAGTTAGGATGAAACCAGCATAGTCAAGAAGTATAGGAAATTATTTCTAGAAAGGAAAGGAAACACACAGACAAGATTGTGTCTATGACCATTATGATCACCTCCATGCTTGAAAGTGGCTAACTTACAAATACTTGAGCTTCTTATTGCCTCTCAGTCATAAGCTCTTAAACCTTGGAGGAAAGACATGATTCTGTTTCTTTGCAGTGAAAAAAATGTTCTGGGGAATGGCTGAGCATCTTTCTTACCAAAACCCCAGCACTGACTTCTTCCACATCATTAAGATTACTGTGGGAGGGATTTTACTTTTGACCTTGATTCCCCATCACTGCAATACTAAATGTTTTCTCAGCGTAGCGGTTCAGTGCTGAATAAAAATATACCATTTACTTCCTCAGTGTCAGATACTTGGAGATTTTCCGTCAGATCAATTTGTTCTTGCTTCCTTCAGGTCCTGTGCTTGGAATTGCCTCCAGGTACAGTTTTAGGGCACCTTCCCTCTCTCAAGTTTAAAATACATATATATAACCTGGTGCTCTGGAGTTGTTTGGGATTATAACACTCATAAATGACAGACAGTACAGTCAGCAGTTAACTGAAGTTGTTATCCAAACCATCTAGAAACCATCATCTTGCTTTTCCTGGCTTCACATTTTCTGTTCAACTTTTCCACAATCCCTTCCTCCTATTTGCTGTTACAACATAAACAAAATGAAAAGAAGTTAAATATATGAGACCATAGTTAGTTTTACACATCGTGCTAAAATGTAGCTGTCTGGTTTTGGCTTAATTTGTTTCATTTCAAATGAATGTATAACCCAGTGGTGAAATCCAATTTTTTTTACTACCGGTTCTGTGGGCGTGGTTGCTGGGCGTGGTGTGGCTTGCTGGGCGTGGCTTGGTCGGCATGGCAGGGGAAGGATACTGCAAAATCTCCATTCCCACCCCACTGCAGGGGAAGGATACTGCAAAATTTCCATTCCCACCCCACTCTGGGGCCAGCCAGAGGTGGTATTTGCCAGTTCTCCAAACTACTCAAAATTTCCACCACCGGTTCTCCGAACTGCTCAAAATTTCCGCTACCGGTTCTCCAGAACCTGTCAGAACCTGCTGGATTTCACCCCTGGTATAACCTCTATCTTTCTCTATCTGTATATGTTGTATTATTGCTACACTAAATTTCAACAGTTAAAAATAATGCAGTGAAACACAGTCCTGCCAATGTTGAGATATGTAATATCTGCCATGCAAGTATATTGTCCTTTGAATTACATGGTTTCTTTCATATTTGGGTCTACTAAAGTAGATTTCATATTACACTCATTATTATAAATGCTTGGAGTTGTATTTATGAAACAGTTCAAAAACATTGTTCAAGAAACTTGAACTTAACACTTACTCAACTTTAAAACTTACTCAATAGAAAAGACAGTATACAAATTATTGTAGCACATAAACACTCCATATTATTGCTATCATTGTTTAGACAAAGACTAGCAAGCAATTCTGGCTGCATTTAGTTCTTTTGATCATTGGATCCTTCTCAATGAACTAAAACAGCTTAAAACACCATAATATAACATTGTAAAATATAGAATGTGCTTTTCCAAGTAACACACCTTTTTGCTATTGTGGTTGTTGTTATTATTTTCTTCAGTTCATTGTTTCTCGAACTACTTCTTGAGTTCTATTTACAAAGTAGAATAACTTTATTTTAAGAACAATTTCTGCTCTAATAGATCCATTTTAATCGTAATACACAAGCTTATGTTAATAACAGAAACTGAGATTTTTTCCCAAATAGAGATGCTACATAATAAATATAGCACTAATGCTGAATAGTTTTGCTTAAAGGAAATCAAGATGGTTTTTAGAATAATAATTTAAAGCGAATGTGAAAACCTATATGAATAATACAACACTATAATAATAAGCTGAAGGAACATTCTATTGGATTGAAATGTAGATGCATTCTCAATGAAGGAAGAAAATATGCTATTTTTGCCTACCTCCTGCCCTTCAACAATTCCTGGAAGAACCGGGAGGAACAAGACAGAGAAATAGTTAAAAATCTTTTCTTTGTAGTCCTCCAGGAAAAGCATTCGATATAAGCAGATTATGCTCAAAGGAACTCTGGATGCCACCCACCGAACATAATACTTGATCAAGAAATAAATGAGGCAATGTAAATATTCATTTAATCAGATGAGATTTTGGATTAGAAAAAAGGTTTATTAAGTCTCCCAAATAAAAATACAGGCATAAATCTTAAGGTGAATCCTCTAAACAGCTGTATGTAGCAATTTTACATTCATTTGGGTAAAACTTTTGAACCTAGTATAATTTCATAATTTGATTTCGTAATGCATAATTTCAGTCCTAGATATAGTTCACACATTATGCATTGACTTCTCCAGTTTAAATGCTTGTTAGTTAAAGAAACGAGCATTTTAAAGCATTTGTAATGTATGTTGCACTAGAAGCAAAAACAATAAAATATTTTTGACAGTGTTTCCTAAAATAAATTAATAAATTAAGATCACACACACAAAAAAAACTACATTTAAACGGTGAGCCAACCATTAACAAAAGAGCAGCACATAGTAATCAATTTATGCTCCTAAAGTCTAATGAGACAAAAAGGTAATTGCCTTGTCTAGAATTAAAAGATTAAACAGAAAACATTTATCTAGATTGCTTCAAAAAGGCAATTCTAATTAAAATATGTTGCATCTATCTTGGTGCCATCCATAAGAAGGAGCATCTCATCAACATGGCTGTTAGTTTATAATATGAATGAAACAGGCAAGTTCAGAACTGGCCTCCTGGTGAAACAGAGACTGCAATGTAATAACAGAGTTAAAACAGATTAAGAAATGCTATTTTTAAATATAATGCTCCTTTTGCCTACCATGTTTCCTCAAAAATAAGACCCTGTCTTATATTTTTTGAACCCTGAAATAAGCGCTTGGCCTTATTGCCATGCGTTCAAAAGCCCGATTGGGCTTATTATCAGGGGATGTCTTCTTTTGGGAGAAACAGGGTATATATTGCTTAGGCCCTTAGAATGCAAGCCTCGGAACTTATCTACCTTATTGAGTTTGAAAAAAACTAAAATTTCTACATCTTTTCTTGTTGGGCATTTACAGGAAGTCCTTCACTTACAACCATTTGTTTAGTGACTGTTCAACATTACAAATGTCACTGAAAACAATTTTTATTGCAGCGTCCCTACAGTCACGTGATCAAAATTTGGGCACTTGGTAACTAGCATGTAGTTATGACAGTTGTGTGGTCTGGGTGACGCCTTTTGCCATCTTATGATAAGCATAGTCAATGGGAGAAGCATGATTCATTTAATGACCATATGATTCACCTAACTGCAGTGTTTCATTTAACGACTGTTGCAAAAAAAATTGTACAATGGAACAAAACTCACTTAATAATTGCCTAGCTTAGCAACATAAATTTTGGGCTCAATTGTGGACACAGGTTGAGAACTACCTGTACTGATTTTAACTTTGCACAACCATGCAACTCTCTGAGCTGGTCACTCTTTTCTCTTTCTCAGCTCATAAGTGTATAATTAAGGGACATATCCCTGATCCATGGTATACCGCCTTGAGCTTTCTTGAGAAACACAGGGTTTAAATATAATAAATAAATAATAAAATCAAAAAGATCTTGAATCGAATGAAAGGGAGGGGGAAAGTGACTCAATGCCTTAGTGGTCAAAATTTCAGATCTTCAGATTCAAAAAGAAGGTGAGCATTTACTCTCTACTCAAAACTAAGACATAAGTGGTTTTATTTTGCATGGTTTGGATTCTTCCTTAATGAAGCTATGCATGTCAAGGAAGAATAATGACCTCGGGTTGTCTGTTATCAACCATGGTTCTGGTCAGACCAGTGGTGGGTTCGTCCCGGTTCCTCCCGGTTCCGCCGAGACAGTAGCGGTGACGATATGACATCACCGAACCAGTTCTCCCCCTGCCCCCCACCCCCACCCCCCGCGTTATTCTTACCTTTTATTTGGCCCCACCCCTAATCTATTGCTGCCTCCTGAGTCCCAGCTGATAGCTAGAGGAAAAAAACCTGTTTAAACTCTTGCCACGGGACTTCAAAGGGCTGCCCTACAGCTGATCAGTGTTAAAAGAAAACAAATGAGTAGACCTATGCCTGCAAAAATAAATGGATAGACCAGTGCCTGCAAAAATACATGAGTAGATCGGTGCCTGTAAAAATAAATGGGTAGATCGGTACAGCTCTGCAAGCAGTTAAAAGCCTGGTAGACCAGTACCTCTGCTAAATCCTAAATAATTGTCACATGACCATCAAGCCACACCCACAAAATAAGCCACACCCACAGAACCGGTAGTAAAAAAATTTAGAACCCACCCCTGGGTCAGACAGTAGAGATGAAGTTGAGCCTGGACCTGTGTCATTTTTGGAGTGTGCCTCTCCATTCCCTGAGCCCCAAGCAACACTGCTGTTACTATTTGGAAGGACACAAGACTAAAAACAGAAGAGCACTAGATTGTAGGGTAAGAGTCATAGCCACAATGAGCCTAAATTGAGCTGGGAACTTTATAAAGAGAGAAATGGTTCATATCAGCCTGTCCCACATAAATCAGATTTCTTGTCTATACATACTTTCAACAGGATCATTACTTTAGCTTGGTTTCTCTTGCAAGTATGAGCTTGAGACTCATGGAGTACCTAGAATAACTCTCTGGCTCTAGCATCTCTTTATCATTTATTGACTTTTGACATTACCTACTGTACCTAACTACTCTTTCCACCCTGGATTTTTGCATCTCTCAGAGACAATGCAGATCTTTTTCAACTCCTTTAACTCCGTAGATATATACTCCTTCCTTTCTACTTAATTTCACTAAGAAGAACTTACAGAGGTTGATCCTCAGCCTTGGATGAAAAGTTTCAGTCTATAAGAAACTAGAAAAATCCAAGTAAACAAGAAAAAAAAATCATTTGACCCTGAGTTTCTTTCTCAGGAATATTTTTAGTCTATTTCTATATCTTTAATTTCTGTTTCTCTCTTTTCTTTGTGTTGCTATTCAAGATTTATCCCATCTAGATTATCACGGTAATTGCTTGCATTACACAAGCAATGGAACTTCTTTATAGCAGAGTTGCCTATAAATTAAGATCACAACAGCAGCATGTTGTGGTTTGCCCAGGGCCTTAGATTTTCCTTTATACTTTTTCCACGGGAGATCCTTTTAATCGCCACCTGTGATTTGACCTGACTTTTAATCTCCTTTTCCACATTTGTTTTGCCTGTTGCTACGTAAAGCTAAAAGGGATTTTTATATTCTCTTTTTCTTTTCTTTTTTTTTAAAAAAGCTTGATTTTATTAATCCCCAACAGTAAGGGAAGAAGGGGCGTATTCCCTCAATCATGCACTTTAATGTTACAAGTTCAGGTTGTGGTGTTATAAAACTTATTCCATTTTCTATCTTTAGTTTTCATTTGTTTGAAAAAGAATGCATGTTTTGGGGGGGCTACATCCAGGGGTGGGATCCTACCGGTTTAACAACTGGTTCGCTAATTGTGCATGCGTGTGCAGTTTGGAGAAAACTCACCTTCCGCATTGCTGCTGGCAAGGAAAACAGCTGATCCACGGCAATCCACTCTGCCATGCCTATCAGCTGGGATTCGGAAATGGAAATATATGTGAGTATAATGCAGGGCCGGGCATGCAGGCCCATTTCAAAATTGGAGTGAACCGATTCACTCACGGCTGATAGTCGGAGCTAACGGTTTGCCCAAACCAGTCCGAACCAATAGAATCCCACCACTGTCTATATCTCTTATGTACTGCATCAAGGAGGAGAATTTCAGAAGAGATGCTCATGGAGAGTGGAGGTGGACGCAAGAGCTACCGAGATGCCACACCAAGTCAAGTAGGTACTTGGGTTTGTAAATCAGAGGAGTCTGGGAGGAAATATTGGAATCGCTACCTTTCATCCTATAGGCTCAGATGTGCTGCTACAGTCACATATGGAAAAATAAGGATAAAAAGTTGACACCTGCCTTTTAAAAAGAGAAAAATAGCATACAAGCTTTGGGATGAGGAGAAATGACTTTTATGATCAAGGTAAAAAGCCACTTACCTTTTTGATCTCAACATGATAAAAGGATCC
This sequence comes from Ptyas mucosa, assembly GCA_012654045.1. Classification (NCBI taxonomy): domain Eukaryota; kingdom Metazoa; phylum Chordata; class Lepidosauria; order Squamata; family Colubridae; genus Ptyas; species Ptyas mucosa. The sequence goes on from WNWU01000004.1 coordinate 33,869,538, forward strand.
TTTTATGAAAAGTGTAGAGATTGGAGTAAAAGATGGGAAGAACATTTCTCGACTAAGATGAAAACGGAACCATAGAGGACCATAATGAAAAATATAACAGGTGCTCATTATCAAAGGTAGGTCTAACACACTTATTTGTAACCAAGTTTCTTGCCAAGCCTGGATGTCATAAAATCGCAGCCTGATTATTAGAATCCAAGAAAGCTGTAGAAACAGGGTCAGTAAACTATTCCTCATCTTTTTCTCACTTTTCCATCTTATCAAGCTGATGATAACGTCTAATGAATACTAAATAACATACAGTCAGGTCTAAGCAGCAATCTAGGAACAATGAGCCAATATACAAGTGTACATATTAAAGATGTATGAAAGTAACACAGCCACAGTTACAGCATGCAATCCAAGACACAACATCCAAGTCATTGATAGTACAGTGGCATGAAAAGAGTGAAGTGGGCAACACAATCACCTCTATTCAGTTGTTGGACACTTATTTATTTATTTTGTGGAAGAAGAACTCAAACTCAGAATCCCATTGTCATAGGAAGTGAGTAAATGATGATATATGTGCACAAATGACATGACTTACCTATCAGCAATTACTATTATGCTATCATTATAAGTCAAGTCCTATACAATACCGATGTATTACTTTTTGGGAGTTGTTCCATTTCACACATAAACCAAAGACAAATACTAGCTTTTGTGGGTATGATGCCACCAGCGTAAGTTCTTTGTGAGCAGGCCTGATTAGAAGAAATGTAAAAGTATGTTCTGAGAATTTTGAAGTCAGAAATCATCATGGCTAGATACCCAGTGAATAACCACAGAGAACTTAATCGTTTGAAAAGGAAGTAGTCAATTCTAGCATAATTGTGGACATATTTTGAACTGAAGAAAATTATCTTGGCTTGTTCTGCTGTGTGAATATAAGCACTCTTGAAATCAAGAGTTGAAAACTAATTTCTGGCTTACAAGACACAGTCAAAATGTTTGATTAAAAAAAATTATATGAAAATGGGATTGGATGCAACCCATGATCTTTCTTTAGTATTGTGAAATAGCAAGGCCAGAAATGGTATTGTTTGCTTGGAATAAATGCTCTAACTTTCTGTGAATCTGTTTGCTCATTTCTCTGATGAAAATTATAAACAAGCTTTAACTTTCAAATGGATAACCTTCAAGCAGGTTCAACTTTCTGCTAAAGACCAAACAACCTTAACCAAGTGCAATATCTCACTGCTGTTTGTTCCAGTCAAGGACTGGCAGAACAATAAGTATCATGTTTGGAAATGCTGATCTGTTGTTTGGATAACATAATATTTTTAGATTTAAAAAGTTTGACGTTATGTGAAAAATGTGTGCCAAAAGAAATTTATCTTCTGACAAATTTCAAAAGGTTTTTCTTTCCGAAGGAAGAACAAATTGCTTAGTAAGTAAGTTTGAAATTGTTACCTTTTAATCCGGTTTTGTACCTTAAGTGGGAAATCTAGTATTTGACCTTCAGTGGGAACATGGATAGATTAGTGAAAAGTTTATTTGGTTGACGTATTCACTGAAAGAGGGTATGCTTAAACAAGTAAAAGTAAAAAAAAATTCTTCTTGAATTATGTATAGTTTAAGTTTTGTTTTGTTTTGTTTGAAATTGGAAGAAAAGAATCAGAAGAGTTGGAAAAAAGGAATGTCCTATATTTCTTTAGTTACCTCAGAAAGCCTAGGAGCATGGGATTAGCTATTTAAATGATGAACTCTGGCAGATGAGAAAGCTACAAATACTGAAGCATCATTAATATTGAATCATACACTGACACAGGTGGTTGTTTTATATCTGGAGTGGTTGGTCCAATTGAGATGAGTACCTCAATTGGATAAAAAGCTTCCCTCTAACATAGGAAGGTAAGCTAAAGATTGAGGGATATATAGACTCTGTTTTCTAAATAATAGTCAATAATTTCAAATACAAAAAGAGTCCAAACTTGCAACTCTTGCTTGTGGAGCAGTAATGTGTGTAACAGAGAAGAAAAAGTAGAAGAAAAATAATGTATAATAGAAATGGTGAGTAGAAAAAAACAGACCATTAATGGAAGAAGTCCTAAATCCATACGTGGTAAATTCACCTTGACCACATATACAGCAATTATAGAAGTTGAAGAAGACAATGAAATTGTTGCAATCGTTGTTGTGACAAGAAGCTTGCAATCACATACCAAAAAACCCCTCTTCTGATCTCTTTGAAACCACAACATTACATTATTATAATCTGAAGAAGTGATGAGGTGACCTGATAAAAAAACAAGTCAAGAGACACATTTATAATATTCCCAAAATCCAAGACTTAGTAGTTGATAATTATATTGAATCATCTGTCCCCAATAGCAATAATGTTGATTTTTATAAAAGAATGAGAAACTCAGTGACATTCTATATTAAACTTAGAATCTAATACAGCAGCAAATAGATCTTATGATGCAGAAAGGAGACCATGGAGAGTTGCCTGAACTTGGTTAGATATGAAATTTTACACAAACTAACCCCCATTCACATGAATTACTGAGGAATGTATATGAAGGCATGGTCAACTATAACACTTGTTTTTAGTAGGAAGTTCCTAAGGATTCTCAATTGATTCAAGCTAATAAAGTGAAGCTTTATCAATGACAGTATATCTCACTTTTGTGGTCTTCTCTTTGGAAATGACCATTTTCTGAACTCTATTTAGACCATTCAGTATTTAGTTAACTTACATTGCAAGCCAAAGCATTGCAAACCAAGTCAAAGCAAGGACCTCTTGTGTCATGCCAAAAAATCGTAAGAGAAAAATGAAACAAAAAAATAGAATAAACCAGTTCAGTTACTGCTATAAATGAATTGTCCTTTATGTGAAAAAGGAGTTGAAGGAATTCACTATTACTGGACTCCTTAGATTGGGAGCTACTCACTAAAAAAAATGAAGGCTCAAATATTTCAGAACATACAGTAGTTTTAGAAAAATACATATTCATGTATGAGATTGCTACAAAGAATAACAAAATTATAATTGTGACCCATTATTCATAAAAAATATTCCATCAATAATCAAGATATCTAGTACAACACGTGGCAAACATGACATCATTACTCAGATAATATGAATTATATATTTTGAAAATTACAGAATTGTTGACGTTTCCATAATGAGTATATTATTTACCCCCTCCCTGCCAGTGGTCATTTTCATTCTAATCCAAGAAAATCCTGTTTTTTCTCAGTCCTTAAATGAATCACATTGATACACATTTAGATCAATGTGATCTGTTTAAGGACAGGAAAAACAGGAAGATTTCCTAAGGTATCAATGAATGAGAGAAGAATGAAAGAATTGAAGATCAAAATAAATTCCTTTCTTTCCAAACTACTAGAGTATTAGTGAACTATTATTTTTTTATCCTTTATAGTTTATGGTTGTTGTTTCTTTTCCCCCAAATATAGTTGCTTCCAAACCCTTTCATCCTTTTCCACATTTCAGTCTTCAGTTACTACATTGCTACAATAGCTTTCCTTTGAAATATTAAGGTGATGGATATGCCACTATGAAATGAGATGTAGGAGACAACTAACTTTGTGTTCCCCATTAGGTAATTTATTAACACATTAATGATACATTAATCTTTCCAACCTGTTTATACCAGACTTGCATGAAGCATAACAGCTTGATAAAGAGGTATGTAGCGTTTTGCAATTAACAGTTGCTGAAAACTTAATCGATATGTTATTTTCACCTTCTGACAATATTAACAAAGTAATGGATTGGTAATTAAAAGAACTAATTTAAGAGAATTTTATTTCTTAAAGAAAGATGGAAGGAGACTATAGAAAATAATAAAACTGTAGGCATTGCAATAACCAATAGTTTAAGACAGTGAATGTAGGAAATTTCAATAGGATGAATTATCTTCAAAAATAGCTTTGTCACATATAAAATCCAAAAGAGAAGTTCAGAAAGATTCCAACATTAGCATTTTATAACTTGTTTTCACTTTTCAAAGTATGCAATTTTTAATTTGCAAATTAAAGTATTAAACAAAATTAGTAGAAAAATACACTGTTGAAGCAAAAATAACTGTAAATCAGCCTCTGAAGGGACGCAGTTTGTAAGACTTAAAAAAGCAATAAAAATGAAATTTTGACTTTGTTTCTCTTGCTTTTTGTTTTCTGGTCTCCTCAATAAAGAGTGAATCAAAACTTGATAATCTCAACAAAATACAGAGACTGATTTAGTCAATCTCTTCAAAGATCATTTTAAAGGCATAGGAATCACATATTCTTTTTAGTTCTTTCCATATTCTGTTTGTATTTAAAATATATTCTTAACATCCATGTAATTCTACTTAGCAAATATCACAAAAACAATTTACTCAATTTTAAATCTATCATATCTGAACTACAAAAATCTGGGCAACCACTAGATGACTGAAATAGACACAGACTATTCCAAGTCTTCTACCTAATGGCTGTCTGAATTTTTAAAGGTCAGATATGGTTATCCTGTTCAAATCTAATTGCCATATATTTTATCTATTTTATTACAATTAACTTAAATGATTAATTTTCCACCTTACCCAAAATGATAGTTAAAGGTTTCATGGTCTCATGTAAAAATAAGCAATGTTATTCTAATTCTAAAAAACTCTTGCAAATTCTACACCTGTCTTGGATGGATTACAAGGACATAAACTCTTTTTGTAACCTCCACACAATAAAAAGGAAAGCTGCATAACAACTGTGTGAAAAATCAGAAAATTTAATATAACTAGGATCCATATATTTTATTCTTGAGTTGAGTAATGAGATTATATTCTTCTGGTTTTGCATTCATGAACAGCCCTGTAGTGAGTAATATCAGAGGAAATTTAATTTCATTTAATTTTTATTTGATTTATATGATTAAGGCACTACCCAATTCCAAGTAACTCTGGACAGTTTACAAGATAACAAAAAGAATGTAATATGGAAGAAGATTTGAAAATGGTTGGCTCATGAAGAAGTAATGAGGATTGGAGATTCCTATTTGGTACTGGGAAAGTCTCCAACATTGATCCAAGATGAAGACATAGTGATTGATGTTAAGTTTCATGGCTGTGATAAAAAAAATACCTGAAGCAGGGAAGGAACTGTATCCTTAGGAAATTTGGCATTGCAGCTTCAAGGGCTTTCCTTGGAATCACATCTCTAGATTCACTTCAGCAACAAAAGTTTTGTTAGTGCGTGCATGCATGTAAAAGCTGAAAAAGCTCTTGAAGCAAATCCCAAGCTAGCCATATGGCTTAACTATTTTAATGCTTTGAGAAAGGAGGCGTTTGCTCGTGCTAAGATGCTTTACGAAGCATGCCTTTCAGTGCCATGCACAGTCTCAATGGATTGCTTTGGAAAGTGTTTAGAGATTTTCAGCAAGGAAAGGAAATTACTTGGCAAATTCAAAGGCAGACCAAAGAGAAGATAACTTATGTATCGCTTGCAGTCAGAAAAGCAAAGCTTATTTTGATTTTATAGAAGAAAGATAACAAGGAAAAGTATTTATTAAAGTGATATTGAATAGGTTGGGTTCTCAACGTTTTTATAAATTACAGTTCTACTACATTGCAATTTTAAAATTAAATGTATGAAAGAAATTATGCCTAGGGAGGAAATGGGGAGAGCTTAGAAAGGGGTATGGTATCCATTAAAAACCAGAACAATACTCTGTTTAATTTTAAGCATGACCACTCAGGAGTGTCTCCAACTGACTTTAATGCAGGGGTGGGATTCTACCAATTTGGACTGGTTCAGGTGAACCAGTAACTTCAATGATCAGCTGGGCCAACCCGCCCACCCCTGTGCTTTACTTACATTTATGTTCACAGCTGATTAGTGTGGCAAAACGGATTGCCGTGCCTCAGTTGTTTTAATTCCCTAGCACTAACACGGAAGGTGTTTTTTCATTGAACTGTGCACATGCGCGCAGCACGCGTCTTATGCAGGCATGCAAAAAGCGTCTAATCACTGAATCGGTTGTTAAACCAGAAGGATCCCACCACTGCTTCAATGGGATGTCCTCTGCCGTAAGCTTTTATTTTTTTAAAAAAAGATTTATTTTATTAGATATGCTGTTAAGGATATTGATGTTGTTTTACCAACCAGCAGAGTAACTGCACAAGGAAACGTTGAGAGCAATGAATAAGAAAACTGGTTTAGCAAAAGTGTACTTTATCATAGGAAAAAGCAGTAGCGTAGTCATAAACAAATCCCAAGTCTTCACCAATAAATCAGTCCAGTAAATCAGTCCAAACAACTCACTCTGGTTAGCAAACCACGATGGTAGCAGATCCATCAACAGATAGCAACTCCTTCACATTAGCAGCTCATAGCAGTTCAGTCACAATAGCAGTTCATAGCAGCAGCAGCAGTTCTAACAGACCAGGTTACAATACTTTGTTTAAATATATTCCCAACTAGTCATTATCCCATTACAGCATGACTCAGCAAGAAGGTAACATTTACAGCTTAAAGTTACAGTATATATATATTGCCTGGACAACTGGTTCTAACATTATATACACCATATAGAATCCTAACAT
>WNWU01000004.1:33876140-33901713 GCA_012654045.1 Ptyas mucosa
TGGACAACTGGTTCTAACATTATATACACCATATAGAATCCTAACATATGCAAAACAAAGTTTTGGAAACGAGAATACCCCATTGGTAAACAGACTTTTCTGGTGGAAACTTAAACATCATAATCTAGTTTAAAAAAGAGAAAGGGTATAATGTATCAAATTATAATATGCAAACTATTTTTTTTTCAAATTGAAGCCTACTTTGTTATACAAATTTGGTATAGAAAGCAAAGAGAAAGCAATAAGAAAAAGTACTTCACAAAGAAATGGATCAATTACTAAACAGCTGAATATCTAGCCCTATTGTATGATGTGCAAAAACATGCTAACAAAATTCTAGGTCTTAAGAATAGTATTTCTATACAGAAAATGTATTATAAAGAAAAGCAAGAGAAAGGTAGCATTGACTTTTCAGCACTTATTCTGAAAAGAAAAAAAAGATTTATTCCGACATGTCCTGAAGGCATTACAAAATAAAAAAATTACATACTGAGAAACAAAATGCACTGATTTACATAAATGTTTCCATTTTCTCATTAATATCCAAATACCAATAGGGAACATCTTCAGTTCAGATAAGTCTGTAAGGCCAGGTATAAATTTAAAGTTTAGTGGTGCAGATCCTGAGATGAAAGTATTTGGGATTGCTAAATAAGGCAGAGGACAAACCAGTTTTAAAGGACAAGCTGTGCCATATTTGTCGTTGGAAACAATCAGATGTTCAGTTTTGCCTGGTGTGTCTCTGGCAAGAAGAAGAGCAGCGACTAAATAAAAATTGGTTTCTGAAACACCTAGAGAAATTACACAGGAACAATCCAGATGGTCATAGTAAACGAATCAGTGGGGCATATGCGTGGCTTCCATCCAATTCACTGAATGGGGTTAGAGTGGAATGGAAAAAAAATGTCTCTCTCTGTGTGTGCGTGCGTGCGAACATACATACATATACATATAACCTTCCTTTATATATATATATATATATATATATATATATATATATATATATATATATATATATATATTCTGCCTAGAATCCTGTTAAACTGGCATTTATTTATGTTGTGTACCTTCTCTGACAAAAACTCAGCAAACCCTTAAGGACATGTAGCATTACAAAGCATTTAGGCATAAAATGCTACATATAAATTTATATAACAGGATATTGCATAAGCCAGAGAAAATATCTCAGAGTCTCCTAAAACCACAGCCAAAAGTGAAGGAACTAAATAAAAAAATGCAAAAATGTTTAATTGAGTGCATTATATTGCCTTACTCATCTGTCAGTTTGAAAAGGACAGAAGGCAGAGTTCAATTTGTTTAGACAACATTTGTTTACACGACTAATGAGTAACAACCTGTATCATTGAACATATGTTGACGGACCATTAATACATAAACGCATTCCAATATACTTTTAATAACTTGTTTTAAATAACTGATTTTCAAAGAATCATGTATAATATCTGTATCCAAAATGATATATTCTTTGCCAATTCTTATACCGTGTTTCCCTGAAAATAAGACCTCCCCCAAAAACAAACCCTCTCCCGAAAATAAGCCCTCCCCTGAAAATATTTAAACATACATGCAGCTGGTCCCCGCCATTTCCTCTTGTTAGGGTTAGGAAGACAGAGCTGGAAATAAGGTAAGATAGCAAGACATGTCTTGTTCCATGTGCCTCAAAATAATAAAACCTCCCCAAAAATAAGGCTAAGCACTTATTTTGGAGTTAAAAAATATAAGATATAAATATATTTTAAAAAGGGTCTTATTTTCGGAGAAACACAGTATATGTGAGAAGATGTGAGGGTTTGTGTGTACAGTACAAATTACAGGAGTGCCGTGCTAATTTATCTTTGGGGTCTTTGATGGTCTCTGACCTTGGTGGTTTTCCTGCAGATGTTTTATTACCAAACCAGATACATCATCCATGCCACCAAGCACAGTTCAAACCTGAGCTACCAATATTCTCTTCTATCGGTAATCTATCCTTTCCTTTTTGATATTTTATCTCTTGTCATTTTTCTTAAAATTAATCCTGTACTCTTCAGCCTCTTACTCCCTCATATTGGGAGCCAAGACAGATTTCTAAGTTTTTATTAAACTGATTTTGCCCAGTTTTGCTTTGTGGCAAAAATAGAGATTAACAATGAATCCTTAAATTATATGCACAGGAGATGAAAACAATCCTTTCCCCCTGATCTTTCCTGTTTAAATACACTTTTCATCCTGTTTATTTTAGGTACTGAGTTGAAAAATGTTGTTCAACCAATATGAACAAGAGAAGTGTTTACATATATTTCTTTAGACTCCCATACATTCTGTTTGTTAGACATCGTATCTCCACTCACTTTATAGACAAACAAGGAGTAGCTGTTATGCATATATCTAATTAACCTTCCTGGGATTTTTTTTTCTTGATTTTCTAATCCTCACATGTTTTCCTGCTAATTACATCACATCTCACTTCCTAGTTCATTTGATATCATTTCTCCTTGTGAAATATCTTATGCAAGTCTGTCTCAGTCAATATTTTTGATATACATGCAGATTACAATTTTCTGAAGATATTTTAAACAATTTATATATTTAATGTGAATACTGTTTTCTGGGTTGACTCAGAAGTTCCATACAATTTATTCGCAGGAAATATGATTATGAATGGCAGCTTTCAAATATCGAAAAATATATTTCTAAGCCATTCAACTTTCCAGAGTCTCTGGAAGTCAGAGGGAATCCAATGTATTATGTAACTCAAGGTGGCAAACATAACCAATACTCCTTTCTCTCCTATTTTTTCCACAACAACAACCCTGTGAGAGAGAGTGATTGTCCAAGGTCATCCTGCAAGTTTTTATGTCTAGGCCACGACCAGAACTTACTTCAAAGCTGTCACCTTAACCACTACAGCAAAAATTATTATAAATTATTATTTTTGATGGGTCAAGACTAGAAAATACCAAGCAGACTAATAAATACCAATAAACCTAGTTTATCAAATCTAGCAGATGATAAATAAATAAATTGTAACTTTTGCTAACGGTAGCAAACTCGTCAGTTTAAAGACAAATGCTAAATGAAGCAGTGAATTCACCTAGGAAAAGATAAGTGGGAAACTGACAAATGTGATAGTGACCTAAAAGGCAAAGAGTAGTCAGGAACCAGAACAAAGCCAATCTTTTTCAAACTATGCTAGGTTATCTATGACCACTGGAGAGTAAAGTGTGTGTTTATGTCAAAAGCATTTCGTCCAGGAGGATTTTTCGCACATTTTCAGCCCTGCAAATGTTGTTCCTTATCATAGTTCAAAGCAGCGATGTATTCAAGCATCTGGTTCAATTTTGGCAGGCAGTGATCCAGACAATATGAATAAGAAAATGACACTGTCCACTTATCCAAAATCCTTTTGTTGTTGTTGGATGTATGGCTTGTTGCAAAAAAGAGAATTCAGGAGATTTATTTACAGTGCATTGCCTTAACAGACTCATATACTGTATTTCAACCAGGCAGCTATGCAATGATTGAGCCAAGAAAAAGTGTGGGGGGGGGATAATTAAATCTAATAATGGAGTTTTTAAAAGTCTAAATAATACTTACAAATATAAAGTAGTTATTCATATCAAATGCAAGACTATGAAATATTACAGAATGTTTAAAAGATATACCTAAAGACAGGGATTCCTTTTACAAGTTTACCTACCTAAAATAAATACTAATATTAATAGCAATAACAATAGCACTTAGGATTATATATTGCTTCACAGTGCTTTACAGCCCTCTCTAAGACGTTTACAGAGTCAGCATATTGTCCCCAACAATTGGGGTCCTCATTTTACTGACCTCGGAAGGATGGAAGGCTGAGTCAACCTTGAGCCTAGTGAGATTCAAACTGCCAAATTGCAGGCAGCTGGCAGTCAACAGAAGTAGCCTGCAGTACTGCATTCTAACCACTGTGCCACCATAGCTCATTAATACATTCCATGAGACATATATATTAGTCAAGTCATCTTATCCAATGTCAAATGATTGGATAATTCTGACAATGCTGTAATCTGCTGATATTAGTCCGTTACACATCTCTACTACAATAGGTGATATTGTCAAGATTGTCATTCTCAATGCCTGGTGGCTGTGTGGACCTAGATGAGAAGGAAGAGGCTTAGCCTAAATCCTAACAAGACTGATGGGCTTCGATATGGGTTTTAGGATCTGGAAATTTAATTCTAATAATACTCCCCTAGATTTTTACTAGTATGCACTTTCATAATCCTCCTAGGCCTTCAGATCCTGTTAAATCTATTTTGTGTCTAATTGTACCTGTTTCTAAAGTGTTTGGACTGGCTTGGAAGCTGCACAAGATCCACAATGCAGTGAGGCGGGACTTATGGGTACACATTGGGAGGCAAATGTAATACTCTAACTTCATAAGCTTCATCAAATCCCAATAGGGTTCCAGGTACAATTTGTTGTCACTTACAAAGCTTTTCACAGCACAGGGGCACATTATATGGAGGACTGCCTGTCTCTGTATTTCTGCTAATCCTAAAAGATCCAACAGGGTGGCCATATTCTGAGATCCTTCCCAGAATATGGGCAGTACCATCTGATGTGACTCAGGAGAAGTGCCTTCTCTCTCACTGTATCTGCTCTGTAGAACATCATACCTTTACATGACCCTATGGCCCTGATCTTATTGGCCTTTTGTAAGGCATCGGAGATGCATTTTTTCCCTCAGTACTGGGTCAGGAGGTTAATTAATTAGTAAAATAATATATTCGTAAAATAATATATTCATTATTGGTAATACCAGATCTGGAATGTAAACTGCTTATAAATAACATAAAATTTCAGAAATTATTTTCATAATTAAATTCATTCAATCAATAATATTTATTCAATCAATGATCAGCAATTCTGCATCATGTTCACATTCTAAAATCAACAGTTATATTTCTGTTAATTATGACAAATACAGAAGGCCCTGAAAACTTGCCATTGGCGCCTTAGGAATTCTCCTTCCAAACATGGCAACCAAGATGTTTAGTGTATAAGGATCCATTTTTCCACTTCTGGAGATTTGAATTTTTTAAAAACTATACTTAAGATTCCACAGTAAATTTAAGATTAGTAATTCAGATGAACACACTTTCTGAAAATTATATGTTGCAATTTAGTTATATCTAGTATGGTATCAAAAAATATGCATGCATAAAGTAATGTTACACAGTACATATAATTCAGGTAGGCAATGAAAATCCTATAAATGCCTCAGCAGGAATAAGCTACATACTGAATCCAACGGACTTGCTTTTACTAATGCAGGCATACGTATCTATAGTACTGTCTCCAGAAACAGTGCTATTTACATCAATTGGAGTAAAGATAATAAAATAAAGAATTATAGTTTAATTATATTAGTGAATTGTTTTGTTATTAATACAAACCATTAACTGTTCTGTAAAACATTATACGTTTCCCAGAAGAACACACAAGGTTATAAATTTTTGCTCTTTTATCACCAATAAGTTGACCTTGTTGATCTACAAAAAAGTATATTAATTCTAATAAAATAGAAATCTAAAAATAATTTATAATCACACTAACAAAGCACAGTACTGGTATCATACTGGTGCTTCATGAATAATAAGCTTATTAAAAGCACAAATATGATAAATATTAAAACTATTTTACATATTAAAAAGTAATTTGAGAAACAAAGAATGTTAGTGTCAAAATCTTATATGACATTCTATTAAAAATACTATGAAATACTTTTACATTTTGATAAAATGTTTAAAAAATAAACACTTCTTAAAAAGAAAGTGTTGTCTATGAATCTAGAATTGAAAATATTTAATCAAGTATTTTTTGGAGTATAAGACGATCAGGGGTATAACACGCACATTGGTTTTTGGGGAGGAAAACAAGAAAAAAAATTTCTCCCTCTGCCTACCAGCATCCATCCGTATTCACCTGGCTAGCATCCTTGCAGCAAACAGCAAACAGCCTGGTCAGCTGCAGCATATTATCGCAGCCTGATTCAGCACAAGCAGCTGATTGGCAGTTGAATCAGCTTCCTGGAATACCACCAATCAGCTGTTCCAGGCTGCGGGGATCGCCACAGCCCTTCGCCGCCTCCACACGTTGCATTTTTGGCCTCCGTGTGTCACATTTTTGGCCTCCACACATCACGTTTTTGGGCTCCGCATGTTCCATTTTAGACCCATTCCAGGCTGCCGGGATCGCCACAGCACATCGCTGCCGATTGCTGCCTTCATGCATCGTGTTTTTGCCCTTCGCATGTTGCATTTTTTACCTCTACGTGCCCCATTTTTGGCCTCTGCGCATTGTTTTAGGCTTGTTCCAGGCGGCCACTGCCACCGCTCCCCACTATCTGGAACTACCTAAAAATGCAATGTGCAGAAGCCAAAAATGGGGCATGTGGAGGCTGAAAACGCGATGTGTGCAGGTGGAGATCAGCGGTGATGTCCTGTGGTGACCCCAGCAGCCTGGAATGGGTCTAAAATGAAGCGTGTGGAGGCCAAAAATATGATGCATGAATGCCGAAAATGGCCAAAGAGTGGCGGCTGGCAGGCGGGTGGGGCTTCAACAACATTCACTGTATAAGACGCACAGATATTTGCACCCACTTTTTCGGGGGGAGAAGTGCATCTTATACTCTAAAAGATACGGTATTTTAAATTTCTGCATTCTAATTATAGTTATCATTCAGAAACAATCTCCTGCAAAATGTTGGCATCTTCACTTTAAAGGCAGGAACTGCAATCTGTCAAGTATATCTAGGACAGATTGGCAGATAGATGCTTTTCAATATTATATTGCATTTGTTTATTTAGAAACTTTATATGACAGCCCAACTCATTCATGGTGGCTCCAGGTAATTTATAAAAATAAAATCCTAATACAAACCCCAATAAAACCCATCCTTTGGCAACAATAATTGAATCAACCACTTGAGGGGCTCCACATCATCCTGAAATCCCAGGCCCATTGGAAAAAAACATGTCTTCAGGGCCTTTCAAAAGAGTGTCAAAGTGAAGACCAATCTTATTTACACAGGGATAACATTCCACAGGGACGGCGCCATCATGGAGAAGACCATTCTTCTTGGTCCACCAGATGGACTCCTTAAGATAGGGGAACCATAACATACCCTGCCTTTCTATTCTTGTGGGTTGGGTAGATATAACTGGAAAAAGACAATCCTTCAAATAACCTGGCCCTAGGCCATGTAGAGTATTAAAGACAACGATCTTAAACTGGACCCAGAAACAAATCAGCAGCCCATCCTGCTCCTCCTGCAAGAAAGGTTATACATGTGCAAATCTAGACTTGCACAACACCGTGTGGTTCACAGCATTTTGAACCAATTGAAGCATCTGGATACTTTTCAAGGGCAACTACATGTAGAGCACATTGCGGTAGACAAGATTGAAGGTAACTATTTCCCAGTTTAAAGATGCAAGAAAGTCATCCAACTAGAGTTCATGCCTAAGATAGAAGTAGAATTGAATATTTCATGAATTTTTATATAAATTTGCCTTCTTCATAACCCCCACATTTAGAGAAGTGAGGCATCCATCAAGATTAAAAATTCTGTAATGGAAGTTTCAAATGAAGGCATTATATACATTTTGCTATATCAAAAAAAATGCATTTAATATACCAAAATGCATCCAACAATTAATATGTTTATTTGTTTATTTACAACCTGCCTTTATTATTTTTACAAATAACTCAAGGTGGCAAACTTACTCCTATTTTCCCCACACAAGAACCCTGTGAAGTGGGTTGGGTCTAGAGCATGTGACTCAGCTGGCTTTCATGGCTAAGGTAAGATTTGAACTCACAACTTCTTGCTTTCTATATGGTGCCTTAGCCAAACTGGCTACAAAATATATTTGGAAAATGGCATGAGTTAATATATTTATTAGAAGAATACTGCAAAAACACATGCAAACTTTGGCCCATTGACTAATGCAGTCAATGTTAACAAGCAATATACAAGAATTTTAGCATTAATAATACGAAATGAGTTAATGCCCTTGACATATATACTTCATAATAAATAACTCAATTTAATAATTTAAATTTAATTAATGAATGCATTTAATATATTAGGTCTGACATTTAATGAGAATGCACTTGAATATAACCTTAAGTTTGTAGCACTTTTTATATATGTGTGTAAGAGATCCTAGGTTTGGACTCTAATTCATCTCTCTTTCAAGATTTGGAACCTAAGTTTGCTCCCTCCATTTCAAAATTAAAGAACTGAGAATTAAAGACTTTTCAAAAAAATTAACAAAATAATCAGTATATGACCCAATGACTCTGTTTTCTACTTTCCTCTCCAGCACTTTCCATCTCTTGTCCTATGCTTAAAGGAAGCCACATTCTGGCCTAAAAAGTGATATACTAGTCTTCTCAAGGACAAGGTAACATAGCTTCATGGACCCATATAGCGTTTTCTGGGAAGAATGCTATGTCATAATGTGATGTGGCTCCAAGGCTATTTGTGTTCCAATTTCTAATATTTTCTAATGGATATATGCAGCTAGTATATATTGCAACATGGAGAGTAAACCATAGTAAGTTTAGCCTTTGTGAGATTGTGAGATTCAGTACAATTTCAAGATGCTGCAGTCTGCTCATTAATGAGACTTGCAGATTACACGAGTTTCCTTCGGAATACAAATCCAATTTCCCCTCATTCCTTTGAAATATCATTTTCTATAAAAAGATATTTTGAAAAGTAAAGGAAGTTAGTTAAACAAATCTAGGATCAGAACCAACTGGAACAGACAGAGGTATTTCTGGATATATAAAGTAGTAGATGCTGATTTTATGCAGTTTACAGGATCCTGTCAGAATATAAAGACCTAATTCGATAGAAGAATTGTTCACACCAACTGTTATGTTAATTATAAAACATAGGACTTCAGTATAGAATGAATGGAGAACGGCAACGTATTAAAAAGGTAAAGGCTGCTTTGAATTAAAGTTCAACTGCACTAAAGAGACACTTCCATGTTAAAGTAGTATCGATAATATAACTGTAGAAAAGATTTTCCGAAGAGCAACAAGTCCCTTTGTTTTATATTGCAATGGAAGCAGACCACATTGGAATCTTATCATTGAGGGTGGTTGCAAAGAGACAGAGGAGCAATGGAAACCAGGGAGAACTAGAACAAATGCATGCTGCAGCGGTGGCTTTCATATTTTGTTACTACTGGTTCACTGCATGTGTGTATGGTTGCTTTGCGTGCGAGAGTGCCGGGTTCACACAAACGCCTGCCTTCCATGCATGCGCTCCACCTTCTGAGCATGCACTTTGCTTGTGCATGGGCCTTCCGCGCATGCGCTCGGCCTAAAAAACGTGCCTAAATAGGATGACATAGAGCTGGGGTGGAGGGCTGGCGGGAGCATGATTTCCGCTACCAGTTTTCTTGAACAGGTCCAAATAGACTGAATACCACTTCTGGCATGCTATCCATGACATCAATGGGTTTGCTTTTCACAATTTAGTGTGTTACAATTGCTCCTCTATTCTGAATTAACTGCAAAATGTAAAGATGTTTCTTTTCATATATACTGTATATATATATTATTAATTTTCTATTGCTTACATTTGTTAGTGATTAATAAATATCATGTTGTCCGGATATTTAATTCATTTAGCAATATAGATTATATTCTTAAACTCCATCCCTTTTTTCCAACCACTGGTAAAATAAGTTCCATGTTTGATAATATTCTTCTTTTTGTTTAATTTTCAATGTAAGTCTATCCATTTCTGCACAATTTAGTATCTTTCTGATTATCTCTTCGTCTCGCAGTATTTCTTCATTTTTCCAATATTGTGTGAATATAAAAAATGTTTCTCAGAAACAAAATTATTTCACCAGCTCTAAAAAAAAACTGAAAACAAGTTTTTATTCTATATTGTAATCCTAACTTTAAAAATAAGTTTTGGAGCCATTCTCAACATGAATGCTGAACATTCAAATAGCAATTTTCATATTAAAGTTAATTAAGAGTGTGTAATGTAATGTAATATTGTTCAGTTTAATCCCATTGCTAGATTACAATGCTAGTACAATAAATCAGTTATTCAGAAGGCTATAAAGATTTATATTACGCTTGCAGAGGTTTTTAAAAAGTACTGAAAAGAGATATGATGGTATTAAAATGTCCCTTTGTTCTCATATATGCAATTCATGTACATTGATAAAAAAGTAAGCAATGATGATCAATACATCTATATTGCAAATACATGTATACAATCCTTGTTTGGTTGAGAACTGCGTATGCAGGTTGGATAATATTTTGATCTATGTCTAAAAATACTGATGAAAACATGAACACATGGCTCTCAACCACTGCATCCAAATTAAAATGGGTGTCTGTGCATGTTTTTATTTATTTATTTATTATTTTTAAAGTATTTATTCTGCCTTTAATTCATTACTTTCTTACTTTCTTCCTCCCTCCCTCCCTGTATTGCTCCAGCTCCAGATTCCCAAGGATTGTGACACACACCAATAGTCCTTATCAAAGTTATAACGTACCAAGAATAAATAAAGTCAAGCAAAGGTTGGCAACCAGCCCAAAAAACAAGATACGATAAGACACTCACTCTCCAAAATGCTCTGTAATAATTATACATTTCCAGCAAGAAATTACTAACTGTGTGCGACTTAAATAGGCTAAGGGAGTGGCCAATTATCCTCATACCTTACTCTTGAGGAGTAAGGTTTTTGCAGCCCTGCATGCTCGAGCATTGAGGAAAGGCTCCTCCACTTCGCTCTCTCCACTTGAAGGAGCCTCTGGAGGTTTTGAAGTCCCTGGCTGAGTCTCTGCCTCTGGCACATCCTCTTCAGCCTCTTCGCTGTCCAACACGAGCGCCAGCTGCACAGGCTGCTGGTGCAACCCCACACCAGCCTCCTCATCGTCGCGATCAGCCATGATCCGCGCAGGCCGCTGGCGGGCACAACACTCCCTCCTCTTATTTATTTGTTTGTTTATTGGCCTTTAGGCAACTCCAATTTTCAATGACCTGTAATGGCATATACCTCACAATCATTGATAGAACAAGCCAGTAGAACATAAATTGAGAACAAAACCCATTCTCTGGTAGCACTGATGATGTTATCTAGTTTGGGAAATGAAAAGTCTGCTCAGAGAGTACTAAGCTCAACCAAGCTCAGAGAGTACTAAGGACCCCTCAGCCTACAATATGTAAAACAGATTAAAATACAAAATTAAAAATCAAACCATATGAACATCAAACATAATAACAAATACAACATTGAGAACATTCATTGTTTGCTAAAAATATCCCACTACTGGAAGGAACAATCTCACAAAATCTCAACCCTCAAGGCTTGCTAGAATAGCTACATGTTAATGGTCTTCCTAAAAGACAGCAGGGAAGGAACCATGCAGATATCAGCAGGAATGCTGTTCCACAAAAGTGGGGCAGCAATTAAGAAGGTTTTGCTTTAAATTGAACATTGCCTTACTTCACATAAAAAATTCCTGTGATTTTCATGCCCCACCAATTGTGTGTAATGCACCATGAGAAACAGCCATTAACTACACTGCTCTATAGTCAACAAGTATATAAAGGAAGAGACAAAGATTATATAACTGAGACCATCCTTTTGTACATAAGCGTTGAAAATTTCTGCTCTTCCAGATCAAGCTGGTCTAGAATTTCTACTACATTAACATTAAAAGATGTTAATTCGGGGTCCACTGTCATCATGTATGGAATTCCATTTATAAAATATATTTTACACACATAAACAATGTGCAACTAGGACTTTAAACCCTTCCATTCACCACCATCCAGTCAGTGCTGAAGAAGCTTCCAGGATGAGAAGGGAAATGTCTTCGAAGAAAAACAAGAAAGTCCAGTTGCCGCTTGAAAATAGCACCTTTGGGACAACCATGACCTGGATGACTGAGAATCTCCATAGACATTTAACTAGGGAAGTAGCAACCATGCATATGCAGTGGCCCCATGAACATGCTCATTTTGCACATGTGAATTATTTCACAAAATAGATGTATACAGAGGGAGGCAAATTATTTGAGCGTAATCCCATCGTTCATGAATGTACTGGACGGATCATTAACAATAAAACAAGTGTCTGAAAGTTTTTGTAATGCTTTGAATAAGTAATTTTACCTATCTGAGACAAAAAGAAAAGGAATTATATAAAGTTGGAAATAACTGTACTATGCATCTCAAAATAACTGCACTATGCATCTCAAAATAATTGTATATATTTTTATTTACCTCAGGAACCATATAAATAACTCGCATGTTTCTGAAGCACTTTGCTAAATTATTTGCTCTTATTGCTAGCTTTTAGCTCTTTTTTTAGATGCTAGTATTGACATTAAACTATCGCTATAAAGGAAAATAGTTGTCTAAAGATGTTCTAAATGATTAGTTTTTTTCATTTATGCTCTATTGAAATCAGGATGACTATCTGCAAATAAAATGTTTTTTTTAATTAAACTTAGATAGTATCTTGGATTTAACAGATAGCACAAATATGTTATGCTACTATATTAACACATAATTTTTAACAAACTTGCACATCCAAAATGGAAAATTTAAATATATGCAATGGACTTTCTTGAGAGTAGTTCAAGATTTTTCTCCACTGAAATATAGTCTCCAGCTGTTGCCATCTGCCAATATTCCCTTAGTCTTTTTACTGATACCCGGCAGGATAGTGGTGGCTACCATTGCTACCATTTCTGATCATCACCTTTTTCAGTCCTCTGTAATCTTTCACATTCTGGGAAAAATAGGAATCTGATTTAATAAGCTGCAGGAAGATATCGTATTTGAGCCACTACAATTTCAAAACACCATTTTAGAATCAAAAACTGAAGTACTGAAAAACGACAAAACTGTTATACTCCTTCCTGTTGGAAAGCAACTGTGACAGTTCAAACAGGGAATAAGTCAAGAGTCACTACATAAATACAAGAGGGCAAGATCTTAACCCCTTTGAATGTTGTTCATCTTAATCTAGTCTTTACTGAGGGGGGTGGTGGTTGCAAGTCTGTGAAGATTCCTGTGATATAGGCAGAGAGCAATAAAGTAAGTAATTTGTACTCTACACAGGTGGGTCTGCTTCTTTGTGCCTGACACTTCCAGGCAACACCAGGATAAACTATACTCTCTTAAAGACAGAGTAGAATAATTACCCAAAGAACAATATCTATTAAATCACAATGGAACCTACAAACCAATAAGCAATAATCCTAGACTAAAACTTGAGGGCCAAATCAACTCTCAACACCTCAACTCAAAAAGAACAAATCACAAAAGAAAAACAACAAATAATAATAGGAATGAATCTACTTTCCCAGATCTCACCAGACATTTTAAAGTATATAAATCCAACATCCTATTCTAACCTATTATATTTCTATAATGAATCCCTGCATAAAACCTATACAAAAATCTGGCCAAAGAAACTCAACTCTTAGTAGACAGTTGGGTTAACATCAGTACACAACTTAAAAGCGTCAAAAAAAGTAACTATAGAAGAAAATGAAATAATCATATTGTTTAATTTCACTGCTCTCTTCATATTGATCGACCAAAACAACCAAGTAGCCTGCTACTACATAGCACATGCACAAAATATGAAAGTTTATGGAATTGTAGGCCTATGCTTCTTTTTTTAAAAAAAACAACCTTTATTAAATACAAAAAGATAAAATATCACATCAACCACATACATTATAAAATATGAAATAAGAAAGAGAAAAGAACAGCAAGAAAGAGAAAAAAGGGGGTGGAAAGAAATAAAGGAGAGAAAATAACACAAAAGAGAAAAAAGAAAAGAAAAAAAGAAAGAAAAAAGTACACACAATATAACAATACAAACTACAATATATATATGTATGTATTTGTTATTGGCAGTGTTGCCTATGCTTCACTAGGCACATGCAACCTAATTGAGCACACAAAATATGAAAGTTTATGGAATTGCAGGCCTATGCTTCACTATTTAGTTTGAGATTAGTGGGACTATACAGGAGTTCCCATCTTAGAATTTATAATAGAAACAAAGTAACTAGAAACAATAGCATTCCCATTAATTCAGTCCAAAATATGACTCTGCTACATAAATGTCACCCTTTCTCATTATGGCAGACGAAAGAATTATAAAATTCATACAACCTAATCACTTGTTTGATGGAATCAAACTTACAAAAAGAAAAAAATAACATGACTTCCCTTGCTAGTCATACTCATCAGCAGAAAAACAGTGCACACCCTCACCTCATCTACTGAAACAACCCAACAGCCCATAAAAGAACTCTGCAAAGATCATAGCTTTCTAAAGCCATAAATTACTGCAAAAAACATACCTGAATTGCAGAAAGAAAAATAAACTATGTGTCACAACAGATGCCCATTCAATTTCATCAAAAAGGCACATTATCCTCACAACATAAATATTGCAACAAAAATAATCCTACCCTCCAACAGGAAAAAAATCATCACCATCTTCATTATCATCATAATGATGCCTGATTCCCAGTGGATTTGAGCTGTTTGCAAATTGCTTAAAATATTAAAAATAAGAAGAACGAAAAGACAGAAAGAAGGCCAAAGGTAACAGGGTAACAAAACTGAATAGGAACAAAGAGGAACAATTCACATAAATTAAAGGGTGCCAAAGAGACTGAATAAACTTCAAACGAGGTCTAAATGAATTTCAGCCATATGGAATAACTGGAACACACGAACTGAGCATACAAACCAAAAATTGCCTACTCAGCAAACCCAAAGATCAGGTACAAAACGAAAAGCAAATAGCAGTCATCTAAAAATGTAAGACAAAGTCTTCAAACCTGATTGTATAAGCCATATCAATAGAAGAGCAATAGAACATATCCAAGAATATGAGCATGTCCTGTCAGAAGAAATAATGTAATTTCACTAAACTCCCTCTACCAGAACAACCTTAGGCATAATACACAGTCCTACATGTAATTGACATATGTGTGATATTCATCTAATAAATTCATCTTCTAATCGCAACACCTATTAATGATTTTTATCTTGGTCTTTTCAACTGACTACCTGCATATAACTTGTTGCTTATATTCTCTGATATAAGTCTTTGTTTACCAATAAAATTGTTTTTATTTACTATTTGAAATTAAACTAATCCATTTTTCATATATCTGCAATAAATTTATTGAATGTGGGATGGGAAATCCATGATAAAGGACACATACCTTCAATTCATATTAATCATTCATGAAGTATATTCAGTAAATTAAAATGGCAAGCTCTGAATTGTACAGGCAGCACATATTCATATACAGAATGAGCCATATTCAAGGCAATACAAGCATCAAATACTCCTAAAAGCATAACAAAAGAAATCCATTAGATTTACACTGACATTTTCCCACAAATGAATATATTAATAATAACTACTATACATACATAGAGGATTAAACTTCAGTACCAAATTTGCTACATGATGGAAACTTATTAAAACAGAGTAAGAAATGCTTTGTCTCAAAATGAACTTTCATATTGTTGCTTTCTATTGTCGTATTTCAGTTTCAATTCAGGACATATAAATATTTATTTTGGTCACCCTATTCTAATAATATCATTCCAGAACATGCCTCTGTTTGAATTTATAAATATGCAGTTCTCTCCAAAGGACACAATTGTTTCGCTTCTGAATATTTGCCTATCTTTGTCATTGGAAGTTATCTGACATCATAAAGAACACTCAAAAATCTGAGTGAACAATAACTCCAAAGTTTGATGCTTGCTTCATTTGTTTCTTGGGCAAAGTAAAACAATATGAGATATTCCAATTTAAACCAATTTAAATCTTGCACTATAGAACAACACAAAAAAGAAGATCTTTAGCAAATTATTTTTTCCCAAGAAGAAAGAAAGGTAAATTGGGTAAGTTGCAGATCCAAAAAAACTGTCAGCACCAGTTTTTCTGTTGACAAATTCTCAGAAAAACTGCTACTGAATAGCCCCAGAATTCTAGCCAGAAAAGATTAGATGAAGTAAAATGAAGATTTAATAATGAAATTACCTTTAAATAAAGATTGAATCAAATAGTTTTGAGATGGGAATCCAGAAGGACATCCAGGGACCTCAGTCTTTTCTTAATTGCCTATGCAAGGTTCATCATCTCAACAGCAGCAAAACAGAATAAAAATAGATCTCAAGGGATAAATAGCAAAGTACAAATTTTTACTCAATATGAATGTTGATGCTCATATCCAGTTTGCCAGAACCTCATAATCCTCCATATCTTGGGGCTAAGGTTCTATGAATAGATGAGGCAAAAAAAGGGTAATAGGTATCTTCTTTGAAAAAAAGTAAACAATGCATGATAAGAATGTCATACAAACAGGCAAGTATGTCATGTCATGGTTTGGACATTCTTTGCTGTTTCAGAATCTAGTCATCTTTAAATGAAGCATACATTTTGCTTCATTATTTCGGAATTCCTCAAAAAGAGTGTCAGATCATCTGTCTACCAGCCGAAGTTACCCTGCAAGTTTGTTGTGTAGAAAGGCAACGATCCCAAACATACCAGCCAGCTTGGAAGAGAATGGATGAAGAAAAACCAATTAATTTTGGAGGGGAAATGCCCAAATCAAAGTGTAGACCTAAATCTTATGAAAATTTTGTAGCAGCAACCAGTTTGTGCTGGAAATCCTGGAAAATGTTACTGAGTTGAAGCAATTTGCCATGGGGAAATGAGCCAAGAATTCTGTGCAATGATGTGAGAGGCTGATTACACGAAATGGTTAATTGCAGTTATTGCAGATAAAACTCTTGCAAGCAGTTTCTAAATCTGAGGGTGGCAATTACTTTTTCACACTTCTACATCACATGTTGGATGACTTTTTAAAAATCAAATACATGAAAAAGCACCCAAACTTTGCTGTTATTGGTTCAACTCAGATTCCCTTCATATATCAGGTGATCTACCCAATGCTCTGATAAATTTAGTTGGAAAGAATGAAAAAATTCAGGCAATCCAAAGAGCGGAACACTTTCCAATAGAATTGTAGTTACCAACTTTAGCCCAAAATTCAATAGATGTCTTTAAAAGGCTAAGTAACAGAAACGGAAACTTCATTATTTTTTTTAAAACTTCTGCTTTTTTTTAAAGAGATATTTCTTCATGAGAATTAAATCAAAGCTTAGGTTATTAAACACCACTGTCCGTCCGTCCTTCCTTCCTTCCTTCCTTCCTTCCTTCCTTCCTTTCTTTCTCAGAATCGTTCTATTGCCACAACAGAAATATAACTATTCTTACTGGACAAAATGGACTCAAGAACAACCCCTTATGATTCTTTTAAATATGATCCCACTAATAGAAGCATGTGTTGCATAAAGTGACTATGCATAAAGATTATGCCCAGAAAATTCTTCTTTGGTAAATATTCATTCTAAACCATGTAAATAAAAATCCCAGTTCAAATTAAGTATCTTAATGAGTCTGACAAACCTCAGAAGAAAAGAATCAACATTGCTGTGGTTCATTTTTAAGAGTACCTGTACAGTAACATGTAAACTACATATATAGAGGACATGGATAATCTGGTTTAATTTATTCTAGATTGACTATTTATGACAGGCCTTACTTGTCAAGCTGTGCAAATTAGATATAAAAGCCCCATAAAGGCAATATAGCACAGAACATTTGCTGATCTTCATTTATTACTACAGGCTGAGATTAAAAATCAAGTTGCCCGATGCCTGATAACATCTAAGATTCCTAAATCAGGCCATCCACAGATGATAATTTTAATGAAATGCTGGTAAAGTTAAGATGTACTAAATTCAAATGAGAGAGAAAGATTATAAATAGGATTAATGCATAATAATGCAATCAGATAATGATTAAGTTCTAGTTAAGACTTATAGTTTGGCCTCAGTCAGAAAGATGCAACTGAACAACTTTATAAACTAATATAGAATAGCATGGGACAATGGTTAATTTCTAGATTTGATTTGGTCCCAGACATAAAGGACACTGTCAATCATGTCTTTTTCATTCTTTTTGCTATCCACTGCTTCCAGTCTTTCCTGTAATAAATTTGGTCTGAAGAAAAATTAAGTATAAAGTATGTACTTTGGTGATTTGTAATTTTATTTTTTTTGCAACTATGTTGGGGTGTCAAACAATAAATGTATATTTATTTTAATTGTCACTCAGCCAATAGGTATAGAAGGCAGTTATATAATATGATCACAGAACCTATGCACTGTAACTTGTATAGGATGGATCCTGAACATAGTATTTTTTCCATTTTTTTCACTATTTCCAGACTTACATACACTGAGTATCTTCAGATCTTTAAATCAATGCAATATCATCATCACAATTAATTTCTAAATCCACCATCTACAGTATATAATATTGTTCTGCTGGTTTGCTCTCCTATATTTAAATATATATATATATATATATATATATATATATATATATATATATATTTAAAAATCTTCCAGGCCTTTTCCATGTATTATATTTATTTGAGGGGAAATGTCATCAGCAAGATAGATTTCACAACAAATACAAGAGTCTGAAGTGTAAAAATCAAATTACATTATTAACGAATGCCAAGCCTTTTCTAGTGGAAGCATGAGTAGTGAGCATGAAAATGAATGAGTAGTTTAATTTCTTTGGGCATGTTTTTTTAGCAATACTATATATACTGCTATTATTCATGCTTGATTTTCATGTTTCAAAACTGAAAATGTAACAGCATCTACCAGAACGCTGTGGAATATACTATATGTGATGTTCAAATACGTAGCTTCCAGCTACATTTTTTTATTTGTAATTAGAAACATTGGGAGAGACGCATTTCTTGTCAAGGTCATGGTAGGTTAAATACAGTCCATCCCTTTGCTTCTCAGTTTGTGATCCTGACATAGAAAGAGGAACATTCGGGAGGAGGTGGTGAGTCACAACTACAGATACTTGGAGATTTTCCTTCCTGATATTGTTACTGATATAAAGAGTTGCAGATAGGATAAAAGGATTAAACCCTCTTGTGTAAATTTACTTAAGAATTGGCATTTAGCATTTTAACTTCAGAAAAAAATGGATAACTGCATTCTGCAGTTATTAAATATTCCACATTGTTCCAGAATATGGCATGAATATGTCAACAATAACAGATGACAACAATTCTAATAAATCCTGCAAATCCAGTTTGGCCAATTAAGACCATCAGTATCTACAACTATGGAATGTCCATAGAAAAAAAAACAGAGCCAGATATTCAAATCTTAAGTTTTGTTTATTTTATTTTAATTTTTTTTGTTTATTTATTTACCAGATTTGAAGGATACCCAACTTCAAAAAGGTCTCTGGTCAATTTACAGATTTGCTGATGAATCTTATTTATTTAGCTTTGAGTACCAAAAATATATTACAATTACATAGATAATATATTTTATAGCAATTCTAGCAAATTACATGGCAGTTTGCAATGATGAAGCCAATTGTTCCAGAACTTAAGTTACGCTCATGGCCAAGTCTTGTCTGAACATGAGAACATATTAAATGAATACTACATGTGTACACCAGGTCAGGTCATTATATTTTAATTATGTTTAGTTGTTGTTTCTTGATGAGTTGTGAATTAGTGGAGTTTATTTATGATTATGATAAACTAAATTGCTTGCTTAGCAACTAGTATTTTCATTAGTGTATTCACTTTTGGTATAGTAATTTTAAACCCTTGCTTCCTAAGGATACAGTTATGGAAGTAAGCCTACAAGTACCTGAGGCAATCCTAGAAGCTAAGGAATTGAAATAATAATATCCACTGCAAGTATGGAGTCTAATGTTGTAAATTCAGCCTTCCTAAAATAAATAAACTAAAATAGAACCAATTACGTCAGAATGTCTTTTCTTCTTACCCCAGCTTCTCCTATTTTCAAATAAGGAAAACTTAATTTAATTTGCCCTAGAAACTTTTTAAAACTGTCCTTTAAAAGTTTGTATTTTTCATTATGCCAGTGTAAATAAGGATCATATTGTATTTTGTAACGTATCCCAATGTAAAATGATTAGTATTTGTTTTCCTCTTATATATAGTCATTACTATATATATTAGAGGCATTTGTTTGTTTACCGTAAGTTAATGTTATGCTGATTATACAAATCGTGGAAATATTAATTTTTGAAGTATAAAATACTTCCCCAAACTTAAACAGAATGAGAAAAAAATATAATGTTTTTCCAATCTGGTTACCATTTTCCAGTTGGACATGTTTTCATACTTCCTAATAATTGATGGAGGGGAGGAAGGACAGTAAGAAAGAATATTCAGGTAACATTATAATAGAATAATAATAATAACAACAACAACAACAACAATAATAATAACAACAACAACAATATTATATTATATTATATTATATTATATTTAAACAGAGATTGCAAATCAGATAAAAAGCTGTCTGTGATACAATGGCTCACATATGCAAAATTCAAAGCAACAAAAACACTACCAAATATTTATTTATTTATTTATATATATATATATATATATATATATATATATATATATATATATATAACACATTTATATATATTTCTACAATAAATATATACATATACATGTATATGTATATACATGTATATGTGTGTGTGTGTGTGTGTGTGTGTGTATAAAGTGTTTTTTTTGTCGAAGCACCTGATCTACCCCAATATGGGAGGAAACATACTGCTTCCCTTTTGCCTTTCAGCTCCAATCCAGGAGCCCTCAAGCAGTCACATTCACAACAAACCCACAACAAATTATACCAAATTTATATTTGCTGATAAAGAAATAAAGGGGAAGTATATAGATCTATTTCAAGCTATTTAGTTGTCATCAGCTAGCCATCAGCTTGAGCCAGGGGAGAGATTAAGTGTTTTTCTGTCGAAGCACCTGGTCTACTCAAGCTGATAAAGGGAGGAGAACTTGTGGGTCAGAGGTTAATACAACTGCCTAATATGCAGGCAGCCCAGTTCAAAACCGAATAAGGGTATGGCTGGCTGATGAGAGCTTAATAGCTTGAAATAGATCTATACTAGTCTCCCTTTATTTCTTTGTCAGCAAAAAAATATATTAGGAAAAGCAGTATCAGTTCTAGTCTATACTTGGGCTAATAACCATTGACATGGTATATTTCACATCTTATCAAGCATTATAGTTGAAATTACCCTGAAGCAGATGAACTGCTTCAGTTATGTCAGAGTTCTTTGATGTATGAAAAATTGAAGCCTTATAAAACTACTCATTAGGTGATGGGCAATGACTTGACCAAGTATGAAATCATTTGCAATAAAAAATATGACATGGTCATCATAAGAACTCTGCAAAACAAATGCAATATTAGCTTTTAAAATAGGTACCTGGCCAATTCAGAGAACAAAGCCTCCACACAATGTTTTGAGATGCAACTTTTTATCACAAAATTAGTCTTTAGATTACATTTTTGATCTGTAATGGTACCACTAACATCATCAGGAATTTACATCACATGTTGCCATCTGTTTGAGATCGGCAAGATTAAGAAGAAGCGCAATAACAATTCCAAGAATGCTCCTTATTTTTGTAAGATAGAAAAACAAAATTTTAAAAACCTCTCAAAGCTTATTCCTTAGGAGATCCCACCTTCAGTCACTCCTGGAACTCTAGTTCCAGAGAATTCAATACTCTCTCTGCTCTTGTATAACAAATGCATAAAGCCACTAGGTAAGGTCATTTGTCACCATGGACTGATGTGTCATCAATACACTGCTAACAAGTTTTATGTCCCTGCCTCTGGCAAAGTAAGCAATGCTGCTGAGATCCTATCCCAATATCTGGAGGCTATAAGGACCTGGATGGGGAACAACAGACTGTGGCTCAATATTAACAAGACTGAGTGGCTTCTGTTTTGGAGGCTGCAGGTTTAGGGACTTATTTCTTTGGTCGTGGATGAGTTGGCATTGCCCCAAACAGACTCTTGCTTGAAGGGTAGGTGGCAGCCATAGCCAGGAGGGCCTTTGTGCAACTTTGTATTGTGTGCTAGTTGTCCCTCTTCTTGCAGTGTGAGGATCTGCTCACAGTCACGCATGCCCTACTCAGCTCTTGAATGCTTTACTATGATGTGGCTGCCCTAGAAAAACATTCAGAACCGCACTGCTACCAAATACGGTGTCATAGGCAGTTACGTGCAGTCCTCAATCAACACATTGCAACCCTCCTCCACAAACTGCACTGGTTGCTAGATAGTTCCAGGTTCATTTCAAGCTGCTGGTAATGAACTACAAACATTCATAAGGAATGGGCCTGATTATTTGAGGGACCTCTCTCCAGGGGTGGTATTCATTTACCTTTGCTACCTCTGCATGTACAGAGGGTCAAAAATGGGACGTGATGATGTCCAGGCGGAGCCTCCCACCACTGGCCCTATCAGATCGCGCAATCTGGATAGAGCCGACTGAATTTCCCACTGCCCCTCTCCCTATTTGCATCTCCCCATCACCTCAGTGCTGGCAGGGATACATGTTATGGGTCCTGGCTACAAAAGTGCAATCTGGTGGTGTCCCTTTTCCTGTATGGCAGCCATCCTGTGGAATATTATCTATGTCGATCGACCCCAACCTTTCAGTCTTCAAATTATGGCTCTGTGTCTGGGTGTCCAGCAATGGTAGGGACATTTCACAATGATTGCACTGAGCTGAAGTAAGGGTGGATTCTACCCCTGATCATGGCTGATTACTGATGCTTCTATATGCTTGTGCTATATATCACTTTAACTGTTTTTTTTATTGGATTGCTGTTTTAAATCTGTTCTGAACCATTCAGAATTGTTTAGATAAGATGAACAGCCATATAAATAAAATTTAATAAAATAAAATAAAATTTAATAAAATAAAATAAAATTTAATAAAATAAAATAAAATAAAATAAAATAATTTCAGGTTAATTTCTCAGCTTCTTTCCTTATAGTGATACAGTTTCTCTTCTGATAAGAATACACAAGAACTATCCTACAAAACAGGAAAAATGAAAAGAATCTGTTCAATATTGATTTTATATTCCTGACAGGTACCCATCTTGTACTTTCCAATTACTAGATTAATAACAAAATGTTCTGTCGAGATATGTTAAAGAAGCTTAAACGCTGAATTGCCCAATTTTATTGAGCCTTTCTACACTTTCATAATAATTTCCTGATTTTTTAAAAAAGCCAATTACATCCATCATGAGGCAGAAAATTAATGCTGACACTACACAATTGTTGACCAAGGTTAAGCATTTATTTGTTATCCTAAAATATTAGAAACACGCACAGAACTGAATATGAGAACAGGAAAAAAAAGCATCCTTTCAACAGTCTTTCAGAACACAAATTCAGATTGTTCAGATGAAGAAAAATCTCTCAGAATATCTATTGGCTTAACAGTCACTGTATGTATATCTTATGTATATTATGTGGCATTCTAGTCCAATGCAAAAAACAGGGTCTCAGAAAATATTTTGGTGGAATCTAGGTGGAGAAAACTATAAAGCCCATGTAAATTTTTTGATATCTTGACTAGATTGTAAATATCTGTAGTTTCCAGTCATACATTCTACTCTTGCAAATAGTTCCAAAAACTAATTTACTGTAATATGAATCTAAGAATGATATAGATAATCTGGCTATTTCAAGATAATTTGATTGCTTTTGTATATGGATTTAATATCTATTCTAGTAATCTATCAATGTGTTAGGCAATGTGCTGGTGGGTGCCAAGAAGTCTAAAATTAAACCATCTTCTTGGAATCCATTCATATTTCTGAGCCATTTAGAGAAACTCCCCTGAGCAGCTTTGAAAGCATCATTTCCCATCAACAATAAATTTGAATATAACATTTTGAGGGAGGTAAAAGGATGCACCTGGATTAGCTGATGTGTTCTGCACTGCGGTTAACAGATGTAGAGTAACCTTACAAATGCTTATATTGAAAGCTGGATAATCATTGAATTGATACAGAATATAAGTATATATATCTTTTCAAATATTGCTAAAATAGAATGCCCAGTGCAACTAAAGGTTAGAGCTGAACATCATTTTGATGACCACAAATCCTTCCTGCGTTCATTTAAAAAAAAAACCCAGCAACAACAACAAAAGCAGAATTTTTGGTTAAATCTTGAACTATTTCAAATTCAGAACATAACTGAGATTGAGAATGGAGACTGTTTTGACGCCTTTCTGAATTTATATCCACTTAAGTGGCATTTGAGAAAAGAATATTAATGGAAGATTTATGCACCTGCAAATTATTTTTCATTAACATAGTTTACTAAGTTGTATATATTACTTTAAATAATTGTAGAGTACAATCTATTTCTAGTTTTTGGCAGAAAGTAAAATCTTTCCACTTTAAACCTTGATTAGAGAATACAACTCTATTTTTCTAATAGTCCCTAAAACATGCTTCATACAGAGCAATTTTTTGTGGAGATTAACACAGAATTTGGATAAATCAAGATGTACCGTATTCTGATTTGGGGTAAAAATAGCACAATTCATATGAATCAATGCAACACTCAATTCATTTTTATTAGGCATGCGAGATACAATATTTAAATATTTTCAAAATAAATTCCTTATGGTATCTACTATTTCACAAGACAATAAAAGATAAAGATGAAATGATATAAAGTAAGTACTTAAGTAAATAAAAGGGAAATGATAAATGTGAAAAAGAAAAAAAGGAATAGAGAATTAAAGAAGCGATTTCCAACTGTCATTATAGCAATTATAACCAAAATTGTTATTCCTCTGCTTTCTTATATACAACTATAATTCCATTATTTCCTTATTCAACAATCATTTAATCCAAAAAACATCATTTTAGTTCTTTCAACGTTCTGCAAAATGTTCATAAAAGGTTCGGTATTTATTTATTTTATTTAATTTATCAAATGAGTATGCTGCTCATCTCACAGCATGTATTCCACAAAATTACTTGTTATTTTGTTTTCATTATTTTATACTTATCTTGTTGGCCTATGAAATGGTATCCTCTGATGTAAATTCGTCTGTAATAAACAAGATATTCTTTACATTGTTATTCTCCCTTTAGAAATAACAATTTTTCTTTTTAGATTTATAATCCTTAAAAGGGGAGCAAAAATATTCATCATTTCTGTTCTTGGTTATTATTATATTACCTGTGGGCCTTGTATAGCTTCTAAGCTATCAGATACTTATTCATACCTATTTGTATACTGTAAGCGAACATATGTCTTAGATATGCCTTTTGTGAAAAGTTTTTTGAGAAAATATTATTTTCACAATTAGTTACCATTGCCTCAACATAGTATGTTAGAACATCAGATAGAAGAAAACCTATTCAGTTCATTTTTTATATCAGCTTATGTAGTATTGTTGTTTTGAACCAATATTTATTGATTTGGTTTGGTTTGGTTTGGTTTGGTTTGGTTTGGTTTGGTTTGGTT
>WNWU01000004.1:33901723-33919862 GCA_012654045.1 Ptyas mucosa
TTTGGTTTGGTTTGGTTTGGTTTGGTTTGGTTTGGTTTGGTTTGGTTTGGTTTGGTTTGGTTTGGTTTGATTTGATTTGATTTCTATACCGCCCTTCTCCCGAAGGACTCAGGGTGATGAACAGATTAAGTTTCATATACATATAATTTTTTTTAATAAACAGTAAATAATAAATTGAGTCAACTTGGTGTATCTACTAAAACCTTGGCATAGAATTTAGGTGTTTATGCTAGCTCTGCTTGTTGAAACAGAAAGGTCTTCAGGGCACGTCGGAAAGTGCGAAGATCTGGGATTATTTGTATTCCAGGGCGTATTTTGTTCCAAAGAGTAGGTGCCCCCACAGAGAAGACTTTCTCCCTTGGAACTGCTAGACGACATTGTTTTAATGATGGTACTTTGAGTAAGCCTACTCTGTGAGAGCGTATTGATTGGTGGGAGGTTATCGGTTACAGTAGGTGGTCTCGTAAGTACTCAGGTCCTAAGCCATGGAGCACTTTAAAGGTAAGAACCAACCCCTTGAAGTGCACTCGGAAGGCCACCGGAAGCCAGTGCAGTTTGCGTAGAAGAGGTGTTACATGTGAGCGCCATGTTGCTCCGTTATTATTTGCGCGGCCGCATTCTGGACCAGTTGGATCTTCTGGGTGCACTTCAAGGGGAGCCCCATGTAGAGAGCATTGCAGTAGTCAAGTCAGGAAATATGCGAAATACGCTTCAAATTTTCTTAGAATTCTTAGAATAACAGAGTTGGAAGGAACTTTGTAGGTCATCCAGTTCAACTCCCTGCTGAAGCAGGAGACCCTGCACCATTTCTGACAAGTGGCTTTCCAGTCTCTTCTTGAAAGTTTTCAGTGATGAAGCACCCACAACTTCTGAAGGCAAGCTGTTTTACTAGTTGATTGTTCTCACTGTCAGAAAATTTCTCTTTATTTCTAGGTTAAATCTCTCCTTGATCAGTTTCCATCCATCGTTCCTTGTCTGTCCTTCAGGTGCTTTGAAAAATAGGTTGTCCCCTTTTCTCTGTGACAACCCTCACATATTGGAACACTGCTATCATGTCAGTCCTGGTCCTTCTCTTCATTAGACTAGCCATGCCCAGTTCTTGTAACCGTTCTTCATATGTTTATCATTTAACCTAAAGGCTAAATCATCATTCTTGCTGTTTTTTGTATTCTTTCTAGAGTCTCAACATCTTTTTTATAATGTGGTGTGGTGACCAAAACTGGGTGCAGTATTATAAGCCTTACTAAGGCTTCATAGAGCGGTACTAGTACCTCATGTGATCTTGATAAAATCCCTCTGTTAATGCAATCCTAAATTGCATTGGCTTTTTTGGCTGCTACTACACACTGCTGGTTCATATTTAATTGATTGACACCAAAATTCCTCTCACAGTTACTAATATCAAGCCAGGTTTCACCTAATCTGTATATGTACTTTTGGATTTTTGTTGCCTAAGTACTTTGCTTTTAGCTATGTATTTTTGCAGTGGCATTGTCTAGTAAAACCCATTCAGAAGCTTAATATTCCTCCTGGATCTCATTAGTTAAAGAAAATGGGGCTACCTTTATATATTGATTCCTTGGATCTCAAAAATGCTGAAGACACAAACATTTCCTCATTAATATACCTAAAATTCTGACTGTTTTCCCTAGAGATGTTTGTTCAAGGGCCGATACATTTTTCACTGATAAAACATTTCAATAGCCTTTTGTGATATAAATTTCAATGCTTGTTTATTAGAGATGGACATTAGATTTTGTTAGAGATGGGCAAATTCTAAACAGAAACAGGATGTCTTAAACCAAACCAAACCAGGCCTGAATAAGGTGAAATAGAATCTTCATAAGCTTAAGATGCAGATCCTTTTCAGTCTGAGACACCTCTGAAACATGAGGTAGGACTTCTACTACAATGTTTCTCAGAAAATAAGACTGAGTCTTATTTTCTTTAAGACTTGAAAATAAGCACTTGGGCTTATTTTTGAGGCGATCTTACTTTTTTTGAGGTGCAGCAGGCCAGACTCGGTGAGCTGGATGTGCTGTGGATGCACCGTCAGCTTCGTTCCGAATCTTCAGCGTTCGGAATGTAGGCTTTTTGGCAAACGGGAGGAAAATGGGAGCGGGATTTTCCTGCCTGCCATCCTCAGACTCTGTGCTGAGCTTGAGGAATGGATGACAGGCAGGAAAATTCCCCCATTTTCCTCCCATTTGCCAAAAAGCCTCCTGAGAGCCTCCCAAAAAGAGGGAAAAAGACAAGCAGCTGGCCATGGAGAAGCGGCCCAACAAGCACAAGTGCTGTGCCAAGAAAGAGAAGGGGAAAAGTAGTATTTTCACTGCCCCAAGGGGCCAGCGGGCTGCAGTTGCAGCAAGACAGTCCCCCCCGACGCCCGCACCTCCACTCGTGCTGGCCACGCTCATCCCCCAGGCTTATTTTCAGGTTAGAGGTAA
Source organism: Ptyas mucosa (assembly GCA_012654045.1). Classification (NCBI taxonomy): domain Eukaryota; kingdom Metazoa; phylum Chordata; class Lepidosauria; order Squamata; family Colubridae; genus Ptyas; species Ptyas mucosa. The sequence continues at coordinate 33,904,171 of WNWU01000004.1, forward strand.
TATTAGGCCCACCCCCCAAAAAATTAGTGTTGGGTTTATTATTGGTTGGATTGTGTTTTGGGACAAACACGTAGTTGAAACCAAATTTCTTACAGCATCCAACATGGCCAAAATTGCTTGGGAAAATGAGAATACAATACTATTTTTTAAAAAAAAAATGTAGTCCCTTTTACATTATCTTCTCACAGACAGGCATGAATACTTGTGTAAAAGGAACTAAATTGCTACTTCTCTATGATCTACATAGATAAATAGATAAAATGGGAATACCATGAAGCCCAAATCTTGTTGTAAGTTGCAGATCATAAATAAAATCCTACTTGCCCTGTTCCATGCACTTCAGAGAGAAAGGGTCATGTGGGGCCACTTCTAATGCCAAGAAGTCTCCTCCCCCATTTCTTAAAATGCAAGGGAGCACTACAAAATGCATGTCAATATAGTTGATTACCTTATTATAAGGAAAATAAATGTTGCCAGTTATTATTTAATTTGAATCAATTCACAAATTTGCATGCTATTAAAACAAATGTTTGATTTAGTTAATGAAACAAAACCCAGCCTTATCTTTGACAGACAGGAATCATGAAATTGAGACAGTTGCCTATAACATTTGTTAACTCAATTAAAACTTAGGGCTTTTAAATAACTTCTTAATAGACAAATCTTTTTCTATCATTTATTATTGAGATGCTTGAGTCTCCTGGACTTGCAGATAGGGCATCTATTCCAATTCCTTTGTTTTGAGTAAAGTCCCTTCTTCATTTTTGTCTGAACACTGGATATAAGTATTGCATTATAATTGTTACAAATAATTATTTTATTTTAGATTATTGATACATATTATTTTCTCCCTGTTAACTTTATGAACAATATTCTGAAATTAGGGATGACTGAATTTTGCTAGGATCAAATAGTGTGCCACTAAGTTACTGATTTATTACAGAGAAGAATAATTTTAGAATGCGCTTTACAATTTATTGTTTATTAAAAGATTTTGTCTGTCAGGTTTTTCACAATTTATTTATTGGTTCGATTTATATGCCACCCTTCTCCGGAGACTCAGGGCAGCTTACAATGCGTTAAGCAAAAGCCTTCATACTTTTTGTATATACCTGCTTAGTAGGGCTTTCGGCCCCCACAAGCAGTGTTCTTTTTTTTATACAAAGTCAGTTTATTGCCCCCACAATCCGGGTCCTCATTTTACCTACCTCAAAAGGATGGAAGGCTGAGTCAACAATATTCTGAATTTTTGTCATTCTTATAAAACTGTTATTTCAATGATTCAGGCTAATAATAAGGAATATGCACTTAGGGGTCCTTGGTGCTCTCTGATCTTTATTTTAGCAACCAAGCTCAGAAAGCACCAAGGACCCCTCAATTCAACCTGAGCAACAAAAATTCTCCTCTACCAACATATGTAATTTCTAAAACCATAAATTTAAAATTTCAACAAATGTATCAATGCTTTACAAAAAAGAAAAGAATTTGATGAAGTTAGATTTTTTTTTATGTTAGCTTAATGTTCCATGTTTAGTTAGTTAACAAAGTTTTTGAGCCATATGGAAGAAAAATGGAAGGAATTATAAAATAGGCAGTTCTCCTATAGACTGAAATAAATAAATCAGATATGGCACCCCACTTTTTCTAAAACCGTTTTTGCATAACGTAGTCTACCAACCTCACTTATTGACACTTCGAACACTATAATTGGGATAAATAATATTTGTTTCATTAGTGAAACAATTTTAATATTGTTGAATGAAATTTTAATATTGATATTAAAATATTACCAGGGATTCTTGTTGTTTCCAAAATGTTCTACTAAGTTCAGTACTTTATGATCAAGCAAGATTTATTCATCACAGATAAATATCTGATTTTGTTAAAAATATTAGCAGAAGTAAATATGGTAGATCCTTGTAATTATCTCTTTGGATTCAGGGAAGATCTCTAACAAAATCTTTGGGCCTTACCTATTTTTTTATTATTTCAAAATGTCCATTTCATCATAAATATTTAAATGGATTGTAATCCTTATTCTTCTCTGAAAAGAAAGATGAAGATTTATGAGATTTTCTTTAAGGGCTTTTTATTAAGGGATATTTGGTACAATTAACAACTCACTAACTTTTATTGTTGTATTTGTGTTGCAGAGTTAAAGAAATAGGGAATCCTCTAATGATAAAGGTAGGTAAGGAGAAAAAAGAATAAGTCCACATGCAGATATTATATTGGTATTCTTCCAAAGCAAAAATTAATTAAACCAATTGATAGCTTGCAAGCTTTTTCTAGATATAATATTAATTGTTGTAAATATGAATGGATAACATTTTCTCTGGCCCATTTTGATAGTTCATAATTTATTCTAAGCTTAAAATATTAGTATGCCTCAATTGATTATCAATATATGGCTAATAAAGGTGTGCAGTACTTTAGCTATAAAAGAAAAAAATGGTGATTGGAAGACAAATGTAAATGATCAGATAATAGCCTTTCCCAATATTTTAAAGTGGCCTTGTTTTTTCTCAGAATTGGAAACCAAAAGTTTTTGCAGGAAAAAAAAGTTTTTGTAAGACTATTTTTGCAGATGATATTGCCTTACTTGAGGAAGACAAGGTGAAAGTACAAGTGACAACTACTTTAAATGAAAAAACAAGCATAATTGGCCTCAGGATAAGTGCCAAAAAATAATTTATGCAAGCTCCATCGCACAGATATGGGGAATCACACTCCGACCACAGGAACTTGAAGAAGTACAAAGGTTTACCTACTTGGGTAGTGTAATTACCTGAAATGGAGATGCAGAGATGGAGGTCAAGTGGCCCATTGGAAAAGCAACAGCTGTTTTCCAAAAGATGAATAAAATTTGGTTAGATCACTGACATCTAAATTCCATCCGCTTGCCTCTATAGTGATACTGACAGCCATTTATGCCTGTAAGATCTGGAAGGTGGCAGCAAGGATTAACAAGAGACTCGATGTCTTCCAACAAAGATGCCTTCGCCAAATCCCAAAGATTCACTTTTTTAAAAAAATTTGATTTATATGCCTCCCTTCTCCGGAGACTCAGGGCAGCTTACAATGCGTTAAGCAGTAGCCTTCATACTTTTGTATATTTTTATACAAAGTCAGCTTATTGCCCCACAATCTGGGTTCTCATTTTACCTACCTTTGAAAGGATGGAAGGCTGAGTCAACCTTGAGCCTGGTGAGATTTGAACTTGCAGTAATTGCAGGCAGCTGATGTTAATAACAGTGCTTTAGTCTGCTGCGCCACCAGGGGTCATTTTGACCATATTAATACTGAAGAAGTGTTTCAAAAGAGTTTCTCCTGCAAATTACATAACAGTGTTACACGCAGAAGGCTCCAACTCGCAGGTCATATTTTTCGTATGGATAACAGTTGAATTCCCAAGATGGCAGTGAGATGGACTTCTTCTGAAGCCAAAAAATCAAGAGGACACCCTCGAATACATGGTGAAGAATGTTTATGGAAGATTTAAAGACTCCCAACCATCTGATGGGAAGACACTGAAATACTCACCCAAAATTGAAAATGCTTGAGAATCCTTTTTTTAAAAAAATTGATTTATATGCCGCCCTTCTCCAGAGACTCAGGGCAGCTTACAATGTGTTAAGCAATAGCCTTCATACTTTTGTATATTTATACAAAGTCATCTTATTGCCCACATAATCTGGGTCCTCATTTTACCTACCTTAGAAAGGATGGAAGGCTGAGTCAACCTTGAGCCTGGTGGGATTTGAACTTGCAGTAATTGCAGGCAGCAGATATAAGTGGATGTTAATAACTGCCTTAGTCTGCTGAGCCACCAGAGCTCCTGGTGAGGAGGGGTGAAATCCAGCAGGTTCTGACAGGTTCTGGACAACCGCTAGTGGAAATTTTGAGCAGTTCAGAGAACCGGTAGCGGAAATTTTGAGTAGTTTGGAGAACTGGCAAATACCACCTCTGGTTGGCCCCAGAGTGGGATGGGAATGGAGATTTTGCAATATCCTTCCCCCAGGAGTGGGGAGGGAATGGGGATTTTGCAGTATTCTTCCCCTGGAGTGGGTTGGGAATGGAGATTCTGCAGTATCCTTCCCCTGCCATGCCCACCAAGCCACGCCCACAGAACCGGTAGTAAAAATATTTGAATTTCACCACTGCCTTGCAGTCCAACATGTTACATAGCATGGAAAAATCTAATGCTAAAAAAAATGAGAACTGCAGAATTTGTGGGGGATTTCATCACCATCATCATCACATAATACCTTGTTATATACTGTAGGTAGCCATCAATTTAAATAATAAAGAACAATGAATATATGTCAAATAAACTAAATAATAATAACTTATTAAATCTGTATGCTACCTGTCAACAACTCTGGGGGCTTCACGACAACCAAACAAATAAATCACAATAAAATTAATATAACATAAAAAAATAAGCTACGGCAAGCATGATGAAGTTTGTGGTCTCTATCACCAAAGGCCTGGATGAAGAATCTTCACTTTACAGAAACTTTAAAGCAAAAATAGCATCTGGCATTATTTTCCAAATGCAGTAAATTATGTGCAACTCACAATAATCAGGAAAATCAACACATCTTAATAACAAATTGATATTTTATGGCCATTACAATATATTAAATCTACTCCTGAAATAATTCATCAGTGTGGGTTACTTGGAATAATTATTTAGCAGCAGAATACTGCATAACAATAGGAAGCACATTATCCAATCAGCTAATTCTATATGACCTTTAGCAAAATGTGAAATGCTATATAACTTCCATTTTACTTGAAAGTTCTATTTTTATTTCTGATTGCAGGCACAACACTTGCAGTCTATTTTTATGTACAAGGTATGCTAAATATAACTCAATTAAATTATATCTACTAAAAGAAGTCAATACTATCTCATCAGCTAATGAGTACAGATAGTCCTTGACTTACAACTGCTCATTTAACAACAGTATGAAGTTTTGACAGACTTTAGAAAGTGATTTACAACCTGTTCTTGAAATAACAACCATCTCATCTGCTCTACAATCACATGATCACAATTTGGATGCTTGGCAAATAGCTCATAGGTACTATGGTTGCAGCATCTTTAGACCTTCATAGCCGGCTTCCAATAAGCAAAGTCAGTTGGGGAAGCCTCATTCTGGGCACATAAATATAATAAATTGTGGTTAGTCACACAGGTGTTTAGACTGGCTTTGGCATTTTTATCCACCCATTGAGTCCTTTCCAAGGACCTAGGATAGGCAGATGTTGTTGTTTAATAATATTAAAGGTATCATTACAGAATGTAAGCTGTTCCTAATAAATATGTCCTTTGCAATTGACTGATGGGGATTTTGTCATTGCAGATTTAGTTTAAGGTACAAACCAGTTATTTTGGTATGACACCTAAGGCCTCTATTACTATTGGTACTATCTTTGTTTTCTTTTGCCACAGTCATTCTATTTCTAGTTGTTCTTCTACTTGCAGATCTTTATATTTTGTGTTCCTCTCTCTGTTTCCAGGTTTTGCAATATCCAAACTTCTTTGTTTTTCGTATAAACAATTCTTGTGTCAGTGGTGTACGTGGTGGGTGCTTGTCTATTTAAATTCTAAAGTCCCAGAGCATTTAGTTTCTTCGTTGTTATGACTATTTTGTGATCCCATCAATTTTTGTGTGCAGGCAAATGGCATTTCTTGCAGATCTTCCCTTGCACCATTGTTGCTTTTTCATGCCATTGTTATAATCACCCTGTGTGATCCTCTGTCAGAAGGATCAACAGTGGTGCACTGTTCCTTCAGCTTCTTCATAGTTTTCCTCATTCCTGACTTTGCATGCTTTTGTTCCTAAGATTTGGTTTTCTACAACCAGAATTCGCCACTCTGTTTCTTTCTCTAATTTTCCTGTTCTTTCCCATTGCCGGCTCTTGTTATTATTTCTTCGGCTGCTAGGTTTTTTTTTTATGTACAGCCAGGTACTATTTTACCTTGTCATGTCTCATTCTTATACTTCACTGGTGATTCTCATAGGCCAGGTTGGTCTCCATGGCTCAATAAGCCTTCAAGGTATCCTAGTTTCAATGCATTTTGTTCACTGTCCTTCAGATTTTTCCAATATCCCTTTTCTTCCTCCAATGTATGATGTACTTACAATATTTCATGTCCACCAATGTTCCTTGGTAAATAGAGTCAATGTTACTACATGGATGAAGGACATGATTCATTGCATTATTTTTTCTGATCTTCCTAGCCAGAATTTCTAGTGTACTGGACTTCTTGAGTACAGCACACTATTCCAGCTGTCTGTATAATGACGGGAATTGTTCAGGTATCAGTATTTCTGCCTCTAATTTGGATTTCAAGATCTTCTTCACTGTGACAAAGATCTCCTTCACTATTAATAGTGTATTCACTGTTAATCTTCTTCAATACACTTGATTTGTCAGCCTGAAGGATGCCCAGGTATTTGTTGACACCTTTTTATCCAGTTATTTCAAAGGCATCTTGACTCCTTCAGTTTTCACTGGTTTTCTTCTGTTGATGGTAAGGAAAGCACATGTGTTCAGTCCAAACTCCATTATAGTATTTCAGCTGAATATTCAGACAGCATTGAACAGAGATTCCATTTCAGATGATCTTTTTCCATATAGATTCAGATCATCCATATAAAAGAGGTAAAGTAGCTGATGGCTTTTTAAAATGTTTGTTAGCCATTGATTGACTTGTTCAGTATAGTTGACAGAAGAATCAATGCAATGATAAATAGTGGTGATAGTATGACTCCTTGAAAGATTCCTGTCTTGATATTAACCTCTTCCAGTCTATCACATAGACTAGCAAATGTGTCTTCCATTGTGACATTGATCTTTGTACTGAGCTTTTGATATATCTTATACCTGTTCTTTCTAGGCACTTGATTATCCAACCATGTGGCAGGGATTCAAATGTCTTCCTGTAATCAATCCTAACTCTTTCAAGTTTCTTCCTTCTCTTACAGTTTTCCAAAACCATCTTGCCAATTAGCAGCTAATCTTTTGTTCCTCTGCTGCTTAGGCAGTCTCCTTTCTGCTCAGAGTTTTCTTTCAACTAGATGCTACTGGACTACATCAGCTACTACACATCTTCTTGGCTATAGCTATTATTTGTTCCTTTATCAGTTCCAGTGTTTCTTTAATTTGCCTTATTTCTAGGGGATATTTCTTGATCAGGTATTCTTTGCACTTTTTGTTCTCCAGCTTCTTTTCTTTCAACTGGTCTAGCTTGCTTGCATTTGATCTTAACATATTGATCTTGTTTTCCAAACTTCAGTAAAAATGTTTCTAACATTTTGGTGGACTGTAGATTGTTTGGCTTTTTTTTTCTTGTTTGTTAATTTGCTTCCAAGATCTTCAGTTATAACTGCAGGTGTGCTGTAAATTAGCCGGCTCATTTCTTAAAGTGCTAGTGTCTGATATTACAGTGTTGGCATCTTTTCATATTTGTGCTTGCTGCTTTTTTTGTAATAAACTTCAATGCAGGCAACTTGTTTTTGTGCTGTTATAAATGCTTAGTTAGACTTTCTTTCACATTTTTCAACTGTGTTCTTTCTGAAGAGAAGGTACCGGAGAGTTGCCTGGGCTAATGGTCCAATAGTGATGCTGGTTTCATCTACTACTGACACTCTCTGGTTTGTCTCTATTGTATGAGCTACATCTGTCAAAGCTTGAATTTCTTTGCCCTGGGTAGAATTTTGCAGTTCTTCCAATTCTACTTCTAGGAATACTTTATTTCATATTATAAGTTCATATTTATCTACTAGCTTCTGTTCTGTTGTTATTGATTCTGATGTTGCTCTTTCCAGAATTGGGGCAGATATCCTTTTCTAATTGAATTTGGTGTGTAATAGCAAATCATTATTTCTTGGTTTTCAGTCTTGATATATTTACTACGATAAGCAACTTCTTTCCAATAGTTCTGCAATTGCTGGCCACAATTGTTCAGCCAACAGTCCTAAGTTTTGTAACCCACTTGTCACCAAATGTCTAAGAATTACAACACCTAGCACAATAGTATGACCTGGGTGACAATTAATTCAGTATAAGTTTCTGTAAATTATGTCTCACCATGTTGTTTATGGGAGAGACACTCTTCGTCTGACTCCTCTGATGATATCTGTCCAATGGTTGAATCTCTGGCATACCTCCCATCTTCCTGAGAAGATGCGAGACCCACAAACACATCAAGGTAGTGCCTCACGGGGAGGGGGGGGTAACATGATGATGATGAAGATGATGATATAATTTCCCAATCTTTATCTGATTCTACAGAAACATATAATTCTATGGAAAGCATATTACATTTATTTCAATGAATAGTATAACTTGGTAATTTACTGTTGCACTATAGCCATGCATTTGATAAATAACACTAATACTTATAAATATGGTAACATTTCAGCATTTAATATTGGTTTGTGTCCAAATCTATCATTTTTGACACGAATATCAAGAACAGCTTTTTTTTTTTGCAAACCACTCAAGTAGGTTACACTGAATTTCTAACTATACAGATGTTGTTTGTAGCACAAAGTCATGGATTCTTGCAGAATGAAAAGCAGTGAAAAGCAATGGAAACTATTCATATTATTGAAAGCACAATGAGACTAATATTTCATTTAAACATATGTTTGTGCAATATCCTAGAATTGTTCAATTTGGCAGAAGAGGTTATTACATGTATTAATCAATTTTCAGATGAGATTTAATATTCCTATACTTCTATTGCATGAATAATGATATTTGAATAAAGACAGTGGATTCTCAATGCCCTAAGTATATATTTAAAAACTTGTTTCAATTGAATTCTTCAATACTAAAAAATTATGTTTGTAGCAACCTATATATGAATAACATGCATAGAATATAAGGGTTTTTTTTTTGTTGTCTAAATTAACATAGGAGGGCAAAGGGATAGTTTTCATTTACTATGCAAGGATGTAGATATGTAAAAAGCTGAAGAAAGAAAACACATAAACAGTTAAAATTACGTAATATAATCACACCGATCATGGTGATGCATTACGTGAAAGACTTTGGCAAAAAAAAAGCAAACAAGAACAGCAGCAGGAACAAAAAAAAAAAAAGAAAAAATCTGGGTAAGCCGGACACTTAAATGAAAGTAGGCAAGTACAGTAATAAATCATGAATCTTACACAAGTGACACAGTGACTTGAACAGAGAAAATGAATTGCTGTGTTCTGAGTGCAAAACATAATAAACTGAGATGCCAAGAAATAGTAATATCTGCCAGTAATAATTTGGAGCTGAAATATAATCAGAAGCAATGTACATTACCAATAACAAGAAGCTAAATAACAAATCATATTGATGAATACTGCTACTTTGTGAAAGTGGATTGGAGGGAATTTGCACAGATGGTTTTAAGGTGGATTCTAACAGGAAAAAGTAAAATTCCAAGGTCTTTTAATTTGATGTTAGTTGTGCCAACATTCTATGATTGTTTGGACAAAAGTTTTTTTTCTTAAATAGTAAAGCCTCAATTTTATGCAAATACATATGCTATATCATTTCTCAAACAGTAAAAATTATTACATAAATTTTAAGGAACCTGGGTGTAGCAGGAAATCATAACTGACTCAAGCATAAGCCTTTTACATTGCCTTACATGTTCCAGCCCTGCAGCATACAAATTCTGTATATTGTTGCTTAGCTTAGAAAAATAACAAACGTGAACGGATTGATATGGATCTATACCTGTAATGTTATAAACTGTCCAAAATACTTGTGTTTATTAACCTTCTGCTTGTAGAAGCTTATTCTTCTAGCATACGGGTGTCAAACTTAATTACGTCATGGACCAGATCATGACGTATTGTGACGTTTTTTGCCTTTGAGGAGCTGGGGAGGGCGTGGCCTGCATATGACATATCCAGCCCACAGGCCGCCAGTTTGATGAGCCTGTAATCTAGCACCAAGCTATAAATATAGTAGCACAGGGTGTCAAACTCATGGCCCGCAGGCTGGATGTGTTATGGGCTCGCTACGCCCACCTCCATTTTGGAGAAGGGGAGAAAGTCTTCATACGTCACGTGACAACAATGTGATGACACCCCAGCACAAAGTACCACAAATTACATTAGGGCTGTGTGTTGTTCTTCAGTTAAAAGTAGAAGGCCAAAAGCAAATGGATTTTCTAGGCCCAATACCTAGAGTTAAAATCAATTTTGCCAATAATCAGATAAATGTTTTAGTTATCCAATAAACTAAATTATAGATTAAATTTGAAACATTGAACATTGAAACAACACTTGTTTCAGTTTGTCTACAAAATGTCAAGAGGGTTGAGGTACTCCATATCTTGAAGGTAGTGTGGGGGACAGAGTATTCCATAACCAAGGTTTTGAGTAGATCCTAGTAATTTGGGACACTCATAGAAAGTAGAAGATATTTTCATCATATTCCAAAGCCTAGTTTGTTTTACTGTTTTGGAACTTCAACAAGTTGCAAGTGGGTATAACAAAATTATTTGTTCTCCTGTTTATATAAGCATCTTAATGGGGAGGGTGACCCACTTTAATGAGGCTTGTCTTCAATTAAAGTGAATCTTATAGTCAAAGCCTATTATTAAACCCACTAATCTTTGAATCAGAATATCAGTGGTCAGTTCATTCAAGTTTGAGGTGTAGAAACTTCAGGAGATAGGTTCTCTATTTTACCATTTGTTTCCACTTCATTACTATCCCTCTATCTCTCATCTTTAAGAATTACATAATCTATTGTAAGAGCAAGTTTAGCTAGATGACTAGCTTAACAACTACACAGTATGATGGAAAAGACTAGATAATTAACCTTTAATACTTCAACTCATTCTAAACCTTTGACAAGGAGCTGCTTTGAATTCAGGAAGAGGCATTGTCATTTTTTACCTATTGCCCTTTTCTTTTCACAAAACTCGCACAATTTATCTGGCTCATGTTAGGAGCTATTTTGCATTGTAAATATCATCATATTCTATCTCGGAACAAAGATGTTACAAAAAAAAAAAGCAATTTTCAAACCTCCAGCATGGATTGCTTTAAATTTGGCACTCTTCATCCATAAGAACAATTTAACTTTCTTGTAAATGCCATCTTGGTGGAAAACAAAAACATTATGGACACATTAAAAGTACTGGACTTTAAAACTGATCTTTCTGAAACTTCATGAATTTCACCAACCTATAGTTACTTAAGTATTTTTCAAAATTTCATTCGGTTCTGATGAATAACTACAAGCAAAATTTATATTCTTGAGGCATATGTGATTTAGTTCTGATTTAATTAATTAATTAATGATTGATGAGTTGCGGAGAGGGCTCGCAACTTGGGCGCCTCTTGGATGCACGACTGTCTTTAGAAGAGCATATGACGGCCGTGGCCAGAGGGGCTTTTCATCAGGTTCGCCTGATTCACCAGTTGTGTCCCTTTCTGGATCGGGACTCCTTATGCACAGTCACTCAGTCACTCGTCACTTCCCGCCTGGACTACTGCCATGCTCTCTACATGGGGCTCCCCTTGAGGAGCACCTGGAGGCTCCAACTGGTGCTGAATGCAGCTGCACAGGGGATTATGGGAGTGAGGGGGCGCTCCCATGTGACACCTCTCCTGTGTGAGCTGCATTGGCTCCCGGTGGTCTTCCAGGTGCGCTTCAAGGTGTTGGGTACCACCTTTAAAGCACTCCATGGCATATAGGACCTAGGTATTTGCGGAACCGCCTTCTGCCACCGATAGCCTCCCACCGGCCAGTACACTCCCACAGAAAGGGACTCCTCGGGGTGCCGTCAGCCAGGCAATGTTGGCTGGCGACCTCCAGGGGGAAGGCCTTCTCTGTGGCAGCACCTGCCCTCTGGAACGATTTGCCCCTGGAGATACGCATGATACCAAATCTCCGGGATTTTTGCTGTGCCCTAAAAACTTTTCTTTTCCATCAAGCAGGGCTGGCGTAAACCCCTCCCCTTTTTGAGATGTTAGATTTTTAATTGTCTATGGGTTTTAATTGGGATGTTTTAAGTTTTGGGCCAAAGTTATGTAAATCTTTTAAAATTTAAAATTTTGTATTGGAATGTTTTTTATTTTTGGTTGTGCACTGCCCTGAGTCCGGCAGGAGAAGGGCGGTATACAAATTTAATTAAATAAATAAATAAATAATTGGGTGGAAATTTAAGACTTTAACAGATTCAATTTGCATTAGTAATCTATTTCCAAGACAATTGGCTTTGACTTGAATCACATTGAGATTTTGAGGTCCAATTTAAAAAAAAGATTCATCCATAAGCAATTCTGAAAAAACACAAAAAAATCTAAAGTTACTTCACCTTTTTTTTTAAAAAAAAAGAGTGTACAACTTACAACCATAACTGAGCCCAAAATTTCTGTTGCTAAACAAAAAGTTGTTAAATGAATTTTGCCCCATTTTACAACCTTTCTTGCAACTATTGTTAAGTGGATCATTGCAGTTGTTAATAACACGGTTGTTAAGTGAATCTGGCTTCTCCGTTGACTTTGCTTGTCAGAAGGTTGCAAAATGTGAACATAACTGTCATAAAAATGAAACAATTGCCAAGCATCCAAATTTTGATCACATGGCCATGGGAATGCTACAATGGTCATAAGCATGAGAAATGATCATGTCTCTTTTTTTCAGTGCAGGTGTAACTTTGAATGGTCACAAAATGAACTGTTGTAAGCCGAGAACTACTTGTATTAACTAACCTTTTAGCACAAACTAATCTCACAAGTTTCTACTGAGTATTGATGAATTTTTTGCAATAAAATTTGAAATATTGTCCATATAGCATGTTCACAAAAAAGTAGCATGGAAGATAACAGGAAGACACCAAAATTTTCTCTTGAATTTAAAATCATGCAGAATTTAAAGATAAGTTCAGCCTTGAAGTCATATTTGGGATACTGAGCTTAGCCGAGCTCAGACATTTACAGTAACATTTTATTAGCCCAAGAGAGAGCAAGGTTAAAGCTTATGGCATTTAGCATTAGAATTTAAGAAAGTGATTAAAATGACTTGTTATTAATTTGTTCTGTCTGAATACTACAGGTGAAAAACTATAAGAAGTACAAAGTGTTCTGGAAAAGGTAATCCTATTAGATTCATGAATCTGGTTTGATATTTGATCCAATGACACAGCTTCAACATCTATTTTCCCCCTATGCAAAAGTGGAATTCCATTTTTCTGACCAAGTAAATCAGAATTATCTTCAGTAATCAGGTTGATTATTTCTGAAGGTCTAGAAATTGCCATTGAAATAGGATGGGCAATCTTTGTATAGTACTGTTTAATAAGGTTGCCATAAATATCTGACCAGTCTTCATCTGACCAGTCTTCATCCCAACCCAACTTTCAGTAGATGAAAAGACAAAATAATCACATAAAAACCATTGTATTGGCTATAATGAGTAAATAAATGCATTGATAAAGGCAAAGAGAGTTAAATTCTGTGCTAAACATTATACTAAATGTGAACAAGAATAAAGGGTAGTCCCCTTGGTTCACTTGGTTACATATTCACTAATCACTGACATATGGTGATTAAAGCATATAATTTTTAAATTAAACATTAGCACATTAATAACAATATATTGGGATTCTAAATAAAAGCTGGGAATCATAAAATCTTTTGATAATAGCAAAATACTTTCACTGTAATTATTGAAAATGTTTTTTTCACTTCTACCAGAGCATTTTATTGATATCAGTAAACTTAATGTAAACATTACATTACAATGTTACAAAACATTGCCTTAATGTTTTTAAACAAAAGAAATTTCAAAGATCCTTAGAACTTTATTGTCACTTTGAATGTATATTAATCGGCATACATTAAAATGAAATTTCATTGCATACAGCTCTCAAAGTGTTACCACCTCCAATATACAATCCATAAACATGACAAAACAGATAAATAAAAAAGTATGCATATACCTACATATATATTATATGATCATATAAAAACATCATATAAATCTGATATAATTCTACACTGAAAGGTATTAAGATCTGACCATGGGCCTTGAGGTTTTAAGAACTATGATTATATAACATATTTATGAAACAGAGTGCCAATGCTTTCAGTTGAGGACCTATGGCAAGTTAGATGTCTCTGTAAACAGCTCTGTGGGAGGTGATAGCATGGTGGTGAACTACAAAATTGGTTCTGGCTGAGGGAAATCTCTATGGATCTCCACACAAGAAGCATATTATAGAAGAGAAACAGTATTCAAATACAAATGGTTATTATACCAGGCATTCTTGGAAAATAATCAAGAGGAATATCCAATTAAACAAAAGAAAAATTAATAGTAGAAGGATATAGTTGTCAATAGTTTTCCCACTTAAAGTTACCAGAAAGACCTTTGGTATTTTCCACTTAAAGTTACTATCAGAATTTGAGAATTTGAAATACAATTATGTAGCAATGATGAACGTGTTATTGCTAAAATGTGTAAACCTTGGTTGAAATTTGAAATAGAGGAAGGACAGGTTACAGAGTGCATGATAAAATGAGGTAATATTGGTTATGATATACATATGGATTAATAGGAAAATGTGTTGTCAAAAAGGTTGAAATTTACATCATATTATGATCTTTAAGATAACTTTTATAAAATGATATAATATTCATATTTGATGACAGAAAATATCTAGAATGTTAGGGTTAGGGTTAGGGTAAAGGCATTTCAAAGGTATGATGGAAATGTAAACAATATGAAGGGACATTATATCATACTTAGATATAGTATGTAAAAAAGGTAAAACATACAAGATTCAAATATATACATTGATACAGAGGATTTTAAACATTAATAATTTTTCCATCTCACAACTGTGCTTTCGGGCCACTATGAAATAAAATAGTTCCAAACTCACTTTCTTTGATAGGCAGATGTACGTAATAGATTTTAGAAAAGGTATGATCTTTACAGATGACATTCTGAAGAACTACTTTTTGTTTTGGGCTTTATTTTCTAAATATTACACTTATAAAGTCACAGTACCTCTAAAATTAGTAACCCTAGCCACAGGCCTTAAGACAAATTACATATTATTTTTTACCCAACACTGTAATTCAGTTTCTAACACTGTCAGTGAGAAAAGAAGAATCATAAGGAAGGCTTCTCTTTATGTTCCCAGTTATCTATGGTTGTTATTAATATGATTAGCTTTAAACATAGTTCTCTGCTAAACAACTGGAAAGAACAAAAAACAACTGCACTGTTATTTGTGCAGGAAAAAAAGTTCTAGTTTCTGTTTGAACAATATAAAATTACAAGAAATGCTATTAAAGGGTTTTGGAGTGGACAGCATTAATTTATTTTGTCTGACATTTAACTGTAGCAATCCTTAAATGCAATAACTTATAAAATATAATTTAGGATGAAGCAATATGAAACAACTAAGTGCATTTAAATACTGAATACTACCCCTGTACAGAATATTTGACAAGATTTCTTACAAATTCAGTTCTCTTTTTTAAAATAATTTTAAAATATTTAAAATTAAATTATTTTTCTTAAAAGAAAAACAGTAGAAAGAAAGAGCACAGTGCAAAAGAAAAGAAAAAAATGAGGGAGAGAGGGAGAGAGGGAGGGAGGAAAGGAGAAAGGGGAGGGGAGGGGAGGGAGGGAGGGAGGGA
>WNWU01000004.1:33919962-33931201 GCA_012654045.1 Ptyas mucosa
AGGAAGGAAGGAAGGAAGGAAGGAAGGAAGGAAGGAAGGAAGGAAAGGACTTCCCACCTTCATCACAAGTATAAACAATTTTGGTAATTTTTCACCTTCTCTTAATTTACAACCAATGATATCTTCATCCCATATGCCATATCTTATCTATAAACAAAACAATCATTTCATACTGTCAGCACAAATTCATTAAATAACATATCTATAACAACATATCTATTTTAATCTGGTGAAATAAACCCACATTACAATTGTTCCTTTTTGTTCCTTCTAGCAATCTTCATCTTTAGTCCATTCAAGTAATGTTATAGAACTTTATTTAATTTCTTTTTTTACCCCTTCTCACAAGATTCATCAAAGTTTTAACAAAAAGCTTTGAAAACCAATATAAACTAATTGCCAGGTCATTCTCTTGATTTATATTTATAATTCATTTTTGACTTTTAAAGCATCAACCAATTTTTTTTTTGTATACCCAATGAAACATCTTATTCCATATTATTCTTGTAGCTTGTCATTTGTGCGTTCACTTTCATTACTATTTCAATCTTTGTCTTGTCAGAAAAACTTGTTCTGCTGCTGCTGCTTTTTCCAAAACATCTTTTGGACCCAGTTCCAAAGATCCAGTTTTTTAAAAAGCAGCTGGATCTTCTTGATTTTTCTTGAACACGTTTCACTTCTCATCCAATAAGCTTATTCAATTCTAACTAACTGGTCTTCATGACCTGGATGACTAAGAACCTCCATAAACTTTTGGATCCAGTCTATTCATACCCAAAAATCACTTTTGACATTGTTGATATTAACTTCTGATGGCATTTTTCAAAAATATCCTCCAGTAGTTTCCATATGATAATATTTTGTGTCATTCTGTAGCTATTAATGAGGATTATGTAGTTTTCGCATTTAATTAAAATCTTTAGTTCCCTCTAGTGTTCAATTTTTAAATTTGCTTATCTCTTTTATATTGTGGGGGGGGGGAATCAAAACAAATCAACTTTCCCACAGGAAGAATTCTTTATAATTAATTTCACAAATTAATTTCAAATTTATCTGGCTCTTTATTATAACTTTCTAAAATCAAAGTGTTGATTACTTTGTTTACTTTTTATTTGTGCTTTTGAAGTTTAATAACATCATATTAAAAAAGAAAAACCCAAGCAATTATCAATTTCTAATAACCTGTAATTAAAATGTTTCCATTAACATTAATATTGACTATTGATATTGGTATTGACTGATATTGATTATTTATGTATAGAGAATGTAAGGAGAACAAAAAAACAGGCATACAGTGATGTTCAACCAAATCAGATCTCTAGATCTGGTTAGTTCTCCAGAAAGTCTATGTAGGCTCTATATATTTATCTGTCAGGAGAAACTCAATTATTTATTTTCATTATTACATATTATTTGAAATACACGGACATGAAAAACAGAATTGGGTCATTCTTCTCACAAGCACCCTTCAGCTTCAAACAGATATGCAATTAGCAAGTAAAGAGTAAGTACCAGGGGTGGGTTCCACTTATCTTTACTACCAGTTTGGAATGGGGCCGCGCGCACACACACTCTTCTGCACAAGCGCAGAAGCTTCTGCACATGCGCAGAAGCATTTTGATGATGTCAGGGTCGGTGGGCGGAGCCTCCTACCGGTTTTACTACCAGTTCTATAGAACCAGTGTGAACCACTGGTAAATACCCATCCACAAATATGATGGAAATACCTTCAGATCTGAGTAATCAGAAAGAATGAAATAATTATCAAAGATATAAACAATGTATTTGTCTATAATCATTGCAGACTTCCACAGAGAAATGTGCCTTCTCAGGGACTAATTCAAAGCCATAGAAGAAAGCTGCTCGAAATATCAACTCCCCATGATCATTGACAATGGAGTATTTAACTCTATCTGCAACAGAAATAAAGGAAAAGAATAAAAACAATCTAGACATTAAAATGATTCTCTAGTAAGTTTACCAATATCTGCCACTAACAGTTTTACCAAAAAAAAATAACTGAACAATTTATTTATTGGATTTAATTATAGACTTCTTAAATATTAATATTATTCTCATTTGCTATCAACATCATTATTTTCAAAAGCGTGTACATTACTTTCACCTGTAATCTTAGGCAGTTTATTTTTTTATTTATTGTGTATTTTATGCTTTAGGGGGGAAATCTGAAATTAGCTTATAACATAAAATACATAATATAAAAGTAAAAGCATATAATTATATTTTTCTCTATCTGGCTATTCATATCAGTTTCTGTTTAACAGGTACAGCCAAGACAATTAATGTTTTCCTAACTTAAGGTCAAAGACCAAATTACTTTAGGCCCCTGAAGCAGAAAAAATAAAGTAATGTGTATTTATTTGTCTCTGTATGTTTGTGTGTTTTTGTGTGTGCGTATGTGTACAGTAGTTTATGCAAGTCCTTGTGTGTTTGTGTTTGTATGTGTGTATGTATTTCCCACTGTTATGATAGAAAGAAGATTTATGTATAAGAATGTATAAGAGTATAACAATTGCTTTATAATGGCAATACTGGAGCATTTGGAATGTATAACTTTATTTCCAAAAGCCTCTGTACTTTTACACTGATTTAGAAGCAGGTTACTAAAACTGACAAAACGAACACAAAATTTTACCCATGCAAAAACTTCACAATTACTTCATTTAAATATCTTCAAATTTAATAAAATAATCAACTTTCTATTGCCACATAATGGCATATGAATAGAATGCAAACTTCTGAATAGTTTTAGTAGCGTATCTACTCAATTGTTGCTTCGTGATATTTAATGAAGCTCATTTGTCCGATGGCGAGCATGCATAGAACTTCAGCTTTAAATGAGAGTGTTTATGAAAAAATATATAATATATAGGTATTTACTGAGAAAGTCATCAAACATTGTCACAATATTGTTGTAATTATTTGTAATTAAAGCACACAGCCCTATACTTCTTGAAGTAAAGGAAACATATTTCACAGGTGTCATAGATTGGATTGCACTGA
The DNA here is from genome assembly GCA_012654045.1 of Ptyas mucosa. NCBI lineage: Eukaryota > Metazoa > Chordata > Lepidosauria > Squamata > Colubridae > Ptyas > Ptyas mucosa. Next base: position 33,922,987 of record WNWU01000004.1, read on the forward strand.
AAACTAAACAGAGGGTAATTATGAATCCTTTGTGCTACTGTTCTAACCACTCCCTTTCTCCCATCCTCTTTTTTGCTTTTTCCTTGTAGTTTACAAATGAATCAGAATATCATTCAGTTGCTTCTGTGCTTTGTACAGCATCTCATTTTAATAGTGTCCCAAACAAGATATAACACTTACAGTAATTTTAATTAGTCATTATGTTGAGTTATCACCAGAAATTATTTTAAACTTTGGCACATTTCATTTCTTCTTCTTTTGATGCAAATTTAAAATCTTGAACTCACTTGTAATATTTTATTTGTACTTGGAAGTCTATAACGTATATTTGGGGTGTACCCAGACTAGGGATATTAGTTAAACAATCTGTTATTACAACATCAGAACCTTCATCATGATACCACCTATTATATTACATTTATTATGCTTAGAGAATGATCTCCACTGCATTGTACAATTCAGAGCAATAAATAGCTGCCGAGTTTGATTAATGGGTGAAGCAGAGCTAATGTGCTTAATCAGTCTCCAGTATTGTTATCCTTTTGCACTGGAGATTACTTCTATTACCAAATCAAACTCTTGCAAAAGGATGACATGGGAATTCAGTCTACTTGGAGAGACTGAAAAATCCATGCAGTTCATTCTCTGATGGCTCCCAAGTAATATTGCATGGTTGCCAAGTTATAGTCCATTAGGGTGTGGCAAGGATTTAAGAAATAACTTCAAAGAATGACATGCATGAATAAAAAGGATTATAAATACCTTAATTCTCAGTCCCAGAATTATCACTTCTTTTAAAAATGTGTACAAAGTTCCAAACCATTAGATAGATCTGATTTGCATGTATCATCAAATGCTTTAGGAAAATAAACAGTAGATCTAATAGGAAGCATAAGACCATTATCTCTAAACCATAGTAAAGTTTGCCACAATAGGTATTATTCATCATGAAATAAACTTTTTCTTTAAATGTGATGATAAAAATTGCACACACGTATGTCACCGTTTCATCACTATTACAACAGTTTGTCAATAAATGTGTTTTCTTTCTTAAACAACAGCAACACAACACAGGTAATAAAGTCAGAGATAATAAGACTTAGGTGTATTTGGTTAATAAAAATCTACTTCTTACAGGATAAGTAATGTATGTATGTGACAAATACCCTTAACTCTTTAAATAAACAACATATTTGTAACTTCTGCCATACTGCATTACTTGATTCCTAAAAATTCCCAATATGCAACTGCTTCGCCAAGCAATGCATAAGATATTTTAATTAATAGCATTCAAGTCCCATAAATCTGTATAAATAGGAACCAGAAACTGACAATAAAATGAAAGGTTGCTTTTCTTTTTCCTGTTTCTTCCTCCCACCTCATTAAGGTAATAATTGAAAATTTACAGCAAACAAATACTAAAGAGGCTAGTAGCTCATAAAAAGAGGAGAACTAACCAGGCAGACATTAGAAAAACCATCTAATGCATTATATTCCTTCTATTATAAGCTATCCATGTAACATAGCAGACCTCTTATATCTAGAACTGAAGTAGAGCAAGCAATTAAACACGTCTTCCTTCAAGAAAACGAGTCTCTAGAACAGACTGAACCTTCCATAACAATGTAGGCATTATGGTAAAAAGCACTTCTTTCTGTATTCATTGTCCTTTGTCAGATAAAGTGTCCTTTGCTTGGGAAAATGGTTTTGGGAACCAGAAAATGTCCTTCAGAAGTTTATAAATTGAATCTTATTTTATTATTTATTTATTAACAACTTGATATGGCTGCCTGTCTACTAAAAGGAACAAGATGTTGTACAGAATCCTATAAATTGATTGGCTGATTGATTGAATTGACACAGTCACCCATCTCACTTTCATGTGACTCTTGCAGTGTACATAATTAAAACAAAATCAATATAATTTACCATTAAAATGGTTATTTAAAAAATAACAAAAGATTTAAGAAAATTTTAAAAGATAACAAAAAAACAGGGACAGAGTGCAATCAACTTATGCCAACTATTTACCGTATTTTTCAGACTATAAGACGCATCGGAGAATAACACGCACCAAGATTTCAAAGAGGAAAACAAGAAAAAAACCTTTTGCCCTCCCCAGCCCCCAGGAGCACTCTGCAGGCCTCCCAAAACCTCTGGGAGTCCCCAGAGGATTTGGGAGGCCTGTAGAGTGCTCCTGGGGACTAAGGAGGGCAAAACCGTGATGTGTGGGAGGTTTGGGAGGCCAAAAATGGGCCCGTTTTTTGTAAAAATGGGGCCTGCCATTTTTGGCCTACCAAACCCCCGTGTTGCATTTTTGTCCTCCCCAGCCCCCAAGAGCACTCTGCAGGCCTCCCAAACCCTCTGCAGGCCTGTTTTTGGCAAAAACAGGACATGTGGTATGGAGTTTCGGAGGCCCAAAATGGCTGTATTCAGTGTATAAGATGCACCAACCCTCTTTTTTTGGGGGGGGGGGAAGTGTGTCTTATACTCCAAAAAGTACGGTAATTGGTTCCATGCTTCCATGGTTCCCCAGGGCCAATGGCAAAATCAACTGTTGAAGGTATTTAAAAAGGCCAACAGAGTTCATGCCAATTTCACCTTGGGGGCAATAATGTTTCAAAGAGCAGGTATCACAGCAGAAAAGACCCACCCTGAGCCATATCTCTCCTTGGCTGAATGGGATCTGCAATGTACCCCTCCTGCAAGACCACATGTGACACATGGATGTAATAGGGGCAACGCAGTCAACTAAGTAACCTGACCCCATACCATGAAGAGCTTTAAGTGTCATTATCAGTGCCTTGAATTGGATCCGGAAACAAGATGGTAACCAATGTAGCTTGTATAGCAGAGTGTAGTGGGAGCAGATCCTGAAGCATACATAACTGTCCATGATGCTGCATTTTACATCAGATGAAGTTTCCAGATATTCTTCAATGGCAGCTTCATTGTACAGTGCATTACAGTAGTCCAGTGATGCCGAATCATTTTGGCACCGAGTGCCGAAAAGGGAGTGTGGGGCACGGCACCAAGTGCAGAAAAGGGAGCACTTCACACAAGCTCATCAGGGCTGCGACCAGGAAGAGGAGCTGCCCAGAGGACATGTGTATGCCAGATAAGGTACTTCTGGTTTGCGGCACGCATGTGAGTACTGGCCACCGAGTCTTCCGGTTTCCAGCACTGCCCAAAGGGCAGCTGATCGGTGTGTACACATGAGTGCCAGAAACCCAGAAGAGGAACGGGCGATGCCATGAGTGCCAGATGACATGGCTGCATATGCCACTTCGGGCACACATGGCATAGGTTCACCATCATGGCATTAGTCTATTCAAGGGGAACTAGCATGAGTAGAGTTCAGCTCCCTAGCAAGTGAGATAGGTTTGATCTTATTTTCATTTTCCGTCTCTCATAATTACTTGCTGTTTAAAAGCAAGTTCATAACTGTCTTCAGGATAATGCACTTATCTTCTTTTATTTGGAAGATAGAAATTATATTGGGAAGGTAGAAATTGTATGATTTACAGAATTTTGTGATGCACAGCCAGAATAAAAGTAGGGGACTTGGTTTCCAAAAAAAATGGAAAATTAAAGTCTTTTAATAATGTTACTTCAATGTGAAACAAACTATCTTCAAGCCTCCTTTTGCTAGAAGTGATGGATTGTTCTTATATTTCAGTTGGTTCAATAATTTATTTTTTTAGAAATGTCTTCATTTGCTGGAGCCAATTTTTAGTTAATCTTTCTACCAACATTGACTCTTTCCTAGAGTACTTTATCTCAGCTTTCTGAAAGAAGCAGTTTCAACTTTTTCTTGGAATTCTGAATTGTAATGTTTGATAATATTTTATTTTCTAATAGATTTCTAAAAAAACTCATTTACTGAGTTGTTGAATTAAAATACAAGATAGAACCTGGGTACCTGCTAATACCAAGAAGTGGATGAAGTTTCAGTAATTTAATATAATTTTCCAAAAGTTCTGGACTTAGTTGATTACCAGAATCCTAAATTACTGTCATCAATTTAACTTAGAATTTTATTGCAAAACGCTTACACAATAACATTTAGCCACCTGGCCCACATGCTGCCAATTTAGAAAAATTAAGACTCCTAAGCTTTTCAAGCCCCAAGACAAGGAGATTCTTATGGTTGTCCTTGTAGTTATAATCGTTTTCCTCTTTTAATTTAGCTTACTTGATCTTCTCAATATGTTCAAAATGAACTGTACCTTGTTTTGAAAAAGTTGTTTTAAGTGAGCAATTCTTAAAGCACATCCTATATCATATAAAAGTTAATGTTTATTTATATCAAGGTATTCTCAGCTTGACGGTCTGCAACAGTGGTCTATACAGATACAGATTAGATACAGATTAACAGAGTTGGAAGGGACCTTGTAGGTCATCTAGTCCAAGTAGGAGACCATACATCATTTCTGTCAAATGGCAGTCCAATCTCTTCTTGAAAGTCTCAAGTGATGAAGCTCCCACAACTTCCAAAGGCAAGCTGTTCCATTGCTTGATCTCACTGTCAGAAAATTTCTCCTTATTTCCAGGTTAAATCTCTCCTTGTTCAGTTTCCATCCATTATTCCTTGTTGGGCCTACAGGTTCTTTGGGAAATAGCTTGACCTCTTCCTCTCTGTGGCAGCCCTTCAAATATTGGAACACTGCTATCATGTCTCCCCTGGTCCTTTTCTTCACTAGACTAGCCATGCCCAGTTCCTGTAACTGTTCTTCATATGTTTTAGTCTCCAGTCCACTAATCATCCTGGTTGCTCTCCTCTGCACTTTTTCTAGAGTCTCAACATCCTTTTTATAGTGTAGTGATCAAAACTGGATGCAGTACTCTAGGTGTGGTCTTACTAAGGCTTTATAGAGTGGTATTGGTACCTCACTTGATCTTGATTGTATCCCTCTGTTAATGCAATTTAGGATTGCATTGGCTTTTTTTTTGGCTGCTGTTGCACACTGCTAGGTTATATTTAGCTCCAAGAGTCCCTCTAAAACTGTGAGAGGGCTCTCACAGTTACTGCTATTAAGCCTGGTTTCACCCAGTCTATATGTGTACTTTTGGTTTTTCTTGCCTAAGTGTAGGACTTTACTTTTCTCTACATTGAATTTCATTTTGTTAGATAGGGCCCAGTGTTCAAGTCTGTCAAGATCCATCTGGATCTTGAGCCTACCTTCTAGGGTGTTGGTTATTCCTGCCAGCTTAGTATCATCTGCAAATTTGGTACGTTTTCCTTCTATTCCCTCATCTAAGTTGTTTATGAAAATATTGAAGAGTACTGGGCCTAAGATGGAACCTTGTAGTACCTCACTGCTTACTTCCCTCCTTGTAGACTTAGACTCATTAAGGACTACTTGTTGAGTACGGTTTGTCAGCCAGTTATAAATCCATCTGGTGGTGATGCTATCTATCCCATTTTTTTCTAGTTTACTAAGAAATAGGTTGTGGTTTACTTTGTCGAATGCCTTGCTGAAGTCTAAGTATATTATGTCCACAGTATTTTGGTGGTCTACTAATTTAGTCACTATGTTGAAGAATGAAATAGGATTGGTTTGGCATGACCTGTTTTTAATGAATCCGTGTTGACTGTTAGTTATTACGTAAAGAACCACACTACATTTCTAGAAATTGTGTGCAGACATCTGCAGGTTTTCTGAAGGAAATGCAGTTACTTCAAGCAAAAGACAACAGTAAAGAACAAATGGAAACTTTATCTCTTGAGACCGGTTTGTATTAGTGTTGATTTTTATGGTCATCATCTTGTGTACAAATAGAAAACCTCTGTTGACACATGACGTTTATGAAGTCCAAAACAATTGAGTGCTAGGAAATAATTTTTAATATGAGTTGTTCAATAGTAGAGCCAATTATCTAGCATGCAGTAGACTTCCCTAGCTTAGGTGCCAGCACCAAGAAGTGCTTGGACTCGATAGCAAAAGCCTTAGGAAATTACAGTAGTGGCCAAAATTGTGGATACCTTTTGGGAAAAGTTATTTTCTAAAACTAGGTAACAACACCATTTTTTTGGAGTAGCACCATAAAATTATATATCAATGTAAAGATATTTTAATCAAGAATGTAATGCAATAATATTTATGACAGATTTGCTATTAGAATAGCAGTTAGTATAAAAAAGAAAAGTGAAACACATAGAGAAAACAAGATATACAGAAATTATCACCATAGAGAAAACGAGATATACAAAAATTATCACATCAGTTAATACTTAGTTGGGTAACCTTTAGCATGAATTATGGCCTTACAACCTCTTCCCATGGAGTGAACCAAGTCTTTTAGTTCTGCAGCTGTTATAATGTGAAACCAAAATTGAATGATTGCTTCTATTAACTGGGTTTTATTGCTGGGTTGCTTCTGACTAAAAAGTTTCTTTAGTCAGCTCCATAGATTTTCAATTGGGTTAAGGTCTGGGCTATTTCCAGGCCATTCCAGCAGTGGAATATGATTATCTTGAAACTCCAAAAAGAAGTGGTGGGAATAGCCATCAAGCCTCAAAAATACACTTTTCCCAAAAGGTTTCCACAATTTTGGCCACTACTGTATCTAACTGACCAAGCTTCACACGAAAACAAAAACTAACACATGTGGCAAATGGAATGGAAAACTGAAGAAAATGAAATCCTGAAAGAAGTCATGGCTAGAACTCGGGACAGGAACAGTCACATTGCCCTTTTTGTCGCAGGAATGTTATTTCTTAACATTGTTTCTTCCTTGCTTTTAGAATGACTTCTACGAGATGCTTTCCAGGAAGCACACATGTTCTCTTATTTGTTCACAATACCAATAGCCATAGGTAGTTGCGCCACTGACACACAAGCTATTTTGTACAAGTGCAATCCAACCAAGATCTCCAGACCTGATTCATTACAGTGGGTTTTGCACAGGAACGCTGCATGAGCTTTATTGAAATGAATGAGTTGCACAGCAGCCGTGCTCAGTGGATAGCTCCTATAAACACATATTTAGAAATACTGCTGGTAAACATATTTCTGCTGCTGGCTGAAAATAATAAACAAGTTCTGCCTATGCATGGTATCCTTCATAATAAAAATTTCCAATAAATGCACCGAAATCTCCACTGAATTCCCCAGTGCAATTCTAGTATGGAAACTACTTATGTGTCCAGATGGTATCTAAAATATTTGGATCTGCCTTCTGAGAGCCTGTCAACTGTATCTTGTTGTGCTCTTCACATATGACTGCCCTAAATCCTTTAACGATTTGCCTAGGAGCAATTCATATTTTACAGGCATTAGAGGCCAAAGCTGAAAAGATTATGCAGATTTTTTTCTCCCTGCCATTCGTGTATTGTCCTCTAATATTAATTTAAATCACCCACAATCCCGACACCTGTCATGGGGAACAAGCCTCTGAACCTAGAAAGATATTGTGAATTTGTAACTGATAAATGCTGACTAGAGAAGAAAAGGCAATTTATCACTTTTTTTTAAAAAAAAAGGAAAGAAAGAAAAGAAAAGAAAATGTGCAATGCTAACACATTAAAAAAGCTGACTGGGCTCTTCTCTGATTACACAGATAAATTTAATTGTAAGATATGAATGATATGCATTTGTGACAGAAATTATGGTACTAACTCTAGTTAGAAAAGAGAATTAGAAGTGTGCACAGAACACTCTTGGAGAAAAATTCCAGAACTTCGATGCTGATTATGGCAAACAACTGCATCCTACCTAGAAACAGTGCAGAGAAGAGCAACAAAGATGATTAGGGGACTGGAGGTTAAAACAAATAAAGAACGGTTGCTGGAATTGGGTATATCTAGTTTAATAAAAAGCAGGACTTGGAGTGACATGATAGCAGTGTTACAATATCTCAGGGGTTGCCACAAAGAAGAGGGAGTCAAGCTATTCTCCAAAGGACCTGAGGACAGGACAAGAAGCAATGGATGAAAACTAATCAAGGAGAGAAGCAACATAGAACTAAGGAGAAATTTCCTGAACATTAGAACAATTAACCAGCCTCCAGGCATTGTGAATTCTCCAACACTGGAAGTTTGTAAGAAGAGATTGGACAACCATTTTTCTGAAATGGTATAGGGTTTCCTGCATGAGCAGGGGGTTGGACTAGAAGACCTCCAAGGTCCCTTCCAACTCTGTTATTCTATTCTATTCTATTCTATTCTATTCTATTCTATTCTATTCTATTCTATTCTATTCTATTCTATTCT
>WNWU01000004.1:33936551-33953815 GCA_012654045.1 Ptyas mucosa
GAATAGAATAGAATAGAATAGAATAGAATAGAATAGAATAGAATAGAATAGAATAGAATAGAATAGAATAGAATTCTTTATTGGCCAAGTATGATTGGACACACAAGGAATTTGTTTTTGGTGCATATGCTCGTCAAGAATCACAGGGTACAACACCCAGTGACAATCACAGCGTTCCAAGTAATACACCCATAGCAAACAGAATTCCAAGGCAGGTAGATTCCTCAAATAACAGTTTTATTTGGCGATATCATATTGGCATAGACTGGTGAAAACCAACTCTGAGAGTTCCCATGGTTTTCGCCTAATTAAAAAGTGAAAGTTAATAAGTCCCTTTCCCCCAAACAATAAGTCACATTGTCCAATCTAGGTGCTAGCCTGTTGCCTGGTTACTTCTCTCCTCCTCCTCCTCTCTCCTGTTGGAATTTCCTTGATTCACAGGAGAAACTATTTTGTTTTGGCTACAAAAGCCCAGCTATCTCTATTTTCTGCTCCCTATCTCTTAGCTCCAGTGTGGCAACACTGAAGCCTAAAAAAATGGCCTCGGTGAGACCAGCTTCAGGGTTGACAACAATATCAATGAGAAAGAAGAGCTTGTACACAAAAGGAAAACATTGCAGCTATTTGTTTGGCTGTAAGTAAGTAACTGTCCTGTGTTTTGCATGTTTTAAATGTACAAAACATTTTAATACCACCCAACATCACACTAGAAGGAAGTTAATCCACTCATTGCAAAAGCCAAAGAAAACCAAAGCCAAAGTATCTTGATTTTATTTAATTCAGTAGCAGACCAGGAAAAAAAAAATTACAATTTAATTTGACAAAGATCAGCTAAAAAAAATAGCTGTCATTTGGCAGTTAAACCAACATAGCCATATTGAAATTTGAAGGTATGAAAACAGATATTGTGCACACAATTTCAAAAGAATCTTCAATCAAATTATTTGAAATCTGGGTTTAGAAGTTTAGAATATATACTATGTCAAACCCTAAGGCAGTGATGGCTAACCTTTTTGCCATCACGTGCCAAAAGTGGGGAGACCGTGGTCGGGTCACGCGCATGTGTGCCCACATCCATAATTCTATGTGCCCCGCCCCCCCGTGCTCCCTCCGCTTTTGGCACGTGATGGCACGGTGGGCCCGGTAGGCCTGTTTTTTGCTCTCCCCAGGCTCCAAAGCATTTCTAGGAGCCTGGGGAGGGCAAAAACAGCCTTCCCCACCCACCCACCCCTGGAGGCCCTCCAGCGGCCCGGAAACACTTCTGGTGGGCCCAGAGGGCCCGAAAATCAGCTGGCTGGCGCACACATGCATGCTGGAGCTGAGCTTGCGTGCCCACTGATAGGGCTCTGCGTGCCACCTGTGGCACCCATGCCATAGGTTCACCATCACGGCCGTAAGTCCTCTAGGCTAATGCTATCTGTTCTCAGGTAGTTGAATAATTAGGCATTGAATTTCAGGACTATTGCATGAAATGTGCATGCTTCGCCATTGAAGTATAGTTAGAGATTGGGATCCAAATCCCAAATTAAGATTTGATGATCCACATCTTAATTTGGGATTTGATCCATCACTTTGGATCCCCAGCAAGCATGTTGTTCTTGCTGATCAGATTGCCATATTGTTTACTATTTTATGTTGTGTTTTAATGGGGTACTCATTATTTTGTTTTTATGCTTTGAGTCACCCAGAATAAATTAGAATCTGAGAATGAATGAATGAATGAATGAATGAATTAATTAATTAATTAATTAATTAATTAATTACTCCAGGTTTCTATCCAACTGCTTTCTCCAATTTTTGTAATGCAATTCTTAACTCAAACTTGAATATAAATATCCAGCTATTAAAAGTGGCAAAAGCAAGCAGCTTGAAGCCCTATAGCTAATTAAGACTCCACAGGTTGGCCTATGTGAACTTTAAATATAGAAATAAATTTCTCACGTTAGTTATCTTCATAGAATTTGGTTGTTTCAATCACCATCTATCTCTGCCCATCCAGAAAAATCAAACAGAGTGGATGAGCTTCAGGCCCCTTTGATTAAACATTTTCATCTACTGAGACCTGGGAAGGAAACATACGTTCTCTGTTATGATGGCTGCCTTCTGAATCAGTAGCTTCTAAAGAGCTGTATATGTCCTATCATGATGATATTCTGAATGTCCTTGAAAACTTGGCTATTTTCTCAGGCCTTTGATAACATAGACTATTTAGTTTCTATCACTTAATTTTATGTATGTTGTACATGTTTTTCCTGCTAAACATGCCTGATCTCTTCTATTTTATTGTTCTGACTTTTTAAAATATAAACCACCTAAGTTGCTTGGAGTTGGTGGGCACCCTCCACATTTAATTAATTAATTAATCAGCAAGGAAATTTGTAAAACAGGTCAGTATTCCAAATACAATGGGAAATGTAATTTCCCCATGGCATCTACTGTTTTTTATATAGCTGACATATAAACTTAGATACTACAATAGTGCATCATGAAAAAAAAGAGATGGTTTTTGTTTTTCTTCATCACCACCAACTTAAGGTAAACGAATAGTTACTGCCCGACGTGGATGACAATTAAGCTGAAGTACCCCTGCATGTTCAGAAACCTAACAATTTACCCCAAAGAAAAAGACAGGCTTTGAGTTGCTGTGGGATCTGAAAATAGTCTATAATACCTATAGAAATTAAAGTGTCCAAATCCCAAATCCGTTAAAGCTGTACAACCATATTCTGTCTACCTCATCTACCTTACAGGTAAAGGATACTATTCAGTGGTGGGTTGCTCCCGGTTCTGTTCGGTTCTTGAGAACTGGTAGTAAAAGTGGTGGGAGGCCCCGCCCACCCATCCTGATGTCATATTTGGTGATCTGCACATGCGCAGAAGCTTCTGTGCATGTGTGCACGCACTCCCGTTGCGAACCAGTAGTAAAGGTAAGTAGAGCCCACCCCTGGTACTATTGAATGTGTGAATGCCATGCTTTTAAAACACTACCAAACCATTTTATGAGAATCCTTTTTTTCTCATTTTTCTAAACATCAGAATGCAGAATCCCTTATATGAGGTGTACTATTTGAAATCATTTTCCACAACCCAAGACAGCTGGAAATACATGCTTCTTTTCAGGTCTGAGAGTATTTTTCCCCCAATGGATGAAAAAGGTTCCCTTGAAAGTTTATGCTTCTGCTGAATTAGAGTTTGCTTTTAAAGCCTTTACTGATTCCCTGCATGTTTTCCATGTAAAAGGAAATTGAAAATATAGGCCATATGAGTCTTGACAGCCTTGACTACTTCCTCACTTTCCAATGAAGGAAGTGCAAAACTGTAAATCCTTCGTGCAGATTTATGATCATATCATCATAAATAAGCCAATTCTCCATCATGCTTTAGCAGTATCCAAACCTAACAATTTCCTGCCCTGGTTAGCACTCATACAGCCTTTTTTGTCTTGGTCATCCTTCATAACCTTGTGTCTGGAGCGCCTGTGGTGGCCCGAGCACTCTGCCAGTGAAAGCGGGCTCACAAGCTCCATTTTCAGCTACAACAGCCTCCTGCAACCCTCTGCCAGTGAAAACAGAGCTCGGGAGGGCCTCCTGCGGATCCAGCCCCCAGGCCTTGAGTTTGACACTTCTGATCTACGACATCAAATGCTCAACCGGGGACCATACTTTGTTTAAATAAAAATAAGTACATAGGCTACTTAGCACATAGGCTATTTAGATTTAGCATTGGTCGAAGAGCAATAGTTAAGGGGTAAATAATAGTTTAGTTAAGTAGTATGGCCTAACTTTGGGAAGTTGGGAATAGGAGGCACCGTGTTGTGGTGGTTCTCCTCCTTCCTCTCTGACCACTTGCAGTTTGTGTTGGCGGGGGGCAGAAGTCGACCTCGAGGTGCCTCACTTGGGGGGTGCCACAAGGGTCAGTCCTCTCGCCCCTTCTGTTCAACATTTATGTGAAGCTGCTGGGTGAGATCATCCGTGGTTTTGGGGCGAGGGTACATCAGTTGTACATCTCCACCCCAGACCATCCCAATGATACCCTTGACGTGATGTCCTGCTGCCTGGAGGCCGTATGGGTCTGGATGGGGAGAAATAGGCTCAGACTCAACCCTTCCAAGACTGAGTGGCTGTCCCGGTATAGTCAGCTGACGCCATCGCTGTCTATAGGGGGTGAATCTCTACCCCCCACAGAGAGGGCTCACAATTTGGGCATCCTCCTGGATGCACGGCTGTCTTTAGAAGAGCATATGACAGCCGTGGCCAGGGGGACTTTCTATCAGGTTCGCCTGATTCGCCAGTTGCGTCCCTTTCTGGACCGGGACGCCTTGCGCACAGTCACTCACGCCCTTGTTACCTCCCAGCTGGACTACTGAAATGCTCTCTACATGGGGCTCCCCTTGAAGAGCACTCAGAGGCTCCAACTGGTCCAGAATGTGGCCGCGTGGGTAATTATGGGTGCAATTTGTTGTGCCCATGTAACACCCCTCCTGCGCGAGCTGCACTGGCTCCCAGTGATCTTCCGGGTGCGATTCAAGGTGTTGGTTACCACCTTTAAAGCGCTCCATGGCTCAGGACCTGGGTACCTACGAGACCACCTTCTGCTACCGATAGCCTCCCACCAACCAGTTCACTCCCACAGAGAGGGACACCTCAGGGTGCTGTCGGCCAAATTATGTCGGCTGGCAACACCCAGCGGGAGAGCCTTCTCTGTGGGAGCCCCTGCCCTGTGGAATGAACTGCCCCCGGACATACGCAAGATCTCTGACCTCCGAGTTTTCCGGTGTGCTCTTAAGACCCTGCTCTTCCGACAGGCAGGGCTAGCTTCATAATTAAGTTTTAAATTCGGAGTTCTTAAATTTTGGGGGTTTTTTAGCTAATTTTGGCCTTAAATGTAATACTTTTAAGAATTTTTAAAATTTAAATTGTGATATTTGTATTGTGTTTTTATCTGGCTGTACACCACCCCGAGTCCTTCAGGAGAGGTGCGGTATAGAAATAAAATTATCCTTATCCTTATCCTAACTACTCTGAACCTTTTTCATTGCTCTGTGAGTAAAGTTCATTTGCTAGACTCCTGGACCAGATTCCTAAAAATCTGAAGAAATGATCTATATATTCTTATACTTCCTAATGAGGCACAACAATGCATATTAAAGTACCTTTTTTGTTATATGTCTTTGCACCCAAGATTCAAGGGCTCAGTAAGAACTTGTTACCTCATTTCATTTGACCTATGCCATTCCCTAATGATTGTTCTTTGCTCAATACATGTATACTGTATTATGCAACTTATATATACTCATATTAATCATACATGTATATGCATATATGCATATACATATATGCATATTAGTCATACTCATTGCCCGAGGCTTAAGGTCCAACAACTCACCATATTCAGTAAACAATCTTTTGGATCCTCTCTCCTCTCTAGGTAAGTTCTTTGGGTACATTTTTATCACAACACACACATACCTTGCAAATTTTTCATTTAGTAATTAGATTTGGGACAACAGGTCCTTTTGAAGACATATGGCTGCAGCTTGACCATAAATAAATTCATGTGATACCAGTAGCCTGAATCTGATCCCCATTTATACTAGTTACATGCAGCCTTTATTTCTCAAGCATAATATTAGTAGCCCAATTTTATAATAATGCTGCAAAGATTTGGAGAGAAAAAAAGTGATACAGTTGCTGTTGTCCAATCAATGTGATTTTATTGTCTTAACATGAATTGGTTTTGTAAAATACATCAAATTTTGACTACATCAGTTATATTATGATTGGGTTTTACAGTGGTTTCTATTTGCTGTCTTGTCTTGACTTGAGAGAAAAAGTAAAAATACACCTTTCTACAGAATGACAAATTTTGGAAAAAGAAGTCTAAAGATATCGGGATGATCCAAATGAGAAAGCAAAACATAGTGCGAAAGCTTTAATATATGGGAAAGTAATAACAAGTGTTTTTGGAAATGATATAGTCGTGAGAAGTAAATAACAGTCCTGTGTTACTTATTTCTCAGGACTGTATCATTTCCAAAAATGATGACCAAGAGAGGATATTATAGCTTGCAAAATATTCCAGACAAGAAGCAAGCCTAGAGGTACTATTTTAAGGTTACATTAACAAAAGCTTTAAGTCTGAAAGTACATCTCTACCTCCCCCGACCCATACCTTTACAGTCCTAGAAAATAGGGGAGGGTCCCTTCTGAGACATTTGCCACTCCTTCACTTCTTCTGTAGACTCTATTATCATTTCTTTTATCATTGTCTAGTCTACTCTTCAACCTTTCTTTCAAGATCATTCCCATATACTGTTACACATTACCATTAAGAAATAAAAAAAGACAAATACATTTGAATTGAAATAAAAATGAAATTATTAACATTATCCGTTTGAAAACGTGTTTTATCCTCTCTTCACCTTTGTTCTCTTTTTTCTCTTTAGCATTTCTTAAGAAATTTCTATTTTCTTAATTGAATCATCCAATCCAAATTCAGGCCTATCTAATTGAAGAACCTGCCTTCAAATTGCTTAATGTTTTCTTTCCTTACAAAGTTCCTTTCCTGTATCTGATCTTTTAAGGAGAGTTGCTCAAAGGCTCCAATTTAAGTGGCTGAGGTTGGGTAAAAAAAAAAAAAGTTTTACTCAATGACTGTGGGAAGGGTGAGAAAGTGATTTATTTGCTTTGATACAAACAACCATAGTATCTGTTATGGGGGGGGTTTCTCCCTCTCTCTTTTGTCACAGTTCTCTTTATCATTCTTTAATCTTTTTGAACATTTGTCTGAAAAAGGCCAAGTGAAGAAGAATGAAGATAAAAGAGAGCATCCTTACATCCCTTAGCTGTTGGGTAAGTGCAAGAATCCTGCATCTCATCCATGAAAATAACAGTGGGAATTCCTCCTTTCACTGCTCATGTCCAAAACAATGATTTTAAAAAAAATCCCGAGTATAGTAAACTAAATAAATAAAGCAAAAGAAGAAGAAGAAGAAGAAACTTTTGTCAACGGATTTCATTCTACCTCACAACAGGAAGCTTTACTGCCCACTTACAGCTTAGAACAAATTTTCTGCACCCACTGTATCATACCGGTTCTTTGTTTCTGCAAGTCTCTAATTAGCGTCTCTTTCTATGGCACCTTTTCACAGAAGCTCCCTTGTGTGTTCATTCTCTCACCCGGTATTCCTTGGCAGCCTACAATGAGCAGGGAGGCTATACCAGGACATGAGTAACTCAGACTGTTAAGGCTCCTTGATGACTTGCCTCACTACGTTGCCTCTAAGAACTGTTCTTTCAGTCTCATTCTTTCCCGTGACAGGGGAAAGGCTACCTCCCTCATACTAAAATGTCTCCATTTGTTTGATCTGCTGGCTGCATTCTGGTTTTGTGCTGCTGGCACTTTTCCTTGCCTCGTCTCTCAAAGTTTCCTGGTTGGCACAGTTTATATCTCCCTTTTTCATTATTTTATCAGCAGTATGCAATATTTCCCACTCTGTATCCTTTTGAAACAGGGTTAACAGGCTTGACAGGGTCTCAGTGAAACACATAAAAACAGGAGCAGACAGTCAAATCTTCTGGGAGAAGGCTACCTTTTCCAACTGCACCCCCACCTATCTAAACACACACACATTGGGAGAAGTCTCAATAAAACAATGTGGCATTTTCTGGAGTGCTTAGTACAACGGGTCTTGGAAAAGAGGATGGAAAGGTATACAAACTTGAAGAAACAAGTCGGGGAAACAGAAAACTACAAAAAGATTAGCTAGCTGAGGGAATACCTCTAAGTACAGTCTGCAAATATGGGCAGCAACGTAAGGCTTGGAATCAGAGGTAGACAGATCATGATTATAGGTGCTGCAGAAAAAGCTGTAAATACAATTCTGGAGAACAAAAACAAGGAGGCCAAGCTGAAGTACATGAATTGAGAAATGTGATGTCTTCAAATGATTTGCAGCACAACTCAGAAAATCCTTTCCAATCAGTTACTGCTGGCAGACATAGGCATCTGGTAGAAACTGTGTGATACAACATGCATCATGATATCACTGCTCAAATGTCACAAATTCAGGATGTTGTGTCAGTCGTGTAAGGTATGGATTACATAAGCATATAATTTATATCATCTACACAATGACATTAAGATGTGTATGATCTCTCTTGCCCTTCCCCCTTTCCATGCTTTTCCTCTGGATGCCCATGCTAGCAGAGATTAAATAGACAATGAAGAGAGCTTAGTGAATAAAGGCAATACTATGAAGCAAGTAGATTATGCACCGAGTAATGCAGGCAGTAGCAGGAACTGAACAGCCTTGACAAAATTTCCTGAAGTAAATTATATTAACCTAATGATTTGGCATGGCCACTTATCCCTAAGCTGGTCAGAACTGGTCTTTATCTACAGACAATGAGATAATGGCTGCACAGAATACAGGTGCTATGAATTTTCTAGAAGAGCAATCTGTGCATGACTTGATATAACCTTGCTTGCTTATACATAATTAATTATATGAATATTCAATATTATGCATACAAAATCATACATATTCTGTTCCTGCTTTATCCAAATGTCCCTTTTCCTTCATCAAGAGGTGCCTGATAATTATTATTTTTTCTTAGTAAATAAAGGTGCATCTTGTTATTTTGTCTCCAATCTGTTAGTTGATTGACCTGGGATATTTCCACCATCAGAATCAAATTGACTACCAAGTATTTAGGTTAGGATTGACAATAAGAGAATTTAGGTAGTGCCTGGGTAAGTTTTGAGCAATTGACTAAGACATACTTAAATAGAAATAGTTAATAGACATACCGTACTTGAATCATCCTTGGGTAATTATCTATTTTTATTGCTAATTTACTGCTAATTTGCTGTTCATTACTGTCTCTCTATAGTTCTCGTGCTTGCAAAGTGATCCTTTGAATCAATTAAATATGGCATGCCACAAAAAGAATGTTGACATAATAAATCCTAGCCAAAACCTCTATGCAATGGCTTCTGGATGTTAAGAAAGGATCCTGCTTGAATTCAGAGACTGCTGGTTGCTTGACGGACAGTGCAATAAATAGGTGGTTGAATAATGTCATGGAAAAGAAAACTATCTCTTGATGGCTGCCTTATAATAACCATCCAGGCTGAGTTTAAGAACTCAGGAGTTAGTGGATGTATACATTTTCTATTAAGTATCAAATACTAAAACCATTCTGTGATTGTTCTGAGAAGCAGGTTCTTTAAAAGAAAAAGTCAAAGCATACAAATCATCATCCCTCTTGTAACCAACATTAAATAATTTCTTTGTGCCCCATTCAAAATTATTTAGCGACCCTGAATTCTTCAGACAAATTTTATAGCTGACACAACTGAATATAGAAAGTTGGAGAAAATGGCAAACTTTATTTCCATTGAATATCATTGAATTAAAAAATCAACCACATTTTATATCAAAAATATGACATTATATCATTATATCATTTTCAGCATGCATTGTAGTAATCACATTTTCTCTTAACGATACTGTATCCTTGCCAATAGTTTTTAAATAAGAAAAGGTTTAGAAATCAATATTTGGAAGGTGTCGCAAACAAGCCTACAATAAATATGGCCCATTAAAATTCCAGTTAATTGCATTTGGGTACCTCCAATATGGTGGCAGATACAAAAGGTATAAAACTATTTGTAAAATTCTAAAAACATTAAAATGCACTTTTCCACTGTAAAAACGTGCATGGATTTATAATCTTTAATAATGAATTTGAGCATTGGGATCATTTAGCTTTTCCTGCTCTTAAAACATAGGACAGTTATGAACCTAGAACACTGCATGGTGACACAGTGGTTAGACTGCAATAGTGCAGGCTAATTTTGCCCACTGCTAGGAGTTTGATCCTGACTGGCTCAAGGTTGACTCAGCCTTCCATCCTTCTGATGGTAAAAGGTAAACTGCTCAGGGAATGCTATAAAGTACCATGGAATAATATATAAGTCTAAGTGCTATTGCTATATTGGCTTCCTCTTTTGCAGTATCTGCAAAGATGATATAAAACAGACCAAATCCATCAGCATTAAACTAGAATTTTGTCACTGGTTTGTTACAGTTACAAATGATTATTAATACAATTAGAATCACTTTAGGAATTATTTTTGTCTACAATGCTCCTCCATCTGAATAAACTAGGCAGAGGAAGGAATTCAAAGCAGAAGCTATCATAATTCTACAGCATAATACCAGGATTGTAATTGTCACACTGCTCTTGCATAGAATGAGTTGTGACCAGGTATATAGAACTACTGTAAATATGAATATGAATCTGTCAGCCATATATAAGTTGCATGTAATCTTTTTTCCTGCTTCTTCAGGGTGTTTTAGTTTTTGACCATTTCTACTAGTGCTGTTTTCTATGTCTCAAAATAATATTTTGGGCTGCTGTTCAGGTTGCTAAAATGATACATTTCTTCAAGCATACATGTGGGTATCTACAGTGAAAAAGTTTCACATGACTTTGTGACATCCCATGACTTTCTCATGAGTCACTCTTCACCTGCAAATTCCTGTATAATTATGTTGATGGAGCTAACATTATTTGTGTGACTTTGCCAGGAACAGAGGTTTGTGGCAGTATTATGATGGTGGGTACTTCTAATTAATAAATAAGCTAGGGGTGGATTCTACTTACCTTTACTACCGGTTCGCAACAGGGCCGCGCACATGCACTACTCTTTGCTCACGCATGCGTGTTCATTTTTGCACATGCACAGAAGTTTCTGCACATGAGCATAGGCTTCCTGATGATGTTGGAGTCGGTGGGCGGAGCCTCCCGCCGGTTTTACTACCGGTTCTAGCGAACCGGTCCAAACCAGGGGCAACCCACCACTGAAATAAGATGTATTAAAACCATATTTGTACACATTGTGAGGGCATTATAAAATTGCCATCCATGATGTCCTATGTTTTGCATATGATCCAATCTAAACCATCAGATTTTGTTAATCTTGTATTTTTAGTGTCAGATAAATAGATTTTTCAATAGCAGTAATAGAATTATTGTATACTATATAGTAAATTTAGCCCTCATAGATACCTTTACTGCAAAGTTTTCAGAATTTACTGATAGCTTTGTGAAGATAAATAATGGCACTTAAAATTAAAGATTGCATTAGATTGCTCAGCAACTTGTCTAGCATTTCATTAGCAGGCTTCCTACGTATTGCTGCTTTAATTAGCAGTTTCACTATGGGATTTACCTGTGACTGTCTTGGGTGAAAATTATTCACTAATGAATTATTCCAATAAATTAAGAGTCTGGGAGAGTTGTCTAACTATCTAAAACCAATCTACAGTTTATTAGCAAACATGTAATTATTATGCATGTAAAAAGTCAGTAAATAAATAGTGTGCATGTACCATGTACATCTCAACATGGTTAAGAAAAAAAAAGAAAAGAAAGTAGCTTCTCCAGACTCAAGAGCACGTGCTTCTTACATTTAAAAAAAAAATACATATATTTATATTTCTTATCTAACAATCAAAACCCCTGAAATGGATTTATAGTATATTTACAATTCAATAAAGTGTAATCTTTAGCAGAGATGTTCCACTTGGTCCCAACACTATTGAAAATATTTAAAAGGGTAATATAAAAGAACATGTTTTCTGTGACAGATCTCAAACTTTGGAACTCTTTGCCATGAGTGATCAATGTATTTTCATTCTGATATCCTTCCAATTTAAACATTCTTTAAGTAGTTCTTTGTGTTGGATTGGGGCTTTAGAATTAGGGGGTGATGAGTGTTTTTGTTGCTTTAATTACTTATTTTTTTATTTTGATTATACAATTATACACAAATAATTGTATTTTATTTTTAGCCAAAATATGCTTTATTTTCAACCTTAGTTTTCAATCGCCTATAAAAAATGAGAATGACATACAAGAAATCATAAGTATCTAACTCTCCTCTCCAGATGTAAAGCTGCATATTCAAAGTTAGTGCTTTGAAATGATAAGATTTTAGAATGTCCTCATCGACCATATGCAGACAATGCATAAGATAACGGGCAATTAAAGTTCTTATGGATAATAGTATCCATGTGATACATTATGCTGATTACTTACTAACTGATATTCAATTTCAGAAAAAAAAACCCCACTGAGCTGAAGTGTCTTAGAACAGGGATTTCCAACCTTGGCAACTTTAAGACTTGTGGATTTCAACTTCCAGAATTCCTCAGCCAGCTTTGCAAAGGGAGTTTGGGAGTTGAAGTCCACAAGTCTTAAAAGTTGCCAAGGTTGGAGACCCCTGTCTTAGAAGACACGTTTTCTGTAAAAATTTGCAAGTTTTTCTTTTTCTTGTGACTTCTGCAAAGTATATTTGGTAGATTTTTCTCCAGATGTAGTCCACTATTTTTTTTTTATAGTTGCCGCTTTTCCCCCAGTATCTTGACACTAAGTTTTGCAATGAAAGGCAAAACAAACATTTTGGGAACAGAAGAGAAACCTCAGAAAATATTAAAGAAATTCTCCTTTTTATGGAGAAATACGGTGAAATCATGTTTTGTGATGAATCCAGGCTTTCCATTTCTTATTTACTAGGGGACTTCTCTAATCTAAAGTTCGTTTTGACATATACAAGCACTCCTATAATAAAATTTACAAAATTCACAGCACAATTGACTTTCCTATGACCGAGTCTTATGTGAAACAATAAGACTGATTCTCTTAGAAGATGCTTCATCCGATCTTTTAAAACTACTCCACAGAATTGTCCTATAAATATCATCAATTAGTTCTTAGTAATGTTTCAGTTTTTGCATTTTAAACTAACCACCTTAAAATTTGCTACTTTCGTTCTGTGGAAGACCTAAATAAAACCTACTAAGTTGGAAATTAGATTTGATTCACTTGTTTTTTAGTCAGTGGGAAGGGAGAGGGAGGATTGGCTTTTAGTCTAGCTGGTGGAATGATCTTACTCATGTTCCAAACTGTGGACTGTGCCTGCTTACTTTCTAGGAAAGTTCTGTAAAAAAGGTTTCTCCTTCTCTAGAGTACAATCTTCAAACTTGGATGCTTCTGCATGGAGGCTGAGGTAAACTATTATGAATCACAGGGTACTGGCAGCATATACATTTCTGATATAACAAAGAAAGTTGGCAGCCTTTCTCTCCATGCAGGGCTAGAAATACTACTGCTCCTCAACTGCTATTTCCACACCCTCTGTTCACAAATAAAACTGAAATATTTAAAGTCATAGCATTCAGTTGTAGGAGTTGTAGGCTGAGCCTGAGGGAGAGGTCAAAGTTCAAACACATCATAAGTCATGAGACCCTGCATACCCACAAGAGATCTAAGTCCAGCCCACCTTAAATACCTTTCTTAACTCCCGCTCTTTTCCCTTGACCATTAGTTGATCAGATTCTTGTAGAGAACTTAAGTTTGCAATAAATCTTTATACTCATTTCAACTGCCTGAATCTCCTGATTTCCCCAGGGCTTGACATCAGCATCCTTTTGTAAAAAATTTGATTTGTGCTGTTTTTCTTAAACAATCAGAGAACATTGAAAGTCATCTTTTAGGATTTATATTTATATAGGAAGACAACTTCTTTCTGCATAGTGAGATGCAAACTTTTTTAAAAATCAAATAATCTTCAATCACTCAGCAAAACACCTCCAACTGAGTAAGAAAGGTTTCTAACCTCCGCATACAAATAATATACAGTATAATGCTGCTAGTATACAGATGAAAGCCTTGTTTAGCTGAATATCTAACAATGGTGTTGTTTCATTATTCTACAAATACTCCATAAGAGTTGATCATCAGGTAGAGCAAATACATATGTTAAAATGCAAACCAAAGTACTCTAATATTTAATCAGAGCCAACATAATAGAGAAAAGAACAGGCACATTGAACAAAATAACAAAGTTGAAGTTGGGAGTGTTAGAAGTTCTTTCCATGAACAAAATCAGAACAGGAGCTATGAGAGTTGAGACTACGCAGTCCAACTTTGATAAATACCAGAAAGATGTTGCCACAGTGGTTGGTAATTTGTAATTATCAGAATATATTTTCTAATTTCAAATTAAGTCTGAAATTGACCAAATTAAAAAAAATCTGTCAGAATCAGAAAAGGGTATCTGATGTTATATTTGTTAGATTTTTTAAAAAATATATAAATCCAAATGCTCTTTTTGCAATAATCTTATACTACTTTTTCATGGGACCATTGTCAAAACTATCGTTAGCACAAATCTATTGTGCCATTATAAAGAAACAAATCATTATTTATGTCTGAAATGTTTAATTGTGATTAATAGCTAAAAAAAATCTTACTATGAAAAATCTATTCCTGATTTGGCAAGAATAAAATTGATCAGGATAACGTAGCCCTGAAATTTGAAGTATTCCTAGTTATCAAGGCCTAGAATGCCTATAAAGGTAAAGGT
Organism: Ptyas mucosa; assembly: GCA_012654045.1. Taxonomy (NCBI): domain Eukaryota; kingdom Metazoa; phylum Chordata; class Lepidosauria; order Squamata; family Colubridae; genus Ptyas; species Ptyas mucosa. Next base: position 33,950,991 of record WNWU01000004.1, read on the forward strand.
AAAGGTTCCCCTCGCACGTATGTGCTAGTTGTTCCTGACTCTGGGGGGCAGTGCTCATCTCCGTTTCAAAGCTGAAGAGCCAGCACTGTCCGAAGATGTCTCCGTGATCATGTGGCCAGCATGACTCAACACCAAAGGCACATAACGCTGTTACCTTCCCACCAAAGTTGGTCCCTATTTTTCTACTTGCATTTTTTATGTGTTTTCGAACTGCTAGGTTGGCAGAAGCTGGGACAAGTAACGGGAGCTCACCCCATTCCGCGGCACTAGGGATTCAAACCGCTGAACTGCTGACCTTTTGATCGACAAGCTCAGCTTTTAGCCACTGAGCCATATATATGTGGTAATAATTGCTACATTTAATCTACAGAATTTCAAAGGTTTACCAATACAGTACTAGTTGTTTTAATGTAGATCAGGGATGTCAAATTCACGACGACATGTTGTCGTCACATGACGTATCACAACTTTTTTCCCCTTCGCTAAACTGAGAGTGGGTGTGGCCAGAGCATGACAAATCCGGCCTGCGGGCCACAAGTTTGACACCCCTGATCTAGACTGTTAAAGCAATTTTTAATCTAGGCTAAATCCACTACTGCTCAAAGCAAATTAAGAAGTCTACAGTAAACAGGGCAAACTATAAAGAATATTTAACAAGGAATGATATGAGAAATTCCTTTTAATCTTATCAAGTAATACATTTCAGATAACCCAAATAAGTGATTGTTCTCTACAAGAGCTTACATAGTGCTTAGGTCACTAGCAGAAACTACAGAAATAAATATTAATGAACTAGTTTTAAGTCAATTGCAAAGCCCATGCTTTGTACAACTAAGGTGTCAGATTCAACTAAAGTACATTTCTAGTTAAAGTTAAGAAAAAAAATCAGACAGCTAGTGAATATAGGGCTCAATAATGTAACTTAGAATAAGGGAAATGTCTATGTTCCTAGTATTTTATTCAACTGCTTTTTCTTTAGGATCCTAGCAACAAAGCAGGCAAAGTCATTTGACAAGGAGAAATTTTGACAAGGCTAATTTTCACAATAGACTGACTCATCTTCAGAAAAATTCCTTGATCTTAAGATCCAGGCTGCTAGGACTTAAGTGGAAATAGTGTGATTTTCTTTATAAGGGAGCACAGAAAACTTTACAGAGATTTTCTAAATACCTTTAAGCACTTTCACACTTAAGTATTACCGTAATAAGCATATACATTCAAATGGTTCTGATAGATATATTAAATTTGAATAATGATGACAACTATGCAAGATACTTGAGCAGCAATGGGCATAGGTGTTAAATCTTATTTGACAGACTGATCTGAAAAAAGTCAGCACTTTTAGAAAACATTGCCATGATTACACAATCCTTACCTTATTAGTTGTATGCTTACTTTCTTAAGTAAAATGATATTCAAATTCCAATATCCTTTTATAATCACTGTCGTGGAGCATGCAAATTCTAATAACGGCACCATGACCTATTTTAGAAGAGGAAAACTGGTTCATAATGAAAAATGGCATGACCTTCAGATCCTGAAGCTTGAGGAAGGGTCTACATATAGCCATTCATGCATTTATTCAGCATTCCTAAGTGATAATATAAAACTGATTTGGTCTTGCAGAGGTTGAGCTTCACTTTCCACTTATGTACGGATGTGAATATTTATGGACACTTCCAAAGTATTTTCTTCAACACAGCTGTGGTATTTTTGTTTTTAATATCTTGATGAAATGTCAATGTCTGTCATTTATACCAGTCCCTGGAATTCAATTGCTGGAATTATTCAAAATTGTTATCTTGATAAAATGGAATTGAAAAAGATTCCCATAAGCATACTCTATCTTTTGCATTTGCTGAAGTTTAGCCCATGATAATGTCCATGAAAAACCAAATATTTGCATAACCAAGGCAAGCTCAGGAGGTTTTAATGCCAAGGCATAGCAGCAAATAGCATCTGCCCATTCAAGACAAAGGAAGCCAGAAGATAATACAACAAAATATTGTTTACCATGACTAAAATGCAATAACACGTGGAATAACTAGCAATGTGCTGCTGACCACTCTGCTATGCAGTGGAACTGGCCATGGAGAATGCTTCTGAATGTACATTAAAAACAATCTGCCATTTTAATATATTTATGCTGGGTTATTATTGAACCATCTTTTCCACTGGAAGGACATGTTACGTCCATGATAGAAAGGACTTGCTACCATAAGTGCTTGCTATAGTTTATCTTCATACATTGTCAGAAAAGGCTCTTCGTTAGAAGCTGCTTACCCTCTGGCATATGGAACTGATGTTTGTATAAGATATGACTAAACAAATTAATCCACATTGGCAAAAAGTGAAAAAGACGTAATAGTTAAAACAATAATGTTTCAACAGAATTAAGATCATAAAACTTTGTTGTTAACATTAAGAAGCCCTTCACCAACTTACTTAGTTCCCATCATTAGACAACATGGAAGCAGAATTCCTAATAAAGTCTTTATGATTGTGATTAGTATTCTAAAAAATCTAAGGATACTCTACATAGCAAAATTTACTTATTTAGATGGCATTTTAGTTGCAGGCAATTATCTTTTTTCCAATGCTTAGATAATATATGAACAATATCTTACCTGAACACTTTCATATTTCTTTTTATATTAAAATCTTTTAATTAATGCTTTTACTTGTTTTATTTAATTTGAATATTTTTATAAACTGCTCTGAAAACCTGAATATATCAAACAAAATACAATAAATATGAAACAAATCTCTCTCTTTTTATATCTATCTATCTATCTATCTATCTATCTATCTATCTATCTATCTAT
>WNWU01000004.1:33954847-33971545 GCA_012654045.1 Ptyas mucosa
TCTAGTCTAGTCTAGTCTAGTCTAGTCTAGTCTAGTCTAGTCTAGTCTATCTATCATCTCTATCTCTATATATACAGTATCTATACATCTATCTATATCTATATCTAATGTATCCTCATGATACATTAGGCTGAGATTCAAATTAGTATTATCACATACATACATACATACATACACCGTGTTTCCCAGAAAATAAGACCCTGTCTTATATTTTTTTGAACCCTGAAACATATGGAGGGGGCATTCTGCTCCCTTTCGCCTTTGAGCTCCAATGCAGGAGCTCTCAAGCAGTCACATTCACGACAAACCATTTTATACCAAATTTATATTTTTCTGATAAAGAAACTATTTCTTTATCATCAAAATATAAATTTTGGAAATTTAAATACTTTTTCCTAGTGAAGATAGCCCATCTTACTTTTCCACTTTTGGAGTGTACTAATCAGATCTGGAGGATAATTTCTTCTTGCATTTCCAACTAAATATCCTCAATATTGATCTTAACCAAATCATGTGCATAATTGGTTTATATTAGAGACATTCAGAACTCAGGTATCTCTTAACAGAGGATTGAACTTGCCTGAAATTAGATCAAGCCCTACATCACTTAACCCAATGTATCAGATTAAATTGTTATTGAATTATTTTTGGTATATATACTACATTCTCTTGTGTAATTTAGCTACAGTGTAAAACTAGTCCATTATGTCTCAAAATAAATTGAACAAAAATCCAATTAGTACCATGTAAAATTCTGGAATCCCCAAAGACCTTTCCCATTGTATTTATTAAACAAATTTATATAGCCACCCAACTCATACACTTTTATCACCTTCTTGTTCCTTTCATGTAGTTCTCAATGTGTCAATCTCCTTGCTACTCTTCTTTCCTCCACCAAAATTCTATTATAAATAATATTACCACACATTACAGCTCTAATTTTGTGTATTTGCGCTGGTAATTTTCAGATAAAGATTTATTCCTCCCTTGCATAGTTATTTAGAAGTAGCTTCATATGTCAGTTTACTCTTACCATTAAAAAACAAACAAACACGTTTTGTTGCATTAGATGACTGCAAAAGCCTTTTAGCAGTTTCATATAACAGGAAATATCCAGTAACAATTTTGAAAGTAGTTGTCATAGCCACAAACACCATCTCCCCCCCAAAATTAGGCATTTTCTCTCTTCTGAGAAAATGCCTAGTACAAATCACAAAACAAATTGGTTACTGCCATACCTGGCAACAAGTAAGAAGAAAAATGCAAAGAAAGGGTCAGTTTTACTCATACATATGAAACACAAACAAAAATATTCCACTGGATCTAGCATTATATTTTTTAAAATGCTTTTGTATACAATTATTTTATTGATAATAAAGATAAAAGTATACGGTATGCATGATAGTAGTTTAGAGTTAACTGAGTCAACCTAACAATATGTAAGAATATTACAAAATTTGGCACAGCTGCTATTATACTACACTCAAAATTCATATAACAATTGTAGAGCACAACTTTCCAAACTTGAAAGACACTGGCATAACTATTTTATGGGCACACTCATATTCTGCTATATCTATACTGTATAGCTTTATACCTCAACAATCTTAATATTTCAGCAATTAGGAAATCAGCATTTTAATTCTCTTAGCAGCCTACTATATAACAATATAGAGTAACCATTTAAAAGTTAATTACTATGATTGGTTGCACCTGTCAATCAGATGTTTAGACTAGACCTGGCATTTTTATTCATTTATTGATTGCTTCCCAAGGATCTGGGATGGGCAGATGTTGTTTGATGGTAGTTACAGGGTGTTAAATGTTCCAAGGAAAGCTCACTTTTGTAATTGACTGATGGTGATTTTCTATTATTGGTTTATTGCAGTCAGTCAGATGTTTAGACTAGATTTGGCATTTTTGTCAACCTATCAAATCCTTTCCAAAGACCTGGGTTAGACGGATGTGGATGTTTGATGGTGTTAAAGGCATTGTCGCAGGATGTAAGCTTTTCCGAGTACAGTTGCCTTTTGCAATTGATTGATTGTGATTTTGTCAATGCCGATGGTATTCAAGTGGGTGCTTCAGTTGCTTGAGGATTGCACCTAAAGAGCTTATGACTATTGGGACTACCTTTGCTTCCTTTTGCCTTAGTTGCTCTATTTCTATTTGCAGGTCTCTGTTTTCTGTTACCTTCTTTAGTTCTTTTTCTTCTATTTTACTCTCCACAGGTATTGCCACATCTATTATGTAAACTTTTTTGTGTCTTTCTTGTCAAAAATTGTTAAATCTGTGGTGTTATGTGCCTGGTGCCTGTCTGAATTTTAAAGTCACGGAACACTTTAGTTCATTTTCTATGACTTTCTGTATTTTATGGTCCCGCTAATTCTTGTTTGCAGGCAAATGGTATTTCTTGCAGATCTTCCAATGCACCATTTTTGCTACTTTGTCATGCCGTTGTTTGTAGTCAGTCTGTGCTTGCAGCAGATAACCAGGTGATTTGGTGTTTCATCAGCTTCTTTGAGGAGTGGCACTTGTTTTCTGTTGCTGTTTTCTCAATTCTGGCTTTGTATGCATTTGTTCTTTAGGCCAGGCCTTATACAGCCAGAATTATACAGTCCTCTGTCTCTTTTTTCAACTTTCCTTTTCTTAGCTATTACCAGGGCTTGTTATCATTTGCTTTGCCTGCTATTTTGTTTAATGTACTGGCCATGTTAAGACTTTGTCTTCCCATGTCTCTTTTCTGTTTTTCATTTGGTCTTTCTTGCAAGCCAGTCTGGTCTCTAGTAAACTTCCTAATATACTAGCTTCAATGTATCTTCTTCACTGTTCTTCAAATATTCTTCCAATGCCCATTTCTTTTTCTTAAACTACCTGATATTATTATTATTCATTGCAGTCAACCAGATGTTCAGACTGGTTTTTGCCTTTTTGTCTACAATTGTGTCCTTACCAAGGACCTGTGATAGGCAAATGTGGATGTTTGGTGGTGTTATAGATATTGTCGCAGGATGGAAGCAGTTCCAAGTAAAGCCACCTTCTGCAATTGACTGATGGCAAATTTGTCAATACCTATGGTGTTCAAGTGGTGCTCCAGTTGTTTTGGGACTACACCCAAGGCACCTATTACTATTGGTGCTACCCTTGCTTGCCCTTGTCATAGTCATTCTATTTCTATTTGTAGGTCTTTGTATTTTGTTATCTTCTCCAGTTCTTTCTCTTCTATTCTGCTGTCTCCAGGCACTGCCACATCCACTATCCAGACTTTTTTGTCTTTCTTATTGACAACTGTTAAGTCCGGGGTGTTATGTGGCAGCTGCCTATCTGTCTGGATTCTGAAGTCCCAGAGCAATTTAACTTTTTCATTTTCTTTGACTTTTTCTATTTTATGGTCCCACCAGTTGGTACTTACAGGCAAATGGTATTTCTTATAGATCTTCCACTACACCATTGTTGATACTATGTCATGCCGCTGCTTGTAGTCAGTTTGTGCAATATTTTTGCAGCAACTTACCACTGTTTCTTCAACTTCTTTGCATAAGCAGCACTTACTGTCTGTTGATAGTAAGTGCTGTTGAATGGTCTTCTCAATTCTGGCTTTGTATATATTTGTCCTTAAGGCTTGGTCTTGTGCAGCCAGGATTAATCCCTCAGTCTTTTTAAAAAAACTTTCCTGCTCTTAGCCATTGCCATGTGGTAGTGGTGGTGGTGGTATTATTATTATTATTATTATTATTATTATTATTATTATTATTATTACTACTACTACTACTACTATTACTATTATTAATTGATACATTGCTCAGCTCCCTGTGACTCTGGAAAGTTCAGAAGTAAAAAAAACATAAAACAATAAAACAATGTAATAGTAACAACAAGGAACAAAAGATAGCAAAATCAGTCAGTGGTTGCATGGGGCAGAGGTGTCAAAAAAGTGAAGTGATTATGCAACAACATAATAAAAATTCTTCCCTTTTCAATATGCACCAACATTACAAATGGTATTACTCATTCTAGTTTTATAAGTCATTTTCTTTTACTCAGTAAAATGCCGCATTTTAATCCATTTTCTTTTTTACTTCTGTAATATTTATGAGGGTATTGTGCTTAGATTTGGTTGATGACTATAATCACAATCATTAATATATTGGACTTTTTTAATGGCAGTTTCAAATCTACTGTCTTTTAATTATTATTCTAACATGGAATAATATGAATATTATTTTAATATCTTCCATAGGTAAAGTTCTAGCCTATCCCTTCTTAATCCTGAATCTTTCCTAGATTTGCCCTAGATTTCTTAAAATATCTGGTTATTGACCTTTCTGACTGGACATAATAGAAGTTGTAAACCACAGCAGTTTCTAAAATAGAAAATGCAAGTGAACTACATAATGAACTTTTTATTTATATGCAGTTTCAACTCACCAGTATTTGCATTTGTGCGTGAACACTTTATTTTCTTAGATTTAAACATCTAAACATTCTGAAGTCTATACAGAGTGGATGTAAAAAAAACCCCACTAAGTATTTAATGTGATAGCATTATTTCAGAGTAGAAAAAAAAAATACTACATATGAAGTGTTTTATTCACATTTGATTTAGTTTATCCTTTCTTCCCTTTGGGAGGCCTAGGATAATTCTAATCCAAAGGATATCACTAGGCAGAGATACAAGTATTAGAGATACTTCCTATTTGACTGCCAATGCGGAACTACACAAAACTCCCACTGCAGTTGTACAAATGTGGCTTAGAACTGCACATTTTGTACTGAATTATGCATTAGAAAAGCATGGGTACATCAAACTATTTAAAAGAAATCTAAGCAGGGTAGCCTGCTTTATTTTTTTGCTCAAAAACAAATATTTTCACCTGCCAATAAGGAATTGAACTTGACAGTACATCTATCAGCTTCATTGTTCACTGCTGAAGTAGTGTAGATATTTTGCATTTCATAATTACACTTGTGATTGCTCGTAAAGATGAAATTACAAGAAAGCTTTCCCCTTCTGTGCTAACATACACACTCATTCTGGATTTTAACTGTGAAATACTTTAGGAGAGTATAAGAACTAATTAATGCTTAAAAGTCTGTTGAAAATCAACAAGGCACAGAAGTAGCACTGATTGGTTAATTTTGAAAAAGGAAAATTTACATCAGTGTGGCAATTCTAAAGCCCTTATAAACTTAGGTCATATACACATTTATCATTCAAACTGCTCTTTTGTGCTCATGGCAGGCTAAGGCTAAACTTCAAGAAAACATGTCTGGGCTGAGACACTGTGGCAGTACTTTGCAAATTATTCAGTCTGAAGTATAAACTACCACATCCTTCCTTTGAAAAATTTCCTCTGCCCTCCCACCTTTCTGTTCCAGGAAAACAATGTCCAATTATTTTCCTTCCTCCTATCAAGTCTTCCTGGACATGCATGTTATATGTGTATATATATATGACAGATAGACAGACAAACACTAAAACAAATAAGAGTCATGTGTGTCCCAAAATTCATATATACACACAACCATAGTTACCACCTTTAAAATTAAAAAAAAAAAAAATCAGTAGCTTCTAGATCTTGTCTTTATTGCATGTGATAAAATAGTCCAGTGGCTAAGAACTTCACCTCCAAAAGTATTTCACAGTTAAAATCCAGAATGAGTGTAAACTTAGGTCATATATACTGTATATATTTATCATGCAAGCTGCTCTTTTGTGCTCATGGCAACATCAAACCAGGTCTTTTCTAAATTTTAGGAGAAACTAATAAAAAATTTCAATATGTGAAAAATCTAAGAAGGTCAATTTCAGATTTTGTGTCTTTATCAATTACCAACAATATTTTCAAGTATTTGGTTGTGTTTCTTATACCCTAATCTAAATCTGCTGTATGTCCAATCTAAACAAGGATAATAAGAATCAGACTGGCAAGAGTTGTTTCACAGATTTTGTTTATATGGGCTCTTGGACGTTACCATTTTTATCAAGAAGTATTCGTCCAATATTATAACTTAGCAGTAATAATAATTATTTTTTAAATTTGATTTATATGCCGCCCTTCTCCGGAGACTCAGGGTGGCTTACAATGCGTTAAGCAATAGCCTTCATACTTTTGTATATTTATACAAAGTCAGCTTATTGCCCCCACAAACTGGGTCCTCATTTAACCTACCTTAGAAAGGATGGAAGGCTGAGTCAACCTTGAGCCTGATGAGATTCGAACTTACAATAATTGCAGACAGCTGGTGTTGATCACTATGCTTTTAGTCTGCTAAGCTAAACCAGGCTCCTAAAATTTTCTTAAAAAGATAGGCAGAAATTAAATAACAGTAAGACATAGACAATGTGAAGTATACTGAATCATGTCAAGTAGATCTATTTAATATATGCTGATAAAAGAGGATATTAGATTTCTTTTTTTTTTGTTCTGCATGCATTTATTATTTTTATAAATAACTCAAGAGCGCAAACCTACCTAAGTACTACTTCCTCTTCCTATTATTCCCACAACAACAACCTGGTGAGGTGGACTGGGCTGAGGGAGAGTGACTGACCCAAAGCTGTCCAGCCAGTTTTTTATGCCTAAACCAGGACTATAATTCAGTTTCCTGGTTACTATCCTGCTGCCTTAACTACTAGACCAAACTGACTGTCTAATTAATCTAAGTAAAAAAATTTACTGTGACCAAAACAACAACCATCTGCTATAAACACCAATAAAGAAAACTTCACATGGATTGATTTATCGAAAGAGATAGTGTTTATGGCTCAATATTCTGGATAAGCAGTTTGCATAGAGACATAATTATAAAAGCATACTCCCCTAAAAACATTTTTAATAGAGACTTTAATAAATATATTTTTTTAAAAAAAAGAATTGAGCTATAAGCCATAACAACAGCAGCTTTCTGCACTCACTCAATTCGTAGTTAGGCAAATATCTTCTTAATGCAAAATGGGCCCAATAAAACCTTGGCATCTGAATGAAAGAAAAGGGAATAAAAAAATTTTTTTTTCCTTCAGCAAAAAAATAAAAAACGATAGCCAGCTTTTTATCAACTAGAAAGGAATTTGCCCTTTTCTCAAATCAAGTCATTCTGAAAGATTGTTGGGTTATGCTTCAAACATTCTTCAGCAGTGAAAGACCAGATCAGACAACTTGAGGGCATTCATTTTTTTGAATCTGACTGGGGTTTTATCTTGGAAAGAGCTCTGAAGCAAGGAAACCATCTGACAAGTACAATTTTTGTCACAATTTTTCTTCAATGCAGTCATTCTTTCAGCCATAGCCTTAAAAGAGTGGCTCCAAATGTGTTTTATAGCATCTTTTTCTTCCCGCACTCATTCAATCAGACATCGACCTAGCCCATTTCATATGATGCCTACTTGTTGCTTTTCGTGCTGGGAAATGGGAAATGTAGAGCAAATATTTAAATTGCATTGAATTGCTATTCTTTTTAAATTATTTCTTTGTTGTGTTTAATAAATGGAAGCAAAGATTTCTTCATAATAATGATTCAAACAAAGTAAAAAAAGAAGTTTCTTTTTTAAATACAGTACTAAGTTTGTATTAATGTATATTGAAAAATGTATATTGTATACAGTGCAAAATGTACATTGAAAAATGTATATTTTATGTATGTATGTATGTATGTATGTATGTATGTATGTATGTATGTATAAAGTATATTGGAAAAAAGGTAAAAGTTTCCCCTGTCTAGTCGGGTCCATCTCCGTTTCCTAGCTGAGGGAGCCAGCATTGTGCAGAGACATTTCTGTGGGCATGTGACCAGCATGACTATATGCTGACGAGCACAGAATGCCATTATCTTCCCACCAAAGTGGTACCTGTTTATCTACTCACATTTGCATTCTATTGAACTCCTAGGTTGGCAGGAGCTGGCGCAAGAACAGGAGCGCACCCCGTCATGCAGTATTTGGGCCTCAAATTCCGAACCTTTCAATTGACAAGCCCAGTGTCTTAACTGCTAGGCCATCACAACCTCCAGTGTTAAGTATATTAAATAATTATTATCAGTAATTTCACTCTACCAACTGCATTTGTGATAACATAAACATAACATTTTTGCAACTATCCATGCACAAGAGATCCATAGTTCTTCATATATTTATTGATTTTTTTTAAAAAAAATTATTTAATTAAATTCAATTTAATTAGCAGGTCCCATGCCATTATATGGCATGGGACCTGACTATTTGAGGGATTGCCTCTTCCTGATCACATCTATCCACCCCTTAAAGTTGTGGGTTCCATTTGTTAAAGAGTTCCATCTGATGGGACCTAAAGGATATGTCTTTGCTGCTATAGCTCCCGCCTCCCAGAACACCATCCCTCCAGAGGTAAGGTTAGTCCCACCTATGCTAGCCTTTTGGAAGGTTTCTAAAATGGGTTTTAAAATTTTAACTGAAAATTTCCGCATCAAATGCACATATTTATCAATCTGGATAAAACACTGGTATGAAAATGGGAATCCCCCTAAATATATACTTCAATCTTAAATAATATTTATTTTTACAACATTATTTCTTCCCATTAACTCACTGGAATTGTAAACCATTTATTTATAACAATAATAATCTGTGAGGAAGAATTTGAAATGCCTGTACAATATAAGGAATTTTTGTTGGGATAATTATTCAAGCTTTAATTTTAACAGACTGTCACAAACACATTACAGGTACCTAGATTTCTGCTGTTTTAATAACAAGCTTCACTGCTGTAATCTTTTCCCGTTCTCTCTGACACTTGAAGTATTTCAGCTGAATACCCATAAACTTATTAGAGAAAGAAAGGGAGGAGGTAGAAAAATAATAATATAAAAAAAATATTGTTTGGTTTCAAATGAAGCTACTTCTGCATGAAAGCCACATGTTGTTGTTACTACACTATTGGTATCAGTAGCTGTAGAACAGTGACCTCTGACACAAGCAAGGGGACATTCTTGTTGCCATTCAAAGAATAAGGTAAAGGTAAAGGTTCCCCTCGCACATATGTGCTAGTCGTTCCCGACTCTAGGGGACTGTGCTCATCTCCATTTCAAAGCCGAAAAGCCAGCACTGTCCGAAGACATCTCCATGGTCATGTGGCCGGCATGACTAAATGCCAAAGGCACATGGAACGCAGTTACCTTCCCACCAAAGTTGGTCCCTATTTTTCTACTTGCATTTTTTACATGCTTTCGACCTGCTAGGTTGGCAGAAGCTGGGACAAGTAACGGGAGCTCACCCCATTCCGCGGCACTAGAGATTCAAACCGCTGAACTGCTGACCTTTCAATCAACAAGCTCAACATCTTAGCCACTGAGTCACTGCATCACTTTTTTGAATTTCTTATTCAAAGAATAAGGTTAGCCTAAAAGAAAGAAAACTGTAGCTGCAAAATTAGCAGTGATTTTTTGCTGACGTAAGATAGAAAATACTACTTTTAATATATAACAGGAAAACAGAGGCATATGTCACAAAGAACTTGTCTGTCCTCCAGAAACACTTGATAGCCTGTACTTGAGACAGGACAAACTAGCAGTATGGATATATCCTACTTTGTGAACCACACATTTCAGTTATCATTGCTATGTATGATAAGTTCCTTAATGTTATAGATAAAAACAAATTTATGTACTGAATTTGATAATAGTCAAATAATGTGTGAATTAGACCAAATGTCTAGACAATGAACAGATATCCAACTGACAAATTGCTAAAGATGTTTTCAACTATGTGTAAAATTTACAGTCAGCTGTTAAACAGAAATGCTGTATAACTGTTATACAGCATATCTGGATTCCAAGAGGCATGCAAAATCAATATAAATTTAATCTAACCCCTCCCTCCCTTCCCCAAAGAAAACAGTGATATGCTTCTCAAAACCTTCAAAGGTTGCAACTGAGATCTTACTGATGGCATTACATACTTAGGAATCCCATTTCCTTTCTCCTTTCCTTTATTGCCCTTTTTGTTCATTCTTTTCTGTATTTCGCAGCAAGTTCCTTCAATACAAAAACTTATTAACACAGTGGGAACTCTGTGATAATATAAAAGAAGAAGCAGAAGAAATACAAATAGGTTAAATTCATTCACATAAGCTGTAAAGCTTAAGAGTGGGTATTCAGAATGCCTACATTTTACTTAGCGATGCTTGCATGTGCTGCCACCTAATCTGTTATGCCCTCTACAGTCATTATACACTACTTAAAGAATTTGCAAGGACATATTTCATTCAGTTATCCAAAAATGTCCAGTCTAACAGCAATCCACATTTTCCCAGGTTGTAGATCTTCTGAATCAATTAATATATGATAAACACTACTTTGTTGGGCAGGTGTGCATTTGTGTGTGTGCACAACTCTCACATATGCACACATGTCCAAATCATTATGGACCAGGGTGAAATCCGGGCAGGTTCTGGAGAACCAGTAGCAGAAATTTTGAGTAGTTCAGAGAACCAGCAAATACCACCTCTGGCTAGTCCCAGAGTGGGATGGGAATGGAGATTTTGCAATATTCTTCCCCCAGGAGTGGGGAGGGAATGGGGATTTTGTAGCCCACCAAGCCACACCCACAGAACCGGTAGTTTAAAAAATTGAATTTCACCACTGTTATAGACACCTTTCACTGGAGGCAAGAAGAGCTTTGAAATATATGCAAACTGCAGATCCAAGCAGTTCTTTTATCCTCTGGTAGAAAACATATAGTCATTCCTACAGGTATGTCAGAATCAGAAATGCGAACATTGTTTAGTGAATGTTCAGTCTACAACACCTTTTGTTTATTATTTTTTCTCCTCACCACAATTATATATTAGGTGTCTCAGGATCTGAAGAGATAGTGTCAACAGAGTAATACATTATGAATTAGTTATTTGCCACTGAAACAGTCCTCTACGTTCCAGTTGATTCTACCAGGATTATATGTCTACATGTATATGGACATTGCCCTGAAAGAGCAAAACTATGAGTCTTTTTTGCAGGCTTGATAAATCTCTCTCTCTCTCTCTCTCTCTCTCTCTCTCTCTCTCTCTCTCTCTCTCTCTCTCTCTCCCCCTCCCCTCCTCTCCCCACCCTCCGTCCAGAATATAAGAAACTACTTAATTTACTCTCAGAATATTTTTGGGGGGCTTTTTGCTAGGGCATAATACATTTAAACAAAACAAAACTACTAAAATCTATGTACTGTGTCATAAAACTCCATAGACTTGGAAAAAGTATATCTGTTAAATATTACAAAAGCCCTGTTCTGTTCTGTGCAATCAGTAGCTTTTGAAAATAAAATACAATCCAATTTATTCTTCCTCTTCTACAATCACTCATCCCGATTGAGATCACTCCATTATGATATCTCATAACCAACTCTGTAACATTGCTAGGGCTAGGTAACTGCATATCTCACATTGTCTCTAACTTATTCTCTTCTCATTCTCCTAATTTGGTCTGGTTCCTGCACTAAAGGAACAAAGGCAGAGGGATGGTATCCCAAAGTTTGTTAGGTTGAGGGCACAGAGATTGCAGCGTCCATTGGCTCTATTTATTCGTCTGACACAATGACACTATTACTCCTTTAGCTAACTTCAACTCTATGTTTTATCACAGCATCTTTTTTTGACAGAAGGATCCACTCAAAATTGGCTCAACTACCTCATAAAGCTCTGGCTCAACTACCTCATAAAGCTCGTCTCACTATGCTGATTATTTGTGAAAAACAAATCAGTTGTTCAATTATTACATTTGGATTGACATCTAAAGCAGTATCATCCGTTTACTCACACATTTTTAAAATTTATTTTATCCCACTTTTTTCCCCATATGCATCTCAAGGCAGCAAACATACCATTACTTTTTCTTCTTCCTATTCTCCCCACAGCAACAACATTGTATGTTGACTTGGGTTGAGAGAGAATGATTGGCCCAAGGTTACCCAGCTGGATTTTTTTTTTTTTTGCATATATACACACAAACACGCATGCATACTGATACATATATTTGATGGGGTCAGCAGATGAATTAGGGAAATTGAGTTTTTAAACATTTTTAACCTGAGAAAATATTGTGCACATTAATGTGTCTATCCAAGAACTCAATACACAGCAGAAAATTCTAATGCACTGAATTGAGAGCATGTATTTGGTAAGTTCCATTTTGCATTCATCATTGTTTTTAATGAACTGTGGGTGGGATCAAAAAGACAATATTATGTTGTTATACACGTAAGGAATGCATCACAGTGCGTCATGCTGTCAACCAGGGATATTTGTATTCTCTTTTAACTGTCTTATTGAAGAGCCTCTTTTAGTATGAGTGATTTCCAGCATCATCTACCAGCACGTACAAATATGATCATCATATTACAAATGCTGCTTGCGAAACCAAGCAACAATTAATGCCATCCATCATTTGTAAGTCTAATTATATATTACATATTTAATAAGACATTTTGTGATTGGATAGGTATTTGCAGTTTCTTCATATGCTGTAATAACTATATAAAGGTCTTTGCTAAATGTTGTTAATATCTCACATTTTTTCACATCTATATTCACATAAAAGGACTAATAGACAGATCATTTTCAGAACCAGAAGTGCATTGTTCTACAATTTAACAAAGTTGGCCATAGTGGTAATTAACAATGAACTAAAAAATGCAGAGAGGAACCCTTAACCTATAATACTAAACTAGCAACTAAACCGGTTGACCCAATTACCCTTTTCTTAGTCACAAATAATGTCATTACTCCCACAAAAAGAAACAAACCCTATTTTTAATCCAGTTTCTTGGCAGCTGCATTCCCAAACTAGATTTTCAACTCACAAACCTGCAATTGCAAATTGCTTCATTATCCCCCAGAATATGCCCAAGTTACTCCCTTAAGGATAATCACCCCTACTTTTAGAGCCACTGAATGGAAAGGTCACTTTTTATCTTCAGTATAAAATATCATTTATCCTAAATATTAATTATTTACATTGTTACTGAAAACTTATTAGTATGTGCCATCGGTTTCGTTTTTCTTTAAAGTATTTTAAAAATGACTTCGCTCAACAAGTTCTGGTAGATGGTGTTTATAATTAAAAATGTTGCTTAAGTTTCCATTTTTTAAAAAAATCCAAAAACAAATTAAACAAGATGAATTTTTTTACATCTATCATTAATTTGAGAAAAATGGGAAAGAGAAAAAAAACCCCCAAATGCTAATTCTTATAAAGACGCAGTAGATTTTTGGAAATAATTAACTTTGTTGCATAAAAATTAAAGCAATGTTCTGCAGGGTTTTTTTTTCTCCCATTCATCTCCCAAAATCACAGCAGCTCTGTATATTTTCACAAGGAGCCCCATGGCAGGGCAGACTTCAAGGATCAAGCCTAATTGGACTCATATGGAGCATGGTTGTGTATTTTCCTATAAAATGAAAATTAAATGCAGAAAATTCACAAACTAATAAGAATGCCTTCTATTGTTTGCTTTATTTGCAAGATCTTAACCTTGGTTTATCAGCCTAAATGTTCCATAGTTACTATAAGAGCAGACCATTAGAGTAACATACCCAAGTAATTTGCACATTAAATATTAACATATTTAATATTTTTCAGTAAAATGATTATTAGTATATTCATTACATTGAACATTACATTGTATTCAGATATTGTACATTACATTGTATTCAGATATTGTCTAAGTTGGCCATTGTCTCTGGTGACAACTCCGTACAAAGTTGGATGAAATGATTTGGAGTATTCATTTGCCCTTTCCATTTATTAACATTCCAAAGTGAACACTGGAACTGGAGATGACATGGTACAAAAGGCCATAAGGAGAACGACCAAAATCCAAAATCTCTTTCGGATTGCAGCTACCTTTTCCCTTCTGTATGGGGCTTTTCATGCACAGAAGCCTTAGCCTGGGGACTCAATGGAGGAATAGCATATTGGATGTGGTATTAGACTAACAGCAAGCTCTATCTCCTCATTGCATAGCCTGCTCCCTCCCCACCATCTTTTAATTCATATTGCTGAACTTTCATTGTTTTTATTGTTTTTACTATTGTTATATTTACATTTCTTTATAATTTTACATTTTACTATTGAAAGCTACCTAGACTAGCTCCATAGAGAGATAAGGGAGGAAATAAATTTAATGAATGAATGAATGAATTCATGTATTCATTCATCCATCCATTCATCCATCCATTCATTATTTTATTGGAACTAGCCCTAACACATTCTCTCACTAAATTTCAGTTTTGTTCCTTTATCTTTCCTTTCCTAAATGTTTATTTGTTTTACATATATTTATTAAATGTACATGAATTTAATTCCTATAAGTAATTCATAATTCATCATGAAACTCATGAAGACTGATTAGATAGGCAACTTGAAGCTAAAAATAAAAAGATTAGCACTGTTCTTCCCACTACCTCTTCAATCACCATTTCCCTTTTTCAGGCCCATTACTTTTTCTTTTTCTTTTAATCTGCAAAATAATTAAATTATTATCTTTGAATAATATGTTTTTTTTAGTCACCCATAGCAAGCAAAAGTATGAGGTTATCAAAATAGGAAAAAAATATATATAATGCAATTTGGAAATAATGCTAAAAGAAATTCTCACCTGGAGGATGTTCTTAGAAACACATGTTTGGAGGTCAGACATTGTACCTTGGCAAAAAGAGACAAAGCTAATAGGTTCAACCTTCATCTTGCAGTGCTAGGTGGAATTAGTTCTTATTAGCTCTTATGCTAATAATAATTCACTGTCTTCAAAGACAGAAGTTAACTATTTAATAAATGAATGGTTCACTACCTTCCACCTCTTAATCTTGAATACAGTAGCTATATTCTCAAGCAACCAATTCTCCAGTTATTTGCTCTTTTCATCCTGGAGATTTCATTTTTGGTTTTAATTCTTACTTATGATGGGGTCCAAAAACTTGTGTTATAAAATTGCAGCATAAGTTGTGACACGTAAATACTATGTTGACCGACAATGCCACATTATCAAAGAAGAAAAAAGAAGATTTTATTAGCACATAAAATTACAAATAAAAGAAAAACTAATTGGTTCTATTTTATGGAGTTAAATCAAAAGGTGGCAACGGTACAAAACTATTAATAAACAGTACTTGATATAAAATCTCTCATTAAAAGCATAATTAACAACAATTTATGGAGAAGTATTTTGTATTATTTATTGTATTATTTGTTTTTTTAATGTATTTTTTTATTCAACATTTTTCACTTTTAAAATCACAGTTACAGTTTCACAGCTTTCCATTATTGGAATTTTTTCTTAAATTCAATTTATCCTTTGGCTTATTGTGTACATATACATTCTTATTTCTTAAGTACTTCACTACAAACTATTTTGTATCAAATTTATATTTGCTCCCTTTATTTCTTTATCAGCAAATATAAATTTGATACAAAATAGTTTGTCGTGAAAGCGACTGCCTGACGGCTCCTGGATTGGAGCTGAAAGGCGAAAGGGAAGCAGTATGCTCCCTCCCATATTGGCGTAAACCAGGTGCTTTGACAGAAAAACACTTAATCTCTCCCCTGGCTCAGCTGATAAAGGGAGGAGAACTTCTCAGAGGTTAATACAACTGCCTAATATGCAGGCAGCATTTTTTTTCCAGAGAGTAAGTCAGGAGGAGTCTGGTGGCGTGGCAGACTAAAGCACTGTAATTAACATTCAGCTGCCTGCGATTACTGCAAGTTCAAATCTCACCAGGCTCAAGGTTGACTCAGCCTTCCATCCTTTCTAAGGTAGGTAAAATGAGGACCTAGATTGTGGGGGCAATAAGCTGACTTTGTATAAATATACAAAAGTATGAAGGATATTACTTAATGCCTTGTAAGCCGCCCTGAGTCTCCGGAGAAGGGCGGCATATAAATCAAACTAAAATAAATAAATAAATAAAAATCTGTGTAGCAAATTTGGTTAAAATTGCTGGAGGTGTTCCAGAGTTATGGTGGAACACACAGACACACATAGAGACACACAAACATCCCGAGGGGTGTTAGGGGTGTCTTACTCCCACATTATTTTTTCCAGAGAGTAAGTCATGTTGAAATTGCTTTAGCCGTTCCAAAGTTATGCTGGAATACACACAGAGAGACACACACCAGGGTGTCTTACGCCTACAGTAGTAAATTTGGTTAAAATTGCTCGAGGCATTCCAATGTTATGCTGGAACACATACACACACAGAGACACACACAGACACACGCGTGCGCACATGCATGCACACACCCCAAGGGGAGTTAGGGGTGTCTTACCCCTCACAGTATTTTTTTCCAGAGAGTAAGTCATCTGTGTACCAAGTTTGGTTGAAATTGCTTGAGCTGTTCCAGAGTTATGCTGGAACACACACACAGAGAGACACGGAGGGGTGTTTAGGGGTGTCTTACCCCCACAGTGTTTGTCTCCAAAGGGTAAGTCATCTGTGTACCAAGTTTGGTTGAAATTGCTTGAGGCGTTCCAGAGTTATTTTGGCACACACACACACACACACACACACAAACACTGAGGGGTGTCAGGGATGTCTTACCCCCACAGAATTTGTTTCCAGAGGGTAAGTCATCTGTGTACCAAATTTGGTTGAAATATATATATATATATACACACACATACATAGATCCTTATATATATATATATATATATATATATATATATATATATATATATAT
>WNWU01000004.1:33976491-34005744 GCA_012654045.1 Ptyas mucosa
AAGCCGAAAACACCAGCCTGAAGATGACGAATGAGACTTCGTCGAAACGTCGCCAAGACACTTCCAATTTTACGCGGGAGAAAACCCGAATAACCAAAGACATACATACAAACACCCGCAAAAACCTCAGAAAATACATGTATATATATCACTGTAAATTAGTAAAGGATAAGTAAGGAGCAAATATTTCCATAATTCCACATACATGAATCAAATTGAGTAACTTCCATTGCAACCTCTTTAAGTAGTAAAGGAGTTCCTGTGGATTTTACTCATTGCTGACTATAGGGCGTGATGCAGAGGTGGGTTTCAGCATGTTCTGACCAGTTCTGGAGAACCGGTAGCAGAAATTTTGAGTAGTTCGGAGAACCGGTAGTAAAAATTTTGGCTGGCCCCGCCCCCATCTATTCTCTGCCTCCCAAGTCCCAGCTGATCGGGAGGAAAATGGGGATTCTGCAGTAACCTTGCCCTGGATTGGGGAGGGAATGGAGATTTTACAGTATCCTTCCCTTGCCATGCCTCCCGAGCCATACCCATCAAGCCAGGCACACCCACCAAGCCACACCCACAGAACCGGTAGTAAAAAAATTTGAAACCCACCATTGGGATGATGGTAATTTCCGTTTCAAGGCCAATAAACCAGCACTATTCAAAGACATTCCTGCAGTCATGTGTCCAATATAATGTCACAGAGTGTTGCTATCTTCCCACCTATTATTGTACTCACATTTGCATGCTTTCAAACTGGTAGGAGCTAGAGCGAGAACAGGAGCTTATCTCATTGTGTGGTACTCAGGTGTCGAACCTGGTATACTGGCTTTCTAGCTGACAATCCCAGCATCTTAACCAGAGCCACCATGTCACCCTCAGATAGTATGTCATACAAAAGAACTCTTGATATTGAGTGCCAAATATTTGTATATTCATGTACGATTCTCTTTATAATATACTTAGGATGAAATATCAACCCCTTATTTCTATCTACAGTACCACTTTCAATTTAAATTGTTAGAAAGAAATCTCCCCTCAAAATAAAATGGGTTTCAGAATTTTCAAACTATATTTGATAGCTATATAAAAAGTACAAAATCATGCTAATGCAATAAATATTTTTATACATATATAGTATATACAAAAATATTCAATGAGAAGCAGGCAAAGTATAGTTATACTTAATTTATGGTTAACCTTTAACCAAAGGAAATTGGCATTAGAAAAAAGAAGAATAAACCCTATACAATATTCTAAGGAAACATATACTACAGGTTTTTAGCATTATTTCAAATGCGATATCCAGAATAACATAGAATCAGCAAAAGAAAGTTTACTTTCTCCTAGTTTTAAAATAGAGTCCATTAGGCTTTGCTTAATCCTTGAATGATAAATTGATTACAATTCATTAAACGATATCAATTAGCAAAGATTGTGAATTCATTTTAAGACATACATTATGAACAGTGCCATTGTATTTAAATAATTAATTCTACATTCATTTTCTTGAAGAAAGTCAACTTGAAAACCATTGGTTGAAAAGCTATGGTCAGGTTTGTAATTAATCTGTTTGAAAAAAATACTGTGACACAGTCTCTGAAGTAAAAATCCAACATGCAAAATCTCTATATGGTACAGCCATGATTAATGTTTAGTCAACATTATTTCTGAGCCTTGCTCAGAAGAAAACCTTATTAAGTTATCTTAAATAACCTATTACGTTAAATTGGGGACACTTCCAAATATTAAATCATACTTCATATATACATGATTTTATGGGTTCATTTGAACAATTTTTGCAAATTTCATTTTTAAGGATATATGCAACTTATGCCTGCATCAGAAGCTTACAACTCTTATGGCAATGGAAATGCAAAATATCTTCCTTTAAATGAAAGTAAGATTTAAAAATCAGCCCCCATTATGTTCCTAAACTTTTCTAGACTTTTAATTAGTGACAGTAAGGAAAAGTCAATAGTTTGGAAAAGTATTTCAAAAAGTAATTTAACACAAAATAAAAAATTAGAACAATGTTCCTAAGCCAATTGCCTCCAAATGGATTAAACTTCCATTTCTAAAATGCTCAGAAAATTGGACAATATTTAATTGGAACTATAACTTGCAGGAGGAGTATCAGAAAAGATGTAACGTAAAGATTTCTTTTAGAAAGGACTCCAAAGATAGTTTACTTTACCTTATTGCTATTGCAATTAAATGATTTGGGAACAAAGTTACATTGCTGCTCGATGCAATTTTTTTGTCTGTGGATTTAGGCGTACAAGAAAAATATTTGCAATAATGATGGAAGAGAGTGAATAAGTCTATATATTGAAGATCCTCAAAGCGCAATGCATTTTCTTGTGTTCAGTAATGTATCCCATTATTGAGTTCCATTCAGTGGATTCTAATTCCATTATAGAGTGAACTGGTGGCTAGAAGAAAGTGATGTAGGGAGAAACAAGTTTATTTCTTTATAGCAACAAATTGCAGCTATTGACTGGTTTAGGAGTAAGGAAAGACATATACATGGAAACACTGCTGATATAGGAATAAATCGTTTTCTTACTTTTTATAATAAGGTTTTCTTGGAGACAGTAATTTTCAGATTTTGTTTTTGTTCTTCACTTCACTTAATCAAATTCACAAAGGGAAACTGTAAACTGACTTTGTTTTGTCAACTTCCTAGGTTCAAGGTTGAGTCTAGCTATTGAGTCACATTCAATGATAATTATACAAAATGAAGATCAGGAAACTAGAAAGAGCCAAGCATTCATATCCTTGTTTGTCTGTGCATATGCCACCTTGATGTTGGCAGTAGAAGAATCTAATTTAAAATCCACAGGGAGAACCTAGGACAGAACAAGCTCCACCCTTCAAACTTCTCCACTCTTCCTTGTATGTTATTGTGATGGAAGGATCAGGAACATAGAACTCTCCTTATGCTGTGACTGTCCTCCAAGTTACTGTTTAATAAAAAAGATTGAAGTGGAACTTGTGACCTACTTCTTTTATGTAAACCTTTATTATTACATATTAACACACACATTACAATCTACTTTTATCCATTTAATTGATTTTTATCCTGACTTTATTACTTTATAAGTAATAAATCAAGATGGCAAACATGCAGAATACTCCTCCTCCTCATTTTACAAAAACAACAACCCTGTGAGGTGGGTTGAGCTGAGAAATATTGTCTGGCCCAAAGTATCCAAATGGCTATTATGGCTAAAGTGGGACTAGAACTCACAGGCTTCTGGTTTTCAGGCCAGCACCTTAACCACTACACACAACTGGCTCTCTTTTAATTGCTTCTTTGAAAAGAAAAGCTGGATCAAAATGTTGAACTCACATACCCACTATAAATTTAATTAGGATGACCCAGAGTATATAAGTAGCAATGTGTGCATCACATGCCTGATTACATTTTTACTATTATACCAGTTTTTGTTTTTGTTTTTTAAAAAAGGATTTTCATCAGCCTTTAACAAAATAGCAATAGCACTTACTTGGAACACTGACACAGACTTATATACATCTTCACAGTGATTTACACTCCTCTCTAAGTGGGTTTTACAGAGTCAGCATATTGCCCCCAACAATCTGGGTCCTCGTTTTACCAACCTCAGAAGGATGGAAGGCTGAGTCAACTAGAGCCGGTCAGAATTGAACTCCTGAAGTGAGCAGTGAATTTACCTGCAGTACTACATTCTAACCACTGCGCCACCACGGCTCTTACTTTCTTGAATGTTATTCAATTCAGGTCTCCAATGAAACCCTCATCCAATAAGAAGGTTTATGAACAAATTTTCTAGACCACCATGTTGCCTCACTTATAGAATTATAACCTTTCCCCCTCCTGGTGCCTCTGGATTTGCTGCCATTATAATTTTTCAAATCCTCAACATGGAGGCCTATAGCTAAACTTCATCAGAATGAGGAGTGCTGCCTAAAAATGGTAAGCTGTGCTGAAAATCTATGGTTACTCAACTCCTTTCTTTGTAAATTAGAACTTATTTCAATTCTATTCAGTTCTACTATGCGTTGGATTGCTATTCAGCCCTACAAAAACAAATCTATGTGATTCTTGACATGTTTACTCAGAAACACATTGCACTCTGTTCAGTAGGCCTTCGTATTCACTGGGTTATGACCTTAATGAGAAGCTAGGAAGCAGCTTAACCCTCTAAAATAAAATAAGACTCCAATCTACACTCCTAACATAAAATGCCATGTCACCAAATTTTATTCTTCCTGGGCATTTGAGAAATCATACAGTCAAGGTAATATAGTGAATTCAAGCTTGGCACAAAATTCCACTAATAGTTACCTATTTTAAACACTACTTTCTAGAAAACAAATGACTGCCTGTGCATATCTGCAAAGTTTGTCGGGTTAGATTCATCACTTGCAGACATATCTCATAATTCTGTTGTCACCATTGTACAAAGACATTTATGAAAATGTCAATACGACATTCCTAAAAATTCTGTAAGAGTTCTGCTATTAGGTAATAAAATAATTAAAAGCACCAGTATAATGTATCCCTTTAACATAACTATCTTTTTATTAAACAACCAAACTGCTGACTCAAAACAGCAGAAGAATGACTCAGAGAGTCAGCATTTTCAAAAAGATCCTAACCACTTGCCACCAGCAAACATGCAGCTTTGTAATTAGAGGTATCCCAATCGGTTGAGTGTGCATAACATCTCTTTCCATTTACTACAATTTGACTCTGAATAGAGAACAAACAAACTCTATATAAATGCATGCTATATATTCAGTTAAGCTCTCTTTAATATACAGAACCTCAATATTGACATCATATACCCTCGTGCTTATCTTTCTTTTTGCAAACCAAATATATTTAATCTGAAAAATAATGTTCCAGTATGGAACAATTAAAATAAAAAATGTTCTATATGTCTGAATAAATTAACGAATCTAAAGAAACAGTTGTAGTATCCATTCCTTCTTCCCTTTTCATATTTGCAAGTGATTGTTTAGGTTGTTATTAATGTAACTTTGAAGGTTTGAAGGTTTTGTTTTAAATTTAAACTATCCCAGTCTGTCATAATTACAGGAAACCATTGGTAAGTCTGTACCTGATAGTTAATTTAACCAGTTTTATCACAAACATTGATCTCACATAAGCCAACGCTGTTTTCACAAGAAATGCAAAAGAAAATATAAGTGGCCAACACATTCAATTTCTTAAGAAACATCCAAGCTTTCTAATAGCTTTAATATTGCCTTTTCTATTTATACTCAGCTGCTTGGGGTGGTTTGTTTTTGTTTTTTTTAATGAAAATTATGTAGTGGATCCTATTCTCACTGGTATCTTTTCTTTCAAAAGCTGTCATGCTCTCCAAAGTATGAGATGAAAATGATTGCTTGACCCTAAAATGCCAACTGCATTTATATAATGTATTTAGTTTCATAACCAGGCCTAAAGGAATACATATGTTTTAGTGGTAGAAGCATAATCTAGCAATCCAAAGGCATGATGGGTGGTTTAGTTTAAATGTAAATTTCTTGAGGATGGAAGTGGATTGAAAGGGTTTTTTTTCTTTAAGGCTTTTCACTTAGCACTTTTCGGAGTTCTAACCTCAATAGAAAACTCAGCTCATCAACTCTGATCCGTGGCTGTCTTTACATTGGAGGTACTGTAAATAAAGAGACGAAGATTGCATTTACTTTCTGTCTGTAGCAGAAGAACCCAAGAACAGTAGTACATTCCAATGTATTCCAAAACCATGGAGTGTAACTATAGCATATTACCACAGATGAAAAACGTGTCAGCCAGCAGTGCATAGACGCTGAATGTGTTCTCAGCCTCAGCCAGATGAGAACAGTCTGGAAATAAATAGGGATGGGCTGAGAATTTCAGAATTTGAAACAATGAAAAGATACCTTCTATGTTCATCTACCTTTTGTTGGGGATGGGGAGTAAGAAAGGATTGGCAATCTATGTTGAAAGTGACGCGTCTGATCAAGTTACTTTATGTACCTGCTTCACCCAATGCAAGCAACATCTTTAAAACACGCTGTTTCTGCTCAAACTACTGCAGAGGGCAACCTCTGAATGTTTAAGATACAAACAGCATTTCTTTCCACTCGATATTATTAATATCATAAATAATAAGAAAACCTGTTTTTCCCTCATGGAGGACTAGTTTAGAAACATGCAAAATATGTCAGCTAAAACTTAAACTGAAAGGATTGGGTGGGTGGGTGGGTGGGTAGCTGGTTGGGTATTAGCCCGAAGATTTCACGAACTCAAAACAGGGTGTTTTTTTTTTTAAGAATTATATAGGAAATAGATCTACCATTGGTAAATAATCTTCTGTTACCATGTAGAATTCAAAGGCTCCTTCAAAAGAAATCAATTTTCAATAGAGGCAGACTTCCAAAGGCATTTAAACAAAAAACAAATTCACATAATAAGTCTAGCCTGATTTTTTTTTCTCTCTCTCTCTCTGTAAAAAGTGTTTGGCTATACGCCAGGGATGTTAAGCCACATGCATGCTTCTCTGTACACTCAAGGAACTGTTACTGCTGAGCAATACTCTACACAGGCACAGGAAGGTTGCACTGCAGATCCTGTTACATACAAGCATCAGGCGGTCTCCCACAGAAAGTAATTTGAACATCAGTCATTTCTATTCCAACTTCCATCAACAAACTTAGCATTCTAAGAAGGAAATCAGAACCTTTCCATGCATCAGCTGTTTAAGTAAAAAAAATAAAAATAAAAATGAACCCTTCAGATTCTGCCGCAACAAGTATCTACTATTTTCTATAGTTTTAAAACATCCAATAATTGAGTACCAGGGATTCTGCATTTGTTAAGACAAGCGGCAATCCAAGTTCTTAAATCATCTTCCCAGGGAAAGATCTAAAACCAGGGTTTCCTCTATTCTGCAGCTCAGTTCAGGGCTTGTTGGAACAGCCCAGTTACACAATTATGTAGCACATACAGCTGCTCCCAGAAAAACAGCAGTAGCTAATCCAGTGTGTTCTGCACCGGTTAACCCTTATTACGGATCCATCCCAAAATCAAATCTCTCCAAATATACACTTCCCAAACCGTCATGCCTGGATGCATGATCCTGCTGCACTAGCTGTGTGTTAATGCAGCAAAGATCCGGTTGGGACATTCAGCCGAGATGGGGGGGGGGGAGAGGAAGGCAGTTCTGGAGGACGGGGTGGTCTTTAGCATCACACAGATCAGAACTCTGGGTACCAGCCTAGCATTTCCCTCCCCAGAGAAGAAAGGTTGCACAAAAGGCTGGCACTGCACTGCAGCCTCTTTGCTTGCCATGCTACAAATGGAGGGGGGGGGGGTTGGGGGAAAAAAGGGGGGGGCAACCGCTCTCCCCCCCCAAGAGCCCTTACTGGTGTAAGAAACATGCCTTAGGAAGAAGCTGCAAACTCATTCCAGGGAAAGAGCTGACTGCGTAGCATCTCTCCCTCTCTGTCTGCTCGGAGGAGGGTGGGGGGAGAGCAGGGGAGTCCACCGAGCACAACAAGGAGATGCTTCCAAAGTTGAGTTGAAAGTACCACCGAAAAGAGGGGGGACATCAAAAGAGAAGACGTGGTGGGGGGGCAGAGAAACGCTTCTCCACCCCTCGGGATAAGCGAGGGGGGAGGTGGCGAATGGAGAACAAGGCAGGAAGGGGGCTTCACGGATGGGGCGGCAGGGAGAGCTACTGTCCACCCCCTTTTGGACGATCTAGTTTGAAAGTGGAAGAAAGCCCCTTCTTCTCCTCTGACTGTCGCCGGCCAAAAGCTCCGGCTCCAAACGGCTTGGCCCATTTGAGTGCCGCAGATTTGGGAGGCAGAGAAAGAGCCTCCGCTTCCCCGGCGGCGGGGAGAGTGGAGGGGGGAGAGAGAGAATGAGCTGCGCCAGTGCATGTGGAGCTTCAACGCAACGCCAACACCGACACGGGGAGGTGGAGGTGGGGGGGGGGCGGCAAGCAGAGGGAGGGAGGGAGCGCGCCAAACACACAACCCGGCCAAGCTTCCCTAACCCTCGGATTGGGAAGGCTGAGTCGAGTCCTACCTCAGCACCGCCGTGTCCCCTTTCCGGACCACCAGGTTCTCCACAGCCGTCCCGGGGAAGTCTACACTTTGGCCGGCGGGGAGACAGGAGGGCAACAAGCAGCAGAGGCTGAGCAGCACCGCGGCCAGCCACTGGTTGGAGCAACAAGCGCCCTGGACCAGGAGCATCACGTCCATGCCCTCTCGAAGGCTGCGCTCCGGCTCGCGGCTCTAGTTCCGCGTCGACCCCCCGGGCGAAACAGGCAGGCGGGCGGGCGGGCGCGAAGGCAGAAAGCAGCCGCCTTCCTCTGTCCTGGCACAAGCCCGCGCGTCTTCTCGTCGCCTCTCCGGCTCTCTTTGCTCCCGCTGCCGCCTCTCGGCTTTCTCTCGCTCGCTCAGCTTCTCGCTGGCCGCGTCCGGAGCGTGTCTAGTCTCGGGTGTCTCGCACACCATCTAGCGAGGAAGGAAGCGCGCGGGAGAATGAGCCAGCCAGAGAAGCGGCGGCGGCGGCGGCGGCGGCGGCAGTAGCAGCAGCAGCAGCAGTAGCAGCAGACGGACCCCAGGCTCAGAGCCGGTTGCCATGCAGCCGTTTCCGTAGCAACTTGTCCTGGTGGCTGGTGCTGGTGGTGCTGGAGCAGAGGAAAACCGGGGGGAAGAATGTGTCTGTGGGTCTGTGTGTGTGTGTGAGAGAGAGAGAGAGAGAGAGACAGAGAGAGAGAGAGAAAGACAGAGAGACACACAGAGATGCATACACATCTCTACACTACTACTCATCTGTGTATATGTGTTGTGTGTCTGTATACACACACACACACATACGCACAGACAGAGTGGCGTTGTGTGTGTGTGGAGATATATATATATATATTTAATAGTATATAGTAAGGAAAGCAAAAGAGAATGAACTTCCAAGGTAATAAGAAACAGCCAATTTAAAGGCATTGACTGTAGCCAGATTCAGACACCACCCTGCAAAGGAAGGGCATGCCTACACAATCTGTGATTTTTAAAAAAAAATAAAAAAGAACTACAGTTACTCTCTCCTTTTTGTTTCTTTTTATTCATTCAAAAACAAAACTTCCTCTGTTAACACACACACACACACACACACACACACACACACACGTACATGACCACTTTAAAACTTAGCTGACTCCAATGGGGCTACGACTCCTGTTTTGTTCTGCTTTCATTTCTGCTTTCGGGAAGGAACAACGGGATCAGGAGAGAGAGGAGCTGTCTTTTAAACTTGCATTTTTATATACACAGGGTGTACACCTAAACCCACCCAAGAAGCACCTACTAGCACAAAGGGAAGAACATACTGGCAACTCAAGTCCTGGATAGTTTTTTTTTCTGTCCCTTGTGTTTGGGGGAAGACATAATGGGATGCATGTCAGAATGAGGTATGATCAGTTTTAGAAATAGTTCCTGATATTGCAAGAAAGACCTTTGTAAGAATCTCCTTTGTTTTACATGTGGAACCTCATGCTGGTCTATGATGGGAATAAACCAGTGGTGAAATCCAATTTTTTTTACTACCAGTCCTGTGGGCGTGGCTTGGTGAGTGTGGCTTGGTGGGCATGGCAGGGGAAAGATACTGCAAAATCTTCATTCCCTCCCCACTCCTGGGGGAAGAATATTGCAAAATCTATATTCCCACCCCACTCTGGGGCCAGTCAGAGGTGGTATTTGCTGGTTCTCCGAACTATTCAAAATTTCCACTACCAGTTCTCCAGAACCTGTCAGAACCTGCTGGATTTCACCCCTAGAATAAACCCTCCTCTCTTACATGGCAGTAAGAAATTACAGTGGTATCTTGATACTCATTGTTAATTGGTTCTGGGAGGTGTGATGAGTACCAAAAATGATGAGTACCAAACAAATATTTCCCCTAAGAAGTAATATAGTCACAAGACAGCCAACACTGACAAGCTCTAGCTCGTGCATTGAGTACCAAACAAACAATGAGTACTGGGATAAAATTTCCATGTCAAAATGTGTTGAGCACCAAATTTGATGAGTTTCAAAGCTGTTGAGTTCCAAGGTACCACTATAGCTTCTTGTTAAGTTATGCAAAATTGAGATGCACCCAGACTGGCATGGCCATATTTGAAAAATGTTCATTCTTACTCTTCCAACTCATGGAAAAACATGAGTGTCAACACTTCAACTAATGAAGCCTACTCAATTTTATTGATAATGCAAGAAATAGATAATATCAGATTCCCCAGCTTTATTTGGCAGCTAAAATAGATGTACGTAAGGCTCTCTTCTATAGGATAAAATGGACTTATAATCACTGTCTCATTAAATTTATTTCCAATTTATTTAAATTTATTTCCAATTTCTATACCGCCCTTCTCCCTGAGGACTCAGGGCGGTGTACAGCCAGAAATAAAAAACATGAAATATAAATATTAAGACAATTAAAATATATATAATTTGGCTACAAAATTTAACACTCACAGACCAATTAAAATATTCAAAATATTTAAAATTTCTTCTTAAGCCAGCCCGGCTTGTTGGAAAAAATGTGTTTTTAGGGCACGGCGGAAGGCACTGAGGTCATGAATTCTCCTAATCTCCGGGGGCAACTGGTTCCAGAGGGTGGGTGCCCCCACAGAGAAGGCTCTCCCCCTGGGGGTCACCAGCCTACATTGTTTGGGTGATGGCCCCCTGAGGAGGCCCTCTCTGTGGGAGCGCACGGGTCGATGGGAGGTCATCGATGACAGCAGGCGGTCTCGGAGATAACTAGGCCCTATGCCATGGAGCGCTTTAAAGGTGATCACCAACACCTTGAAGCGCACCCGGAAGACCACTGGAAGCCAGTGCAGCTCACGCAGGAGCGGTGTTATGTGGGAGCGCCACGCTGCTCCCGTCACTACCCGCGCGGCCGCATTCTGGACCAGTTGGAGCCTCCGGGTAAGAGGCTCCGGGTAACATTTAAAATTAAGGATTTTAAATGTATGAACCCCTACCAAAGAAGATGGCATTTTCTACTAAACAGGTGTAACTCCCTTACCTTTCAACAATGGTGGATTAAGGCATATGAGAGCTAGACAGACTGCAACATTTGAATTTCTGGAATATCTCAATACTAGAACCTATCAGAGATAAGTATTCTAATTTATGTCTTTCAGGTTTTTTTAAAAATCATCTACAGTCTTGTAAAGCTTGTCTTTGTTGTTAAAAAATAAAATTCAAAGGCCAAGTTTGAAAATAAACAAAATAAAGGTTAGTATATTCTTCCTGTATTATAGTATTTTTCCTTAAATTTGTTTAAATCTAATGCAGTCTGGAGTAGGCTATGTGTAAGAAGAGGAAGAACCAACTTTAATTTTATACCTTTTTGCAGTTTTTCAAAACCGAATTGCATCCTTGAGCTGCTTTTCTATATGTAAGAAGGATGCAAAGTCAATTTTCCTTCACCTTCATTTCAACTCCTAGTGACCACATGTTCATGTAGTCTTCTCGTCAATATTTAATTTCTGTTTACTTTCATGGCATTTTCAGATTACAACCCAGGTGTTTCTTGATAGTACCATATCCAAGTACTTACTAGTTGTTATGGGTGTTAAGTGGGTCAACTTATGACCACACCCAATTTTGTTACTTTTTTGCAGCAGCCGTAAACTGAACACCAAAGTCAATAGGCAAACCCATTGTTCATTATGGATCTCTCTCTCTCTCTCTTTTTTTTTTTTACAAAAATGGAAGAAATTGTTGGTTTCCAGCAAAAACGTCATAAATTGCAATAATGTGACTGTGGGAGCATTGCAAATGGCTTTAAATGCATGCTGGTTGCCGAACACCCAAAATACAATCATGTGACCAGCAGAAGAACTTCAAATCTGGATCATAAGTCCCAAAAGGGGGAGTTCTTCCCCTGGGGGCACTATTATAACTTGAGACGGTCAGTGACTAGTCATAAAACAAGGACTACCTCTATATAAATAAGCCACATTTTTATCCATCTATGGAATTAAAGAATGGTATAAATTAAGAAAGAATTAAACCATTGTGTCTATTTATTTTTTGCTTAGTCAGAGACTGCTTCCACAGCCATGGTTAAAAAAAAAAGATACAGAAAAAAAGTTTTAAAAATGATTTTGCAAAATGGAGTTTGAGCCTCAGCTCTTTACCCCTCACAGCTAGATGGAAATACGGGAGACCTTCTCTCAGTTTCAGTAAATATGAAGAAATCCATCCAAAGCTACACAGAGCATTGGCCATATTGTGGACGTCTGGTTTCTGTCACAAGATTCTAAGGATCACAGGACAAAAATGCAATTTATCAGTGCATTTACACAGAAAGCTACTAAGGAAAACCAACGTATTTTTTATCTCCTTTCCAATATGACTTTCCTACTGCCGAAAGCTCTCTGAAAGTTTATGAAAGAGAAATAAAATATCCTGCAAACTTCTTGCTGGTACATATTGTTGCAATTAGGTGGAAGACCAGGGAACAGATGGGAATCAAGCTTTTAATTGCAATAAATCAAAAGGTAGTCTAAGATAATAAAAAGCCTAAATGCTTTAAGACTTTAGTATGAAATATTTAATATTAGGTAGTGAAGTACCTAAAATAATTTTAACAGCTGAATCTACTGGCAGGGAGGATATGATGATGTAGAATAGAATAACATTTTATTGCAATCAGTGATGATTTACATGGACATTTTGTAGAATTATAGTTAGAATCTTTTTGTGTTTATACGGAATGTCAGATTTTCCTGGTGCTCCATTTCAGTGTGAACTATTTAAAGAGGTCAAATCCCCACAACAAAAGGCCTATAATCTTATTAAACATTCAGTATTGTTTTTTTAAAAAAATAAATAAATTCCTTTTGGCTTAAATGCCTAGTAGTTTATTTTTTTACACTTCAGTTTCTAAAGTACTTACCTCTAGATTCTTCATCAGCCTTGCAGTGCCTCAGGTTATCACAAGAGTGCTCTCTAAACAATGTGTGCATTTTTAAAATGAGCAGCAGCATTTCCTAATACATTTCTTATATTCCTTGCTTGGTTATAGCCTTTAAGCTTGCACAGTGGATGCCAAAGCTCTGTAGGTAATAATGAATTCTGTAAGCAATTTCAGGTGATATTATGGACAATCAATAATTCATATCAGGAGAACCATAATTAAATATGCTAACTCATATGGAATATATATGGTAAACTAAATCCATATGTCATTTTGGGCAAGTGTCAACTGAATATAGAAGACAGAGCTCATATCACATGGCTTCAATGCTGAATTTCAGCCATTAATTTCAAGCAGCCTTTTTGATGAGGTTTCAGAGAAGTGGTACTGGATGATAATTAGTATACAATGAATAAAATAAAGCATGGACTTTACAAAAAACAAATATAAAAATGGAGAACAAAATTAATCTTTGCCCAGCCTTTCTTTTCTCTCTTATTTAGCCTGGATTATTAAACACCTGGAAACAAAGTTTATTGCAATATTTTAGGGACTATATTCCAGGGAAAAATGTATAGCATTGAATTATAATTATAGTGTATGCATGCATGCATGTACATACATATGTTTATATATACATACATTCAATGGTACCTTGGTACTCAACTACTTCAAAACTCATCAGATTTGACAACGCATTTTGATGTGAAAATTTTGTCCCAGTACTCATCTTGTGTTTGGTATTCAACACACAAACTAGAATTTGTCAGTGTCGGCTGCCTTGTGACTCACTACATTATTCTTTATGGGAAAAGTTTGTTTGTTACTCATTGTTTTTGGTACTCATCATGCCTCCAGGAACCAATTAATGATGTGTACCAAGGTACCACTCCATGTATGTATATGCATATAATATGTACTGTATGTATATGTATGTATACATACATATACACTCATACGTGCACACAAGCACACATGCCCAGAGAAATGTATCCTTCTTAATAGTATACCTTTATTACTCAAACTTTATTTCAGATTTCCTCAACCTGGAGCTCAACGATATAAATCCTTAGCTACTATGACCATTGATATTGGGTAGGTAATATTGATTGATTAATAACCATCAAGTTGTTTTCAACTGCTAACAACCATATTGGTAGATTTCCTCCAAGACTATCCCTAACCTGTTCTTTAATGTCTCCCAATGGTGCGCTCATTGCCTCTGTAACTGAGTTCATCTACCTTGCTGCTGATCACCCTATTCTTCTCTTTCCTTTTAGTTTTCTCAGCATTAGAGCATATTCAGCAATCTGGGTCTTTACATAATGTGTCCAAAGTAGGATTATTTGAACCTGGTCATTTGTCTCTCAAGTGAGAACTCCGGGTTAATTTTTTTCAATGATCCATCAGTTTGTTTTCTTGACTCTCCACTATATTCTTAGGAATCATTTTCAACATCCAAGTTCAAATGTATCAATACTTTTGCTATCCTTCTTCTATAAAGTCCAACTTTCACTTCCATAGAGCAACACAGGAAATACCATGGCTTGCATGATTTTGATCCTTGTACATAGTTATAGACACATTATGGCTAGATAATATGGAAAGCTGAGATCCAACCATTCTGAAAACCAGCAAATTGAGGAAGGCTGACTTCGTTGAACTTGAGCAATGATAAAAGATGGACTATTTTATTTCATTTCTCTTCAGGTTCAAAATACCCCACCCTCCATCCTCGCTCTGAGATGGTTTTTAGATCAATGAAATGAGGAGTTCAGGAGTAAATGGCAGTCAATGTCAATGACATTCTGCAGACAACATTCTTTCATCTGCATCTGGTTTTTCAGAGACTAAGGGTTGCTAAGAATCTTTTGTATATGTATGTGTGTATGTATGTGTGTGTGTGTGTGTGTGTGCCTGTGTATGCGTATGTGTATGCATACTGACACCAATCCTCGTGATTTCCACAAGGGGAAGAAGAGAATCTCATAAGACAGATGCTTCCTTTTCCCCACCAACCCTTGGCATTAAACAAGTTGACATCTCAAGAATCCTTCAAAAAATAATTACTGCAGAGAATAGTAGACAGCTTCCTTTTCAAAACTGAATCGTTATTAAATAGAAGGACCAAGACATTTGCTAAAACCATTTGCTAATTTTATTTGCTCTAATGGTAGTTTATGCCTTCCCTCTTTACCATAATCAGATATTGGCTATATGCACCATTTATAGTGGACCGTTTCAAATCACTGACAAAAACAAGAGAAAACACTGGCAAGCTTTTCATGTAGCTTTCAAAAATGCAAGCTGGTCCTTTTCAGCTTATTGTTTTTAACAAGTAAAACTAAAGCTGTATTCTACTGTAAAATGAATGCAGCAACAAATGTTTTTTAAAAAGCCAATAATTTCATACAAACACATGGACACAGGAACAAAGAAAAATATTGTTTAGTTATACAATTGTACATTACAATAAGCCAGAATCTCAGTCCTGCCTCAATAATGTTTACACTGAGTGACAGGATCTGCATTTTGGAGTCTTGCCTGAGAATACCAGAAATTTAATCTGGGGCCTTATCATAAAATGATACTGCCTTGGTTGAAGGAGATTTGGAGAAAATATTGTTCCAGAGAAACTACACTATTTTTTCAGCTTGCTCATTCTTTACCATGGCATTTATTCTTTCTCCTTCTAGATTTCTTTGCTTGATAATATAGCAATAGTGTTTTAACCTTTTGTTTTCTTTTTACCAGAATGAAATGAAGTTTGTGGAAAAATCATATCTTTGGGTTTACATTATTTGTCCTTTGAGCATAGAGGCTTCTAACTCACACCACTTCTGAAGAATTTCCGAAGTACCAACCTTCCATTAGCACAGTCTGGTTCAGCGTCATCTCACCTGTCCCCATTCTTGATCACTTTGGTGATAATGTCTGTGCTAAAAACACACCCACACTCTAGTCCAGTTGGAACTAGGAGAGGAGCACTACTGGGCATAAAAGTCACCCACATATATACTGTGTAGTGCAAAGAAGAGAACGCTTCTCATAATAAAAGATTTGTCCAGTGGTGACATAATAGCAGTATTCAATGTCTAAGGGATTGTCACAAATAAGAGAGAGTCAACCTGTTCTCCAAAGCACCTGAAGGCAGGACAAGAAACAATGGATGGAAACGAATCAAGGAGAGAAGCAACCTACTGTAGAACAAAGAAGAAATTTCCTGACAGAACAATTAAACAGTGGTATGGTTTGCCTCCAGAAGTTGTGAATGCTCCAACACTGGAAGTTTTTTTTAAGGAGATTGGACAGCCATTTGTCTGAAATGGTATAAGGTTTCCTGCTTGAGCAGGGGGTTGGACTAGATTAGCCACTATAAGACCTCCAAGATCCCTTCCAATTCAGTTACACTATTATTCTCTCTGTGTGTATGATAGAGAGAGAACTAAGTTAAAAACTAGTTATAGATGAACTGTCTTTATATAATAATGGAGGAAAGATAGGAATATGACATATTGTAAAATGAAGAGCGGGAAGAAAGGGATAAATAAGTATGGGGGAGGGAGAGTACCACCACCCTCAGAGACATTTGAAAAACCAGAAACTATTCTTTTCCTCACCTGTGATATTGCCATCATACATCCCCAAAATGATCAGGCATTTTGGGCATCAACCCATTGATGTATAAATCCTTCCCTCTCTACCAAGATATTTCATGAGCAACTGCAAAACCATACCTTGTATCAGCTTTTCTGATGCACCATACTGCTGTCCTTGCTAACATGGTGAGTTCCCAAACAACGAATCAGAGTTCTTTGGATTAATTTTAATCAGAGAGATTTCAAGTGAGTTTGGAATAACCCCAAAGAGCTTATATCCATGCTAGTTTTGAGGCTCATATGAAGTCAGAGGATAGCTTCATTATTAATATGAATTAATATTAATATGGTTAAATCATGTAGTTGTATTTGGCTTCCCTATCTAGGCTCTACTTTTATCTCCTCTTTCATGCCAGGAAACACCCATTACAACAATACAGTATGTGTACCTGCACAGTGCATTCTGGAGTCTTTATCATTGACATAAGTCAGGAAGGCTTATTATTAGGCAAATTCAAAACATTTTTTTGAGTACCGGTAGAAAAGACTATTTGAAGACATTTCATTACCAAACTGGGTAACATCATCAGTGTAGTAATGAAATGTCTGCAAGAAAACAACGAAGCTCAGATTTCACTATTTGGGATAGTGTACAATAAGAAGACGGGCAAGCCCCATACATTGATTTCAGGGCTGTTTTGGTGACAATTTCACAACACACCATCATCCAGCTATCATGTGCAGGATAAATACAGATAGTCCTTGACTTACAACCAGAATTGAGACCAACATTTGTGTTACTAAGTGAGAAATTTGTTAAGTGCGTTTTGCTCCATTTTTACAACTTTTTTTGCCACCGTTGTTAAGTGAATCACTGAGGTTGTTAAATTAGTAACACGGTTGTTAAGTGAATCTGGCTTCCCCATTAACTTTGCTTGTCAGAAGGTCACAAAAGGGGATTGTATGACTCCAGGACACCACAATGGTCATAAGTATGAAACAGTTGCTGAACAATAAACCTTTGAGGTGGATTGGGTTGAGAGAGAGTGACTGGCCCAAAGTTACCCAGCTGGTTTTTCATGCCTAAGGCAGGACTAGAACTCCCAGTCTCCTGGTTTCTAGCATGATGCTTTAACCACTAGACCATGCTTCAAGTGTTTTGGCAACAGGAATGATCAAAAGGCAAAAGTGATTTCTGGCCATGTCCAAAAAGTACTTGCTTTTGACAGTGAACAGCTCTGAGGCATCAATTTCCATGTAGTATTTGGAAAGTGTTCATTGTGTAATGGAATCCAGAACAATTCCCCAAGAAATATTCCGAGCCAATCAAAGTCAGAAACTGCTCCATGTCTGAATTTAGACAGATACATATAATCCCAGGGAGAGGCAAGCACAACAAATCCAGGTAATGATAATGCCATAATAATGACATGCAATAGTGATAAAGAATTTCTTTATGCCATCAGCATTATCGTTATTGAGTTACTGGCCTTCACAGTGATGGAGTGGAATGACCTGAGAGATGGCTTCAAAAATAGAGTATTGATGAGAGACTTGTAAATGTATTACTGGTAGCATTATGAAAGCAACTTTAGAAAGATGTTAATAAACTGAAACAGCAGGAATAAGGCTCTAGGAATTCTGCCAGTAAAGCACAGCTGCCCATCTGTCTTTTCAGCTACTCTTGTCATGGCAGAAGGAATGGGAATGCTAGATCTTACCTACATAAAGTTTAAAAGAGGCCTTTGATGCTTGCTAGGTTGGGAAATGCTCAGCTTTTGACTTCTAAAAGCTGTATGCGTCTTGCAAGAAAACATTCATCATGTGTGGGTGAATGAAAACATTTTCTTTACCATATGGTATGCTAAGGAAAATAATTGTCACACAACAGAAGTGTACTAATATCAATGCCAAATTTGGCGATAATATTGTCAACTTGTTAGCAGCCTACATCTTCCTATTTTTATGAGACACAAATGAAGACAGTTTGAAAACAATTAGAACGGACTCAGTCATGCAGACTAAGAAGACAAAATATTAATCTAAGCAAACATACTGTAAAAGAAAAACTGTACCTGGAAATTTGAGTGGGGAAGACTTTATATATATATATTTTAAAAAGAGAGATTCCAGTTGTTCATTTATTTTTTTGAAAGCAAGCGGATGACAATATAAGATTGCTTTTTTGGCCACCATGACTAAAATGACAAAAACTTTCTGCCCAATGATTATAAATGTCACATGGCCTGCAAAAGTTAAATTAATGCATTTTCAACACAATAGCTGCTGTTAATCCACCTTGCTACAGTAAAATCTATTGGAAGCCCAACAGCCTGAATTTTGCCAGATAAAACATTTTTTAAAAAAATTATACAGCAGCAAAAACTTTGAGGAAAATAAAATATCAGAAGAGCTGCAAAACTTAGTAGTCAGATTTTGTGCACACTGAACAAACACAAATCCTTAGACATCTTTAGTGTCAGTTGGCATTGGGTAAAAGTGACCATTATTCTTAGTGGATGAAATAATTGTAACATTTTCACCTGCTTTGAGAAAAATATTAAATTTAAACCCAGAGTAGGGAGTATTTTTAAAAGATCAAAATTCAGCACTGCTACGTATGCATTTGCTTATTGGTATTGTTAGAAAACTTACTTTCTTTAATAGCAAACTGATGAACATTTTCATCAGCAGTCATGAAAGTAGATAATTTTGGATGCTGAAATGAATGGGTTTATGGTGACATCATCATGGTTATGAGGCTATAATTTGCTTATAGGTCTAATTCAAAAACCACTACCATCATCTTATCTTATCTTATCTTTTCTTTCTTTTTTCTTTTTCCCCTTTTTCCCCTTTCCTTTTCCTCCCTCCCTCCCTCCCTCCCTCCCTTCCTTCCCTTTCCACCATATTCCATACTTTACATACCTAGACTCCTGGTAGATTAGAGCAAGAAATAAAACAAAAAGTATTTATTGGAATTAATTAGAAAACATGCTACTTTGTGATATGCAGTTTCATATTTCAAATAGCAATCACAACACCATCACAACCAGAGCAAAATCAAGGAGTTTGCTTCTGCAATTCTGGTACTCAACATATTAATTTGGGAATTAGTATCAGGT
Organism: Ptyas mucosa; assembly: GCA_012654045.1. Taxonomy (NCBI): domain Eukaryota; kingdom Metazoa; phylum Chordata; class Lepidosauria; order Squamata; family Colubridae; genus Ptyas; species Ptyas mucosa. The sequence continues at coordinate 33,996,180 of WNWU01000004.1, forward strand.
TATTTAAGAATAATTTCCATTTTAAGGAAAAATAATAAATATGAGCATTAGAAATACCACTTGTGTCTGGTTCTAAATACTGATATCTGCTTCTTGCTCTTCCTTGTATCTTTCTGAAATTGGTTCCTCTGATTTGTGGAGCTCTGAATTTGAAATCTAACAATTGCTGCTCATAAATGGAGAAGACTAAATGTTAGGTGAAATAAAGTTTATTCTTGGCAGCCAAAAGCAGATCATATTCAGCTCAATTCTACTTTTGGTTGAATTCTTGGGTGTACACCAAGGGTGAAATTCAGCCGGTTCTATCTGACTCAGACAAACCAGTAGCTGCGGGAGACTCCGCCCACCCGCACAGATGTCTTGACATCGCTTTTTTGCGATGTTTTAAGCTCTGTGCGTGCGTGCACATTTGCGAACTGGTAGGGAAGGTAAGTGAATTTCACCCCTGGTGTACACACAAAAAAAATCTAGCTTCAGTCACAAGAAAAACTGCCAAATACATTTCTTGTTTGACATATAAGTATATCGAGCTCTGAGTAATCATTATCAAAATTTATGATAAATCAAACAAAAGTATAACAAAGAAGTCTGTTTCCAGCCATGTAGACAAAAATCTGTAAAATGTATTTTTATGACAAGGAAATATTTCCTGGTGTCAGCATAAATGCAAGAACCAAGTGTTATAAGGCATCATAAAATGTCCATTATTTGTATCTGCAAATAGAAAAATCTGTTGCATTTTATGGTTCAAAAGTGTAATTTTTAGTAAAGGCAGCCAGAACTTTTGTGAAAAACGCTTGTATATGTATCAGGAAGAGAGAAGAAAAAAACAAACAAACAACCCTGAAAATACAAATATGTCAAGGACAGAGGATTCAGCCCTGAGAACTGGACTCTGCTAAATCTGTAGCTCTTTAGTAATCCAAGGTTTAGGAATAAATTTTATTACATTGTGCAGGACCCTCTTTCAAAAAAGTGACAAAGAATTTTAGCTAAAAGCTGCCTTATCCAAGGAGATGCAATTTTTTTAAAAAAAAAAATAAGTGGCCATAGTCCAATCATTTAAGGTTACAATTCTGAATTTCAAAAAAAAGAAGTATCCATCATTTAGTATCTATCAATGTGCTTTTATATAAGTGTGTGCATAATACAGCATGAGATAGAGAACAAATAACAATGAACATTCCGTAATAGCATGTAATATATTACTGTATATATTGAGATATATTTGTTTTCTTCTCTTATCATAGGCCCTTTATGTGTATTTCTCCTTAGCCGGATATTTTCCTACGTAAACCAAAATTTTAAAATGCAGCCATAGCTCAGTGAAATCACATCCTCTAGTTCTAAGCTATTGGTCAGCAAGCAAGCAGTTTGCTGCCTTTTGGGAGACTAATATAGATGTATTTTGGACTAATTAGTCCTCATCAGTTAGCCACACCCGCATCACACACACACATACACACACACACACTCACATACACATACACATATGTATACAGTAGGAATCAAGCCTCCATCATCCAGCATGACAGCAAAAACAACACAGCTGATTACAAGTGGGAGACGCCTGGAAGGGCCTATTACATGCGCAAGGGTTAAATTGATTAATGGCATATAAAGGCAGAGATCTCTGTAACGGTAGTTTAATACTCTGACGATGTCAGCAGATAGCTGGCAAAAGCTTAGTATAATAAAATTTTAATTCTTTTAAAATTTTAAAATCTTAAGTTCTGGAGTTCGCAGTATGTCTGCTTCTTTTTTTACTAATATACCTGGAACTCGTATTTTTAGAATAGTTTGTAACATATACATATACATATACATATATATGGAGCATTATAAATGTGTAGAATGAAAAGCAGGGTTGCAACAGTAAGTTGTTTTCACAATGGGAAAATCCTTCCTCTGGAGCAAAAATGATCTTTTAAAATTAGACTTTCTTTTAAATTAGAGAGATGCTGAATGATGATTCTGCTAGTCTTTACATTCACATTTTTGATCCAAGTCAGCTGGATGGCTTGGGGTGATAATACCAGTTGATAGTGACATCCTGCCCTGTGCTGTCACAATTAGCCATATTGTTGTTGGATATTCTTATACTGTATCTAAATCACTGAGAACATTGGTTGTAGTCTAATCCAAGCAACATGTGAACAGCCTTTGCAATGTGCAAGAGCCATGAAATAGATAATACCAAGTATAAAAATTGTCACATCCATTCTGCCCCACAGAAGGATTTAGTTAACCGGTGATCAATTCTGCATTTCTTGTAGTACAATCATTTGAAGCCACAACTTCATTAACAAGATATGAGAAAAGGAGAGTGTATCTGCCACAGGAATAACCTGAAAGACTTACTAGGAATGTTTGGTCAACTGAATATTTTCTTTATATTGCAAAAATAGACGGTTTCTTCTGCCAAGATTTTATGACATATAAACTTAGCCCCAAAGCGTTACATCTGGTAAGAATGGTTAGTTTTCTTTTCTGCCACGTTCATTGTTTCCATCAAATTCAAATAATCTGCACTGCATTTTTGAAGAGCATGAATAATATTATACAGAGTTTTCTATTAACATATCTTTGTATGTGCCTCAGGAGTGGGTTTCACTTACCTTTGCTACTGGTTCGCTCGCACGTGCATCACTTCTGCGCATGCACAGAAACTTCTGCCCATGCGCAGATCATATTTGATGATGTCCGGGCGGAGATTCCTGCCACCGCTGCTACCGGTTCACACGAACCAGGGCGAACTGGTAGCAACCCACCACTGATGTGCCTGTCTAGTACTGTTTAATAAAAAGTTACATTACAGAATATTTTCTACACAGATCATTAAGTGTCCTGACATTTTACTTAAAACAGACACCGGCAACCTAATACAATCTATGTATTGGCTTTGATAGCCCCCAGTTGACTTTTTATAGCCCCCAGTTGACTTAAAAAGAAATTACAAAAACTCAGACTCCATCATCATTATCATCATCACCATTATCATCATTTTACCCACTGTCTATCCACTGCAGGATGAAGGCCTCTTTTGCTTGTTTCTAAACAATATGATCCGCTGCTTTCCTTTGCCAATTGGGCCTGCAATACTTGCTGATGTCATCGATCCATCTTGTTTTAGGTCTCTTCCGTGGATGCTTTTTATCAAGTGGGATCAATTCTATGACTGCCTTAGTCCAGCTGCCATCAGTTCTTCTTGCTATGTGACCAGCCCATTTCCATTTCAATTATTTTACGTATCATGATGATACCGTATTCTTTCATTTGTTCTCTAATTCATGTGCAGGTCTTTTTATCTTGTCTTGTGATGCTGAGCATATCTCTTTCCATGGCTTTTTGCCACTCATAGCTTTTGTATTGATTGTGAGGTTAGTGAAAACTCAAACTAAAATTCCAAAACTTAATGAGATTTGGCAAACCTGGGGCAATCTTTTGAAAGGTGTTCTGGTCATCACACAATAATGCCCAGAAACAAATAGTCACAACCTCTTTTTTTAATCCATAGGGAAGTCATATGTTTCCCTTCCATGATAGAGCCATTTTGCTCTATGGAGTGAAAGATACGGTGATATTGGAGTGCACGTCAACACCACTTCCCATCATTCCCTCCAGACTTCCCAATCTTCCTCTTTTGAAGAAGAAAGTCTGAAGAAGACTTGTTTTTTAGTATTAGCAAGGGCAGGGATGAAATCTACTTATCTTCCTTAGTGGTTCAGAAGCGCATGCAGACCTGCCCATGCACAATACCTTCTGCACATGCCCAGAAGGTAAAAAACACATTACTTCCTGGTTAAAACCTGGTTAAAACCAGGAAGTAATGACACCTGGGTGGGTGGGTGGAGCTTTGCTCCGCCATCGCTACCAGATCGCCAAACCACCGGCCAAGATCGCTACCGGATCAGGCAATCTGGTCCGATCCGGGAGCATTTCAACCCTGAGCAAGGGACTTCTTGCCATGAGAAAGGCAACCCAGAGGTTTTTTCCCTTTCATGACAAAACAATCATCCTTCTCTTGGATGTATGGATGGAACCGTGACTGATTTACATACTAAATTCACTGAATGTAAATCGGAAGTGAACTCTTTGCCAATAAATAATTTATCTGAGTATTTTAGCTTGACTAGTAAACAGAAGCAAATTGAATTTTCTCCAATATAATAGTTATTCAAATATACTTGACAAATTTAACATTTTGAATTAAAAAAACAAATTAAACTACATTTGATTGTAAATCATGAAGAGACAAGCTATTTATACTTCCACTGCTGCTATGAAGAATCCATGATAGTTCATTGATCATCATAACTAATGGTGAGCTTCCTAAGTTATTTGATGCAGGATTAATAAGAGGCAATTTAAATAGTTTACTACATTTCTTAATTGTACTTTCTGTTGCAGAGATAAGTTCTAAAGTTTTCAACGATTATCAGACTGTAGGTCTTTCAGTTTTAAAAAAATAATCCTTGAACTCCAGATTAAAACCTTTTGATGAAAAGTGGGCTGAGTTGAACTTGAACTTTTTAAAGGTTTTAGGTTTTAAAGAAGGTTGTCCTTAATTGCTTACAGAATCTCATCATTTAAATTTAAACTTTCCAGTCGAGGTTTCAGTGATACCAGAGTCTGAAGCACCTCTAAACAAGCATTTACAATTGTTTATAAGACTATTGGAAAATTAAGAAAGAGAAAGAAGAATTGTGAAGTTTACATTATGGGAAAAAAATGGAAAGGTGAACTGTTTTGTTTATTTGAAAATGTTAGCTTTCCTAACTGGTAGGGATCTCCAAGAATATTTGCAGTTCAAAATTTTATATTTAGAGCATAGAACCACATCGGTTCTATGATCCATTTGTCTGTATAGAGAAGTTATCCCTATAACAACTCTTTAAAGCACAATAGGGTGAAATTCTACCCAGCGACCAGTAAGATCGCACAGACGGGTCCCGTCAGCTAAACAATGTCGGCTGGCGGGCCCACGAGGGAGGGCCTTCTCTGTGGCTGCCCCAGCTCTCTGGAACCAGTTATCTCCTGAGGTCCAGACCATCCCCACCCTATTGGCCTTCCGAAAAGGGGTGAGGACCTGGCTTTTCTGGCAGGCCTGGGGCCGTTGATCTCGCTCTTGTGATCTGGTGAGATCCGGCCATGAATGGTGTGAATGAGTTTTTAATATTTTTAATGTTTTTTAATTTTTCAATGTCTTTTATAATGATTTTTTAAATGTAGTGTGAGCTGCCCTGAGTCTTTGGAGAGGGGCGGCATATAAATTAAATTAAATTAAATATTAAATTAAATATTAAATTAAATATTAAATTAAATATTAAATTAAAAATTAAATTAAATTAAATTAAATTAAATTAAATTAAATTAAATTATTTTTACCCATGGACTGAGTAGGGATCTGAATTCTGTGATTGTTTGGCATTTAAAGATTGAGTACATGCATGTAGATTTTGTGGGTAGACCTGCAAAAAAATTATATCTGGAACCTGTAGAGTTACTAACGCTCAATATCAAATATACTGGGCTAAAAGGAGAATGGTTTTTTTCAATAAACAGCAAATTCTAACCAATTCTCCATTTTATGTATAAAATGCAATATGGAGAACACACTCTCTCTCACATACACACACGTAAATACACCTACATTTTCCACCTTCCATTTAATCTGTAAACCACCTAGAGTCACTTAGATAGTGAGATGGCTATTGTATAAATTTGTTAAATCAATCAATAAAATAAAAATAATGGATTTGAAGAAGGTAATCATCCTCCCCACCCCTTTTTTTCCCTCTAAGGACAGTAGTGGTTCTTTCTTTGTTTTCTGGAAACACCTTTGAATATGCTTGTTTTGAACATCTGCATCCTAGAATTATAGAAGTGGCAGAAACTTTACAAGTATATTTGAATACAATCCAAGGAAAACTAACTATACTGAAATATCACCGAAAGCAAATAATTTAACCAACATTTGATTGCGGATTCCTTCTGTTCTCGTAATTTCTAATACAATGCTGAACTGTAAATTGTGAACCTGGTGCATGAGGTAGAATGCCCAAATGATATCATAAGTGCATTTCATTATCACAGAACTCCCCCCCCCAAAAAAAGTCAATATGGTTTGAAAATAAATTCCTCTGTGAATCTGAAAATTGGTCCTTGCTCAGAGAATTAATCCTCTTTCATAAACTTTAATTTTGCATAAGATCTGGGGAGGTCTGACATTTTAACAAGTGACTATATGATTCTCATTGAACATTACAATTAAAAAATAATGCTAGTGTTTCTATTCTAACATTGAGAATAGTCCTAGGTTGTTTTGGTTTTGTTTTGGTTTTTGCTCAAACCTGCAAAATTCACTTTGAGTCAGCAATTTATGCATTGAGGACTCTCAAAAGTGGGTTTCTTTCAAACACACTGTATATTCTTTCCGAATATTAAGCAGAAGTACAGAATGTAAATATATCTCAAATTTTGATTAGAGATGATGTTGGCTAATGATAAAGAGACTCTCTTTCTTAAGTCTTGAATGGTTGTTAGAATGTCAAAAGCATCTTAGTACAACTTGATTTTACAAGTAGGTCTTTTCCTTTCTGCACCTTCAACTAGGGAAATTTGGGGAATTATAGCAATGCACTTAGACTTATATACCGCTTCACAGTGCTTTTACAGCTCCCTCTAAGCTGTTTACAGAATCAGCATGTTGCCCCCAACAATCTGGATCCTCATTTTACTGACCTCAGAAGGGTGGAAGGTTGAGTCAACCTTGAGCCTGGTGAGATTTGAACTGCCAAATTGCAGGCAGCAAGCAGGCAGCAGAAGTAGCCTTCTAACCACTGCGCCACCGCAGCTCTTGCCTCTTAAAATTATACACCTTAAATTCTAGTAGGTCTCAAATGCACTTACTGTTGGTTTGCGGTTGTTGGCAAGATAGGTTTCTATAAGTTTCATCATTTAAAATTACAAAACAAACACTTGCATTAATGACTTTCATACCCTGCCCTTCTCCAGCCTTCTGATAGACATTTGTGTGGCTTAGCAACAATGGCTGGTTGTAAATAACCTAGGGAACCCACTCTTCGATTTGAGACGAGGACTGGAAAAAAATAAGCTCCTTGAAACCTTGAGGGCAATCCAAAATGTCCCTCTAGAACGTGTTGCAAAATATTTTTTAATGGGTCAGAAGGTAAGAAATACTATTTATGTGCAAATAATCATAATGGCTGCCTTTAGTTGAACTAATTTAATTTCCATTTCATTAAATTCAGCTTTAGTCTTTGTTCCAGTTTTTCCCATTTTTTATTTATTTTCTGTTCCAGTGCCAATCACATTTTTGAAAGTTGTCTCAGCCATACCAACAAATGCCAATTGCTGCTCTAGGCATAAAAAGATTGCATACTTCTGTTTTAGGGAATCAAATATAACAAAGAAATGGCAAGTCTGCTAGTCTCTCAGCATGTCAGAGGCTTCCTACTTAATGCTTCACCTCTCCTATTGAGATTTCTGATGCACAAAAATAACGAGATTCTAGATTCTTCGTAAACAGGAGAACTCTAATAAATAAAACAGAACGAGGCTAGAATTTTTCTGGAAGTACTCATAAACCATGCTAGAAGCCAAGCTTTTAGGTCTGATTCTCTCTGGGGCAGAATTTTTCCTACTGACAAAATTGTCAACCTGAAAATTAGTTTAAGATTTGTTTGACAATACAAAATAATTCTTAGCATTTTTGTTTTTAAAAAAATATGGTGTGCCAAGGACATTCCTGACTTTTTAACAACAAAATGTCCTGTATAATCTACTATACTAATCTAACATTAATCTAACATTAATATGCTGCAGATATTCCAAAAATATATGTATCTAAATGTGATCTGCACATGCACACTTTTTCTTTGCGTGATAGACATGCCTTTCCAAATATAACGTAAGTTAGGAGTATGACAAAGGAAATAGGCATTCATGCTTGTTGTTTTGTTAGTTTTGGTGAACATCTGGCCCATATGTTTACACAGAACAACATAATATTACTGCGGCTCTCAACTACTCCCTGCCTCCAAATAGGATGGAGAAGACTTTCATGATTTAATGTCTTGCAAAAAAAAATGTTCCATTTGCACACAAGCCCATTTATCTCAATGTTGGATATGAATGGCAGGTTTATACTTTTAAGAAATTTGTGATGCAGTTGGCAAAACTGCAGAATGTGTGTAATAAAGTACACATAGCAAATGTGCTTATCAGGAAAGGTACATATTACACTATATGTAAGGCAATATAAAATTATACTACATTTGTGTTTGTGTGTGCACGTCCGCATGTGTGTGTATTTCTGAGATACTCTGCAAAAATATTCACACTAAGAAAAGTGGACATAAGAGCCACGATATTCAAGAACATTCAGTAGAGATCACATTGTTCTGCACAATTCTGGAATACGTTAGAAGCAATGGTGGGATTCAAATAATTTAACAACCGGTTCTCTGCCCTAATGAGTTCTTCCAACAACCAGTTCACCAAACTGCTCAGAAAGTTAACAACCGGTTCTCCCAAAGTTGTGCGAACTGGCTGAATCCCACCACTGGTTAGAAGGAATTAGTAACACAGAACTTAAAGTAGCTATTTATTTTATTAACTTACTTTACTTCTTTCCAAAATTCCTAGGAGATGTGTAAAGTCTCAGACTAATCTCTCTAGCTCAGGTAGCTGAAGTCAAATATGTAGACCTTGCTTTCTACAATGAAAGAGCCATGGTATTTCTTTGAAATATAAAGCACATATTACCATTTGGAATTCCAAATGGTAATATGTGCTTTATATTTCAAAGAAATATGTCCATGGGAGATCAAAGACACCCTTTCTACTTGGCCCACTGTCAGCAAGGACCACTCATCCCTTCCAAAGTGCAGACATAGCTATTGTCTTTCCATTCTCAGCCCACTGCAAATGTACCGTATATACTCGCGTATAAGCCAAGTTTTTCAGCCTGTTTTTCAGCCTGAAAAACACCCCCTCGGCTTATATGCGGGTCCCAGAAAAAATGACTTTTTCCCTGCAACCGTTTTGGCTCCCGCGGTTGCAGGGACGCTTGCTAAAGCCAAAATGGGGTGTGGGGGTGTGTGCGGCGCCCCTCCCCCGCACCCCTTTTTGGCTTTAGGGGTTGCAGGGAGGCAGCTTCTCCCACGGCTGGCTGGCGAGGGAGGAGGGAGAGCGCTCTGCATACCCTCCTCCAGCCCATCCCTGGTGGAGCTGGGCTGGGCAGGGCTGGCACTGCGCGTCACGGGGCTCCTTCCCAGCTGAGCTTCTTCTTTCGGCAGCTCGCCACGCCAGCGCGCTTCCACGCTCCAAAAAGCTGGAAGCGTCAATGTGGGATTGCTCACTCGCTCGCTCGGCGCCGGCTCGCTCTTGCAGCCCCGGGAGAAGTTTGAGCGAGCAAGCGAGCAGCAAGCCATCCCACATTGGCGCCTGCAACTTTTTTGAACTTCTCCCGCGGCTGTGAGAGTGAGCTGGCACCGAGCGAGCAAGTGAGCAATCCCACATTGACGCTTCCAGCTTTTTG
>WNWU01000004.1:34011410-34032112 GCA_012654045.1 Ptyas mucosa
GAAAAAGAAAGAAAAACAAATACACACACACACACACACACACACACACACTTAATATATTAATATACACATATAATATATATGCATTTTTATATTTCTATTTCTAATGCCTAATATGCACTTTTTCTATCCAATAACAATACTGTATTGTATAACATTTTAATGCACTCGTTTTTTACATGCAATTTCTCCAAACATCTGATTTTTGTATCCAGTTTTTTGAACAATAGTATGTTTTGCAACTGATGGTGAATTTCAGACTTGCTCATCAGAGAACAGTTTTTGTTTTGGCATGTTGGATCATTTCAGATGAAAAAAATGTATTTGCATGCAAGTCTTTTTTGTTCATGGGGACTGAAATTTAATGAAATTGCATTCTATAACCATACTGAATAGAGAGTTGAGGTCTATGACAAGGAAATCAAATTCAAACAAGTGAATGACTTAACAGTTCCTGCCAGGATTTCTTTATTGCTAACGTGGCCTTCAAACAGTTGAAATGACACCCATCTACATGACTATCACTAGATGGAATAGACAGAAATAAAATAGATGGCATTATTGGTGGAAGGATTTGGACGAGCTCATTATAAGTGGCAAGTTGTGGCCAACAGACCATTAACTATTCATATGTAAATTCCAAGTTAAGCTGAAGCAGAAAAAGAAAGCCAATCAGTTCCCATGATATGACCTAGAGTATACCTACCATTTTCAAGGAGGACATCAGGAATCCTTTTGAAGTCCTGAATGCAATTCTACAAAATTAATGAAATATCTGCAGGAATATGGCAAGCAACAGAAAAAGAATCAGTAAACATCCTAGCCAAGTTATCTCAGCAAAACTGGAGAATGATTGAGTGACCAACAGACCAGAAGAGGTCAATCTACACACCGGTACCAAAGAAAGGAGATTTAATAGAGTATATAATAATTAAATATCTCATGCTAGCAAATAAGCTTAGGATCATTCATTGCAGATTAAAACCCTTCATGGAAAAGCAGATATCAATGTGGCTTTAGCATAGGTCAAGGAATAAGAGATATTGCATGCTGGATAATTGAGAAGGTAAAAAAAAAATACCCCAAAAATATTCCCAATATGAGTTTTACTGATTAGAAAAATGATTTTGTCAAAGTTGTGGGATATGTTTATGTCCCAGAATAGATCATTGTTCTAATACAAAATCTATGCACAAGTCAGGAAGCCACAGTAAAAATAGAGCATGGCAAAATGGGTTGAATCCAGGTTGATGAAGGTGTGATAGAAAATGGTATACTCTTATTTATATTAGTTATATACATGAAAATATAGGGCAGCTTGACTGGAAAACAAGCATAGCTTTCAAATTGGACAAAGATATATCAAGGACTCTGCTATGCTAATGAGCTGGTCTGATAGCTAAAAATGACAGTGAAATGCAAGCTGGAGCTAGGAAAACTAAAGAGCACGCAGGGGTGAAATCCAGCAGGTTCTGACAGGTTCTGGAGAACTGGTAGCAGAAATTTTGAGCAGTTTGGAGAACCGGCAAATATCACCTCTGGCTGGCCCCAGAGTGAGATGGGAATGGAGATTTTGCAGTATCCTTCCCCTGGAGTGGGGTGGGAATTGAGATTTTGCAGTATCCTTTCCCTGTCATGCCCACCAAGCCATGCCCACCAAGCCACACCACACCCACCAAGTCATGCCCACAGAACCAGTAGTAAAAAAATTTGGATTTCACCACTGAGAGCATGGTTTTAAATTTGGATTTTGGGCCAGGACAGGAAAACGGCGGAACTCAGGCATCAATTTTGCCTGACTTTAAAAAAGAGAGGAAAGAAGATTAGTTTTCCATTCCAGAATTTGTTTTTGTTTTTTTAAAGGCCAGCCTTTCATTATCTCCTGGGAGAACTTGTAAGAAAAGAAAGAAAAAAGGAATGGTCCTATAAGCAAAGACAATTGACTAAGGATCTGAGAGCAGAGGATATACTTCTCACGGTCTACTGAAGCCAATTGGAGTGGAGATGTTTGCCTATAATCAAATTAAGTACAAAGGGAAGACTGGACAGTATTATTTGAGTCTACACAAGTGAAAAGGGGCAACTTCTGATACATGGCAGGAAAAAATGGAGAGAGATTAACTTCCCAGAAGGCTGGGGATTATTAAAGAATGACATTGTGACAAATAGAGAGTGATTGGTATCTGCTCTGGGGCAAGGGAGCAGATCTGTCTGAGGTTGTATCAACCCACAGAAACTAGTTTCCTGATCTAAGGAATGTAAAACAGCTTCCATTCCTTACTTAGATTCTCAAGTTTTGCATCTATCTCCTTTCCTTTTCTTCTACTCCCTCTTACTTTGTGGCATGGCTACAACTAAAACTGGTGCATTTTTTATTTTTTTTATTTATTTATTTTAGATTTCTATACCGCCCTTCTCCCTGGGGACTCAGGGCGGTGTACAGCCAAGTAAAAACACATAATATAAACATTAAGAACAAATTAAAAAGAATATCGAAATTGGCTCCAAAATTTAAAAAACACCCCAATTTAAAATTACTTAAAAGGTTTTGCTTAGGCCAGCCCGGCTTGTTGGAAAAAAAATGTTTTAAGGGCACGGCGGAAGGCACGAAGGTCATGGATTCTTCTTATCTCAGGGGGGGCAACTGATTCCAGAGGGCGGGAGCCCACACAGAGAAGGCCCTCCCCCTTGGGGTCACCAGCCTGCATTGCTTGGCCGATGGCACCCTGAGGAGACCCTCTCTGTGGGAGCGCACGGGTCGATGGGAGGTCGTCGGTGGCAGAAGGCGGTCTCGTAGATAACTGGGCCCTATGCCATGGAGCGCTTTAAAGGTGGTGACCAACACCTTGAAGCGCACCTGGAAGACCACTGGGAGCCAGTGCAGCTCGCGCAGGAGCGGTGTTATGCGGGAGCGCCATGTAGCCCCCGTAATTACCCGCGCGGCCGCATTCTGGACCAGTTGGAGCCTCCGGGTGCTCCTCAAGGGGAGCCCCATGTAGAGAGCGTTACAGTAGTCCAGGCGAGAGGTGACGAGGGCATGAGTGACCGTGCACACGGAATCCCGATCAAGAAAGGGCCGCAACTGGTGAATCAGGTGTACCTGATAAAAGGTCCCCCTGGCTACAGCTGTCAGATGTTCCTCTAAGGACAGCTGCGTATCCAGGAGGACTCCCAGGTTGCGCGCCGTCTCCAGTCAGCGATGGCATCAGCTGGCTATATCGGGATGCCGGGAACCACAGCCACTCAGTCTTGGGGGGGTTGAGCTTGAGCTTGTTCCTCCCCATCCAGATCCGTACAGCTTCCAGGCACTGGGACATCACTTCAAGGGCATCGTTGGGGTGGTCTGGGGTAGAAATGTACAGCTGGGTGTCATCAGTGTACTGATGGTATCTCATCCCAAAACCACGGATGATCTCACCCAGCAGCTTCACATAAATGTTGAACAGAAGGGGCGAGAGGACTGACCCTTGCGGCACTCCACAAATGAGAGGCCTTGAGGTCGACCTCTGCCCCCCTGTCAACACAAACTGCGACCGGTCGGAGAGAAAGGAGGAGAACCACCGTAGAACGGTGCCCCCCATCCCCAACTCTTCCAACCGGTGCAGTATGATACCACGGTCGATGGTATCAAAAGCCGCTGAGAGATCTAATAGGACCAGAACAGAGGAACAACCTCTGTCCCGAGCCCTCCAGAGATCATCAACCAATGCAACCAATGCCATTTCCGTGCTGTGACCAGGCCTGAAACCTGACTGGAATGGATCCAGATAGGATGTTTCTTCCAGGAATTGTGGAAACTGTCGTGCAACCACACTCTCAACAACCTTCGCCACAAAGCGAAGGTTAGAGACAGGACGATAATTAGCCAATACTGCCGGGTCCAGGGAGGGCTTCTTGAGGAGAGGCCTCACCACCGCCTCTTTCAAGGCGGCGGAGAAGTGACCCTCACTCAATGAAGCGTTAATAATTCCCTGGAGCCAGCCTCATGTAACCTCCCGGGAAGCCAGTACTAACCAGGAGGGACACGGGTCCAATAAACATGTGGTTGCATTAAGTCTCCCCAAAATCCTGTCCACGTCGTCCGGAGTCACAAGGTCAAACTCCTCCCAGATAACGCTCTCAAGACTATTCCTCGTCATCCTGCTCGGATCTACCCAGTCAGAGTCCAAATCCCATCGGATCTGAGCGATTTTGTCATATAGATATCGTCCGAAATCCTCAGCCCTGCCCTCCAGGGGGTCCTCCCGCACTCCCGGTTGAAGCAGGGAGTGGGTCACCCTGAACAGGGCTGCCGGACGATTCTCTGATGACGCAATAAGAGCGGAAAAGTAATTAGACTTTGCCGCTTTTATCGCCACTAGGTAGGTTTTAATATGCAACCTTACCAGTGTTTGATCAGATTCAGCGAGACTGGCCCTCCAACCGCTCTCCAGGCATCTTTTCCGGCGCGTCATCTCCCTCAGCTCCTCAGTAAACCAAGGGGCCATGAGGGATCGGCACCGAGTCAGAGGCCGCAGAGGCACGACTCGGTCTAAGGCCCCGCTAGCGGCCCGATCCCAGGCCGCCACCAGGTCCCCGACCGAGTCGTGTGCCAGAACCTCAGGAAATGGCCCAAGCTCCATCTGGAATCTATCAGGATCCATCAGGCGCCTGGGGCGGACCCATCTTATAGGCTCCACCTCCCTGCGGCGGGGTGCAGCGGTTTGAAGATCTAGACGAAGGAGCGAGTGGTCTGACCATGACAAGGGTTCCATGTCTATATCCCCTATAACAGACCCACTCAGCCACTGGCCAGAGACAAAAATCAAGTCCAGAGTGTGACCCCCTCTGTGAGTGGGGCCATGAACTAACTGGGTCAGGTCCATGGCCGTCATGGAAGCCATGAACTCCCGAACTATCTCAGACGTCTCACCAACGGATGGCAAATTGAAATCACCCATAACCATAAGCCTGGGTGAATCAACTGCCACCGCGGCTATCATGTCGAGTAGTTCGGGCAGGGCCGTTGCCATGCGGCAGGGAGCCAGGTACGTAAGCAACAGGCCTATCTGAACCCCAAGGCCCCATCTCACAAAGAGGGTCTCACATCCGGCAATCTGTGGCACAGTGGATTCCCTCACACCAAGATCTTCTTTGATAATCACCGCTACCCCCCTGCCCCTCTCTTGGGCCCTCGGCTGATGGAACGCTCTGAAACCCGGTGGGCATATCTCAACCAGGGGGAGCCCTCCCTCCAGGCCCAACCAAGTCTCAGTAATAGCTGCCAGGTCCGCTCCCCCCTCCTGTATAAGATCATAAATGAGGGGGGCCTTATTTACCATGGACCTGACATTGCATAGCATCAGCCGGAGGCCCAGGTCCTGAGTATCTAAGCCATCGAGTATCTGAGTAGAGTCTTGGGGACCGGGGCGTGCTATTGCTCTCAAACAGCAAATGCGCGCCCCCCGCATATGATATGGTCCCCTACTCCCGCCATATCTGCCCCTCCCATTTACCGTGCTGATGGAAAATTCCTCCTCCGGGTGATCCTCCAGCATTCCAGAATAGAAATGTTTCTTCTATTATTTTTTTTAAAAAAATTGATTTATATGCCGCCCTTCTCCGGAGACTCAGGGTGGCTTACAATGCGTTAAACAATAGCCTTCATACTTTTGTATATTTATACAAAGTCAGCTTATTGCCCCCACAATGTGGGTCCTCATTTCACCAACCTTAGAAAGGATGGAAGGCTGAGTCAACCTTGAGCCTGGTGAGATTAGAATTTGCAGTAATTGTAGGCAGCTGAATGTTAATCAGTGCCTTAGTCTACTGCACCACTCAGGCTCCTATTTCCTGAAAAATACTTCTCTATAGTGGACAAGATTTCAGTCCTTCCTATGCTTGCTTCAAGTCAAACCCAGGGGGTGTTTAGAACATAAAAATTCATCCTATTAATAGGATTTTTGAAGTAGCATATCAATATGGTTCGATACAACATTTACAGCACTACAACTGCCTTTATATTCGAAAACAATTGACTTTCTAAGAATTACAAAATGTTCAATAGAAGATTTTGGGGTTGGGGAAGAGGGTTACAATAACAAGTACTTATCAGAAATGTCAATTCTCATCTCAGTCTTGCTTTTCTGTGATTGTTTTTGTCTCATCTGCTTGCTAAACTGTAAATGAATATTAATAGAAAAAATGTGCTTAGTGAAAATTCACAATTTTTTATATTTCTTATATGTTCAACAGATATTGCTATCCCTATCCCTATTTCTTTTTGTTTTGTTTTTAAATAACTTTATTAAATTTTCAAAGAAGTAAACTAACACAAACACAAATAATTAAAGGGAAAGGGAAAGAAAACAATGAAAAGGAAAGCAAAGCCAAAAGTGCAGGGGGAAAAAAAAGACTTCCGACAGCATCTTTTACAGTAAATACAGGTATAAATTTACATTAAACGCCTACTCTAAATTTATACCATACAGTAACTTTCATTTAGTGGTATCTATCTTTTTTTTCTAATGATCAAATCCATAATTTCATGGAATTTTTTTCTGTTTCACTCAAAAAGTTCAATGTTTTTTCCAACCAGTTGACATTTTTGCCATCTCCATCAACTCATCAACTTCACTGTCCGTTCTTCCATTGTGAGTTGTGTCAAATCTTTGTATCATTCTGCACATAAATGTCTCAGTGTCATCGTATATTCAAACAAAATTCCATGAGATTTTTTGCAACTGTTTTCCTGTTAATCCCAAAATGAACATCTCTGATTTCAATTGCATATTACCATACTCGAGTATAATTGCATACTCGAGTATAAGCCGAGTTTTTCAGCACGTTTTTCATGCTGAAAAAAGCCCCCCTCAGTTTATAATGGAGTGATGAAAAAATGCCTTTTTTCCTGCAACTATTTTGGCTCCCGGGGTTGTAGGCAGGCTTGCTAAAGCCAAAATAGAGCGTGGGGGGTGGGTGCAGCGCCCCTCCCCCACACCCCTTTTTGGCTCCCAGAAGTTGCAGGCAGGCTTGCTAAAGCCAAAATGGGGCATGGGGGGGCGGCACCCCTCCCCCGCTCCCCTTTTTGGCTCCCAGAAGTTGCAGGAAGAAAAAAACAAAGAAATCCTCACTGTTTAGGGTGATCCCATGTGCACTGAGCTTGAGTTGAGAGCTTCTTGTAATTGAGAACTTCTTGTACTTGGCTGCTAGCTATCCTTTCTCAGGCTAAGCCAGGAGTGGGTAAATGTGGCCCTTTTACAACCTGTGGACTTCAACTCCCAGAATTCTTCCAGCTTGGCTGTCTCAGGAATTCTGGGAGTTGAAGTCCACAGGTTATAAAAGGGCCACATTTGCCCACCCCTAGGCTAAGCTAATCAGTAGTGGAGCTCTAAGAATGCCAGATGAGAAGGAGAAAGGGAGGGAGAAAGAAAGAGAGAGAGAGAGAGAGAAGAAAGAAAGAGACAAAGAAAGAAAGAAAAAGAAAAGGAAAAAGGAGGGAGAGAGAGAATGCAGGTATCTTCTTAACAGAGGCTTGAACTTGCCTGAAATTAGATCAAGCCAGTGACTGGGTGGGCGTGGCTAGCTGGTCATGTGATATATGTGTATAGGGACTACCCAGAGGGCTGAAAAAAGTGATTTCTGACAGGTCCTCGCACTTTTGACCGGTCTTCGCACTTATGACTGGTCATCATTTATGCCCATTGTAGCATTCTTAACCACCATGTCACTCATTTCACAACTGCTTCTCTTCACCATGGTGACAAGATTTTTGTTCTTGTTGATCTTCTTTTCCACTTACAGAGCTAGTTTACTGTTTTTCTTTGAAATCAATATTCAAAAACATTTAACCTACTGATGCCTCAATTAATGTAATTTTATTGGTATTTATTTTTATTTTGAAATTTACCAGTAGCCACTGCATTTCCCACCCCTGGCTTATACTCGAGTCAATAAGTTTTCCCAATTTTTTGTGGTAAAATTTGGTGCCTCAGCTTATATTTGGGTCAATTTATACTCGAGTATATACGTAATCTCTTTTTTGTTTGTTTTTTGGGGAGGAATTAAGGCAGTGTTAGTGTTAGAAAGTGAGCAAGAATCCAATTTTGCTTTCTATACGATTGCTGTGATAAAAAGCCTTCATTTGAAAACAACTTAAAATTTAAGCAGTTAGTTTAACTAATACTTATTTATCGCTGCTCAGACACACAAGTTGCCTTTCCCTTTTAAACTGTAGTCAATACTGATTACATTTCTATTGCCTAAATTATTCTGAAGCATCCTAACCAAACATAAAAACAAAGAAGCTGGTGTAAATTATATGTGCTACTTAGAATGCATTGTTTGGTTAGCGTTCTGTTCCCTTATTACTCACTGGGATTAAAGGCAAAAGAATACATAGGAGGCATAATAGTTGTGGCATAATGTCAGCGAACAGTATTTAGTTACATGTTAAGGTCAAACCATGCCATATTTTTCTTTTCTGGAAAACTGCTTGGTTTGTCGGGGGACCGCTTGAATCATGTAAATTGGACAGAGGGGGGGGAAAAGCAAAACAACTCCCTTAAAGCAAAAACACAAACTCAAAAACATTTCAAACATTTCCACCCTTTCATTAAAACCTCTCCTGTCTCCTCCAGATTTTTGTCCATGGTATATTAAAATAACTAGGGAGGGTGAACCCTGTTCTTGATATCAGGAACATTTTCAGTACGATTCTGCTTTATTTGTTTTACAATTTGTGCTCAAGCTGCCCCAAAATCTTGCAAAACCTTCAGGCATTAATATTGATAGAATTATGTGCAACCTTTGTGTCCAATATAGTGTGCACAAGTACAGATGCTCTCACACATGCACACACACACACACACACTTCAGATAGCTAGACCTTTCCTAGCTTTTTGAGACCTGTGATTGATCTCAAAATCAATCGCTAACCAGTGATTGGTCTCATTCGAGACAATAATGAATCTGCATACAGATGAGAGGTTGAACAACTAGCCTTATGGTGCAACCAGAACAATCTTGAGGCTAAATGCACTCAAAACTGTAGAAATAGTGGTAGATTTTAGGAGAAACCTTCCTATACTATCACTTCTTACAATACTAGATAAAACAGTATCAACAGTAGAGTCCCTCAAGTTTCTGGGTTCTATCATATCTCAAGACTTAAAATGGACACCTAACATCAAAAACATCATCAAAAAAGCACAACAAAGAATGTTCTTTCTGTGCCAACTGAGAAAGCTCAAACTTCCCAAAGAGTTGCTGATTCAGTTCTACAGAGGAATTATTGAATCTGTCATCTGCACCTCTATAACTGTCTGGTTTGGCTCTGCAACCAAACAAGACAGACACAGACTTCAATGGATAATTAGAACTGTAGAAAAAACAATTGCTACCAACCTGCCTTCCATTGAGGACCTGTATACTGTACGAGTTAAAAAGAGGGCTGTGAAAATATCTACAGACCCATTACATCCTGGACATAACTTTCAACTTCTACACTCAAAACAATGCTATAAGGCTCTGCACACCAGAACAACAAGACACAAGGACATTTTTCCCCGAATGCCATCAATCTGCTAAACAACTAATTCCCACAACACTGTCAAATTAACTACTAATTCTTCTGTATTACTATTCTTCTTCTCATCCTTACTAGTACCTATCTCTTCTCACTTATGGCTACATTCATGTTGCTTGTATCTTTACAATTTATATTGTTTTTATTGTTTCCTAGTATGATTTGATTGCTTATTAGTATCCTATGACAATCACTAAGTGTTGTATCTTATGATTCTTGACGAATATATTTTATTTTTTCTTTATGTACACTGAGAGCATATGCACCAAAGACAAATTCCTTGTGGGTCCAATCACACTTGGCCAATAAAGAATTCTATTCTGTTTTTTTACAAGGCACTAAAGATATGGCTCTTCCCTTGAGCAGTGGGCTTGGATATTGGATGGGCTCATTTTGTTGCCGGAATTATATGGTTGCGTTTGCTCCATGTGATAAGTTGTAATGCCTTTTAATAGTTGTTATGTTCTTGTGTTTCTTGTTAGCCATTGACAGTCACATATGTCTTATGAGGCTAGATAAATCAGGTGGCTACATAAATCTATCTATTAAATAAGTTGTATCTCTCTATCCATATCAGATATAAAACAATCTGAATTTAATTCTTTTGAATCATGATGTCCTGAGTCAACAATTTGTATTCTGAGATGACATAATGAAGATTTGTACCTGCTTCTGGATTTTCCCCAGCATACCTACATTTCCTTAAAGGTCTGAACAGAAATAAGACCTGACAAGATGTTAATAAAAGACAATAAAGAAATGGGAAATACTGTATGAAACATCAGTGGTTTACCTCATCTGTGAAGTTCTACGTAAGTCATCCATAAAGCAGAAGTATCTTTATTGTATGTATTGGAACAACATTGCTATGCAGATGTTTTATTCCCACACATAATATGTGGATGCACAATCAAATTCTACTCTCAACTTGTTTTCACATTCAGCATCAAGATCTGGAAGAGGATTTCAAACATTTTGTTTTCAGTGTGCTTAAAAAAAAATAAAGTATAATTTTAAAACATACCTTGATAGTCCCAAAGGTGCTTTTTCAAGAGGTAACTGGACTCTCTTTTTTACCAGAAAGTCCAGTTGCCTCTTGAAAAAGCATCTTTGGGACAACCATGACCCGGGAGACTGAGAATCTCCATTGACATACCTTAATAATGTTCTTATTTTGAATGTGGTTATACTTTTGTTATATGTGCTGTTGGTCCCATTTCAGATTATTGAAGATAAAGATTCCATCAGCAACCAGGCAGATGGGGACATTTTCATGCCCACCAGCATCTTCTCCTGTATTTTAGATTTTCTCATGTTTTGGAAAATGCCTATATTTTACATTACATGATGGAGACTCACCCATTCATATTCTCACAAAAGTCCATTGAAATGTATGGAAGAAACCATACAGTAGATGCAGCTCAGCTTTTTCCTTTGCATTGCACTTCCTTTGTATTCTCTTCTTAAGAACTGACGAAATCCTGAGAAAAATATTTATACAATAGTGTTCATTCTGTAGAAGCTCACCCTAAATAACCATATCAATCAAACATAATTAAGCTGTCAGGTTCTCATTTAGGAAAAATGGTACCAACCATGTATAAAAGCAAAAATACATATTAGAATAATGTAACTTGCAGAAGACAAAGTATGTTTATGGTCCATTTAGTGGGTCATAGAAAACTACAGCATATTATCTTCATTCCTTAAGCCTAAATTCTTCCCCCCTCCCCGTATGATTTTTTAGCTATTGGAAATTTAATTGCTCAACAGTTTAAACAATTACAGACAAATGTGACAGTAGAGATGTAAAAACTATCCATGACGCTTTCTAATCACCATATAAATATGATACACAGTTCAACTGGCTTTTCATATGCATTTTTCTCCTAGATATTATTCCATAATTAGATAGATAGATAGGCCCAACCAAGAAGGTTAAACTAATTTTACTGAAAATGAATATAATATTATAGTATTGCACATACAATTGTACTGTACCTCTTCCCCCTTCTTATACTCCTATGAATTAGGGAGTATTTATCTGAACCTTTTCCATATATTTTCTGTCTGTTGTGCACTTAAAAGTCACTGGGAAT
Organism: Ptyas mucosa; assembly: GCA_012654045.1. Lineage (NCBI taxonomy): Eukaryota > Metazoa > Chordata > Lepidosauria > Squamata > Colubridae > Ptyas > Ptyas mucosa. The sequence goes on from WNWU01000004.1 coordinate 34,023,075, forward strand.
TAGGCAACACATAAATTGTTGTCGCTGTTACTTTTTCCCCTTGCGTCTTGTGTACCTTCAACAAGATCATTTTCCTTATATGTATGTATGTTGGTTACCACCTTTAAAGCGCTCCATGGCATAGGACCCGGGTACCTTCGAGATCAACTTCTGCCACCAGTAGCCTCCCACCGGCCAGTCCGCTCCCACAGAGAGGGTCTCCTCAGGGTGCCATCGGCCAAGCTATGTCGGCTGGCGACACCCAGGAGGAGGGCCTTCTCTGTGGGAGCCCCTGCCCTGTGGAATGAGCTGTCCCTGGAAATGTGTAAGATCTCCGATATCCGTGTATTTCGCTGTGCCCTCAGCTGTGCCCTGCTGTTCCGCCAGGCCAGGCTATCAATGTAATGATTTTAAATTTTAAATTGGGTGTTTTAAATTTTGGGGTTTTAAATCTGAGCCGAAATTATTTAATAATTTTAATTTTTAATTGATGTCTGTTTTTGTGTTTTTAATAGGCTGTACACTGCCCTGAGTCCTTCGGGAGAAGGGCAGTATAGAAATAAAATAATAATAATAATTGTTGTTGTTGTTGTTATTATTATTATTATTATTATTATTATTATTATTATTATTATCTATGAGTATAGTTCACGGCTGCAAAGAGGAAATTGGAACCTATAATTCCATATCTCTGATAGCCTTCCACATTACTAGCAACTTTCCATGTCACTAATAACAATTTTCTTTGCTTTGTATTTCCCTCAAATTTAGAGTCAGGAAGCAGTGGAGAAGTAGAAGTAGTATGGCAGGGGTGTCAAACTTTGCACCCTATGGGCTGGATGTGTCATGTGCAGCCAAGCCCACACCAGCTCACTGAATGGGAAAAAGTGTTGCGAAACATCAGATGATGACAATGTGACACAGTGAGTTTGACACCCGTGTAGTATGGGATGCTACCTTTCTGACATCAAGTTTGATTATGTACCTTCTTTATTTCTAAAGAAAAAATAAAACCAGTTTCTCCAGGTTCAAGACAACATACAGCCCAATTTAACAGCTGTTATAATTCAGTCTTTCCTTTCTTTACAACAAAAATTAATTTACTTTCCATATAAATACATCTGATATGAGATGCAGTAATATCAATCAATAAACTCCTATAACATTCAAAATGAAAACTACAGAAAACTGCTAAAATGCAAGCTATAAAACAAGAACATGACAAGAATGTCAAAGTTACATTATGTATAACAACAGCATCTGTTTAGTACTTAGTTGATTTCCAATGCAAACTTTTTTGCAAATTGGAACTAGACTATTTTTTTCTTTACAATGAGGAGCGGGGACCAAAGGCATCTCAGAGGGGACTCTGTCTAATTTTGGAGAGTGTAAAAGTGAGGGGAGAGTACTTTCAGTCTTGCAATGTTCTGTTAGTGTAACCTTACAATAAAAATGAAGCTGTATTCCTGGTTGTGTTTCTTGTCTGGACTGCCTTGCAAGGCTAACAACAATCTTCAGTGGTTAGCAATATATAACTACTTTAAGTATTCAAATAATCTATAAGACACTTAATTAAGTGATTTACCTTGTGGAGATAGGTTGCTCCATCTCAACAAAGAGAAAAGGCAGGATGATGCAGGTAGTCCCCAACTTAAGACCAGTCGCTTAATGACTGTTCAAAGTCATGACTGACTTTCCCAGAATAATTTGTGACACATTTTCGAAATTCGAGAGAACACTCCCCTACAATCACATGATCACATGTGCTTGGCAATCAGTTCACGTTTATGGAACTTTGCAGTGCCCTGCAGCCACAAGATCACAATTTGTGACCTTTTTTCCCCTGGTATTTACTTTCAGTTTCTGGCAAAAAAAAAAAAAAACAAACACCCATCAGGGAAAATGGATTCCCCAAATGACAGCAAAAAAAAGTTTAAAAAAAAATCACGTCCGGTCATATGATACCTCAACTTTCAACTGCAATGACTTACAGTTGTTATCCTGGTCTCAGTTACAGTTGTAAGGTTGAGGACTATCAATATTGGCTTCACTAATAATGGCTTCTTTATAAGAAGAAATTAGGTTCAACAAAGACAAGCAGGATATCATTTCATTCTGTCACTTTAATTTGGGAAGGATTCAATCAAAACCTTAACAAACAAAGCCCCCCACCCTTAAAATATCTGCATAGATCCACCAATGATCATGCTCAGTCCTAGTTGACCAACTTCTGAGATTTTCTCCCGTGAATTTTGAATTCGCTATGAATGTTGCATGTCTAATAATTAAGATTTAAAAGACTCCACATGCAGAGGTGTGTTTGTTTTTCTATTGTGTGACACCTTCCCCCAAAACTGTAGAAGACATTTGTTTTATAACAGTATTCCGCCCCGTCTCTTCCCATTGCTGCTGGTGCTACTACTGCTATTACTCCTCTTTGAATAATACTTCTGCAAACTCTGGAGCTTGTCCATATTTTCCACTACCTCCTCTTTCTTCTTGAATGATACACTTTTTTTGCTCTGAAAAGCTAAATACAGAGAAAAGAGACCGAATAAAACATGTTGTTAATCTCCACAACTGACTATGATATTTTAAAACCTGGGCGGAAATCCAATTTATAAAACCTTGTATTTAATGCCATTCAAAACTACCAAAACGTGCTTTAAAATTCTTCTTAATGGTCTTTAATGATAACCTATGAGAAATCAGTAAATAAGCACACATCACAGCAGATGGCAGCATCTAGCTGCTCTTGGTTGATCTCAAACAAAACAAAACAAAAGGTATGGGAAGATCATGGGTGGGGAACTCCCAGGAAATCTCAGATCCATTGGTGAGACTGGGAAGTTAAATAGTATGTCAGAAGAAAGCAATGGCAAACCACTTTCTTACCCTCATCTCATCATGCTTGCCCTCTGGCCAAATGAAGAATAAAAAAGACACAGTGGCCAAATATTACATGGCCATTACATAAAAAAGATAGCAGGCAACCAGACAAGACCTGACAATGGCTAAGAACAGGAACGTTGATGAAAGAGGCAGAGGGGTGTATTCTGGTTGCACAAGACCAAACCTTAAGAACAAAACCAGAATTAAAAAGTTATATGGATATTTGCTAGAAGTAAAATTGGAAGAAGAACAAGTTAAAGAATCAATGATAGCGTGGGGAAAAAAATTGGTTATGGTATTGATTTAGAGAAATGGCAAAAATTGTGGTCACATAATTATAAAATGACAATGTCTACAGCATATAAGGAGAATTTGTATAAGATGTTTTACAGGTGGCATTTACCCCCGACGAGGATAGCCAGAATGTTCAAGAACAAATCGGAGAAGTGCTGGAAGTGTCATCAGACTCCAGGATCTTATTACCATATCTGGTGGACATGCTTAGAAGCAAGGAGATTTTGGACTAAGATACACACGTGGTTGGAAAAAATGACAGAGTATTGACTGTAAACCAGAGATATTTTTATTAGGGATCTTTATTAGAGACATTCAATAAAGAATTGCAATATTTAGTTGTGAATATTTTAACAGCAGCTAGAATTGTATTTGCAAAAAATTGGAAAGGAGAGAAGATAATAAGTGATGATGAAATTATTAAGAATGTTGGATTGTGCTGAAATGAGTAGATTGACATTTGAAATAAGAGAACAGGAAGATAAACAATATTATTTGATATGGGAGTTATTTTATCAATGGTTAGACAATAAAGAATAGAGATGAAATATTACATATGAAATGAAAATTTGGATAAAATGTGTAAACATTTGTTTTTGTTAGAGGAAAGAATATTTGTCACAATTGAAATTTTGAAAATTTTGAGAGCATGAAATGATGTTAACCGATCGAAACACTGTCAGTAATTGTATGGAAGGATGATGTTTTTATGTTGTTTTTGTTTAAAAAATAAAAAACTTTTTTAAAAAAAGAACAAAACCAGAATTGGGAAGAGAGCAACAGACAGCAAACACCATCTCTGCAAAGAAGCTGAAGAATCAGTAGACCATCCGGTTAGCTGCTGCAAGAAGATGACTGATGGATCACATGCAAACAACAGCATGACGAACTAGCAAACCATGGTGCATTGGCATATTTGCAAGAAATACTATTTGTCTGCAAGCAAAAACTGGGAGGACCACAAAATAGACATAGTAATAGAAAATGGAGAAGCCAACGTGTCCTGGGACTTTAAAATTCAAACAGACAAGCACCTGCCACATAACACCCCAGAATTAACAATTGTTGATAAGAAAGACAAAAAAGTCTGAATAGAGTATGTGACAGTACCTGCAGACAGCAGAAGAGAGGAGAACAGAAAGAACTAGAGATGAAAACAAAAAGAAAGACCTGCAAATAGAACAATTATGGCAAAAGAAAGCAAAGGTAGTATCAGTAGTGATAGGCTTCTTTGTTGCAACCCACAAACAATTGGAACGTCACTTGAACACCATTGGTATTGACAAAGTCACCACTGGTCAATTACTGTTCCAAGTAAAAGCAGCTTTACTTGGAACAGCTTACATCCTGCCTTGGTTGGGCAATTAGGGTGCACCCTTGTAGGATTAACTGAAAGAACAATAATCACAAACAAGACAAAAATATATTGTATTTGAAAATTTCCCCATTATGGACTGGTATTATAAAGTTTTGTTCTTTTTTAGTCAAAACTGTCCAATTCAGCTTGTATCCATTTAATAATCCTAGCATTTCTTTGCATCACAGGTGTAACCAAGGTATTGATGGCTTTCATGGTTTTTCCACCATCCAATCTTGTCTTTAGTGAGGACTCAGATTGTTGGGGGCAATATGCTGAGTCTGTAAACTGCTTAGAGAGTGCTGTAAAGCACTATGAAACAGTATATAAGTTCTAAGTGCTATTGCTATTAGTTTATTTTCTCATTCTTTGGAATTTCTTTACTAATCAATTTTTGAACCAGTCCATGCTTAATGTTATCGAACTGTACAATGTCCAGATACTTGTAGCTTTCATCCAGATGATTCCTGATGATTTGGCCACTTGGCATTTCAATTCCACTATTATTTGTGATTCTATCCCTATTCATTGTTATTGTAAAACATTTCTGTAGGCCAAACTCTATTGCTATATCTATGTTAAAAATTCTAACAGTATTTGTCAGTGACTGGATTTTGATTTCTAATTTTCCATAAAGCTTCAGAGCATCCATCTGAATTCATGTGAGGGGTTTTTCTGCTATTTTGTAGCCAAGATTTGTTGCCCTCAAAATCACTGAAAGTGGGATCAAAGCAATAACAAATAATTAAAGTGATAATGAGTCACCACTGGAAGACACCTCTTCTGATGTTGACAAGCCCACATTTTTCATTTCCAACATTTTATTATTTTACCAGAATTTAAGCTCTTCTTGAAAAGACTTTATCCTAAATAACTACATTGGAGAAGTTAGATTCTGTACCATTTTCTTAAAATATTACATCAACATTTAAACAGAAATGTTTTGGAGAAGTGATGTTTTGATCTTTTTCCAGTAGCATCTGTTGGGTGCTCCTGGAAAAATGAGGGACAACTCATTCTGATAATAAGGCTGACATTAACAAATATCATTTTAAAAATAATGTGCAAGTTCATGATGTAATAATTACCCCATCTGCATTGCTTGCAAAAGGTGTACTTTATAAACAGAGATTTCACTATCTAGTAAACCTGTTTTAACACCTCTTGAATAGTCCCCCTTGTACCTGTCTAAACAGACTAAGCATGTGTAAATGGCAATTATCCACCATAGTAATTATCCACCTATTCCCATTAATTGGGGATTGCTGCTGGGAAAATGGTTTATAATGCCACAATGAGCCAATGTGTGCTTATGTATAATGATTGTTCAATATGATGGTTCTCTTAGGAGCCCTTTGCCAATAGCTTTAAAGGTGTGTTCACTGGGCTTAAAATTATAGTGGCCACAATGGTCACTATGGGAATCAAGCACCTGGCATTTATTTTGGTGGGATACTTTTGGAACTATTACCTACACCTCTATAATTCTGATAACTCTTTGTAAGTATTTTGGTGATATTATCTCCAGATACTATCATACAAATTTCTAGGCACTTATATCTCAGAGGACCTCTCATGGACTATGAATGCAAACATGCTTGTGAAGAAGACACAGAAGAGGCTGTACTTCCTGAGAATGCTCAGGAAGATAAATCTATCTCAGCATCTACTTCTGTCCTACTATCGCAGCACCATTGAGAGTGTCCTGACATATGGCAGTCTTGCATGGTATGGGAGCAGCTCTGTAGCAGACAAAAAAGCTCTACAGAGAATCATTAAAACTGCCCAGAATATTATCAGACTCCAGCTACCAGTCCTGGACAACATCTTCGAATCTCGCTGTTTGAGGAAGTTGCATAACATTCTCAGAGACGCTTCCCATCCTGCTTACAATCTTTTTGGACTGTTGCCTTCTGGCAGAAAATACAGAACAATTAAAACTCGGACCACACATTTTCTGAATAGTTTTTATCCCAGAGCTATAATTGCACTCATCAATGAACTAAAGGGCCAACATCAGTGAACTGTTGGACAGTATTACTTGGTCTGTTGTGTGGATGCTTGGGTAGTTTAGGGGTGGGGAATTGTGGTGGGTAGGAGTGTGGCTGGGGATTATGTGTGTGGGACCTGGTCCTTGGATGTCAAGTAAATTTCGTTGTATGTGTATACTGTTTATACACATACAATGACAATAAAGTTTATTTATTTATTTATTTACAGCATATATAGGCTTCCAGAGAACTGCACAACAAAGTATTAGTATTGTTTATTGAAAATCAAATCAAAACACAACATTATTATGATCATGATCAGCTAGCGTAAGTACTAGAATGCTGGGCTCTTAGTATTTGATTTCCTGGAAAAGGAACACAAAATAAAAATGTTTGTTTGTGAGTGGTCCTTGGTGCTCCCTGAGCTTGCTTGTTTTCTTGCAGATGTTTCATTACCCTCACTAGGTAACATCATCCGTGTTTCTCACTAGCACTGAGGATGTTATCTAGTTAGGGTAATGAAATGTCTGCAAGAAAACAAGCAAGCTCAGAAAACACCAAAGACCCCCCATTTCAATCCCAAGCTACAAATATTTTCCTTTATTAATGTTTGTTTGTTTACTTATTCCTCACATTTCTATAGCTGCCCATCTCACAAACATGACTCTGAATGCATTTCAACAGCACTTCAGTGACAGACTGATGATGGATGCAATTTGTAATGCGCGATCTAGGATAAGGATGGTGGAAACAATTAATATCACATTAGTGTTTCTTACGTTAAATGTCCAATTTTCCAAAAGAAGAAAGTATAGGATAGACATCTGGTAGCAGCCCAATACCAAGTTATTAGGATGGAAAAAGACTCCAAGAAACCAATTTTCTTTCATTTCATGTATCCTCCCCTGCCTTCATTCTAGTTACTTTTTTTCCTAGTGAGGTTCTGGATTGGTATGTTTGCTGGACCAGTGAGCAGTAAAGCACTGAATTTAGCATCACTACTTCAGCCTGGCATTTTGTTTTGACTTCAAATTGCTGTAGCAGCAGTGATCTGCATTCTCATTTACCGGCTGGAAATAAAATCCAAGCACAAATGGTTGAGGGATTGTATTTACCTTGACCAACTACAAGTATGGAAGAATCTAAGAATGTTACCATACTAGTGATGTGAACTTTCACTCCATAATTCATGCCCATTTGCTGTTTAATGGTTTGTTTATCTGATGTTTGCTTCTGATTGCATGTGTTATTTTGCTAGTTCAAGTTAAAAAATAAATAAATGAAAAGAATACATTTCTTGGGTTTGCAGTATAACTATGGGATAAAGCTGAAGAGCTGAGATTTGTAACAATAAATGTTAATATTGGATATTTTTTTAAAAAAATTGTGTTCTTATAACTATGCACAGGTTCCCATTGTCATCTGGAGTCTCATTATCTACAGTTTCATGTATTTGTGATTAATAGAGATCAGATTGTAAATTATCTATAAAAATGGGTTGAATTATTGCTTATTTTGTCTTTGAGTGTTTTCGGAGGTTAGTTTATACATGCCCAAAATGATGAAAAGCCTTATGCTGAAACTATATTCTTAAGCAATTATGATTAGATCATCTGAAATGTATTTTATCCTCCTTTTCACTCAGTTGCATCAGATTTTGCTGGATCAGCATGGTCTCAAAGCTGTGTGGGGCTTCCTTGACCTTCTTTACCTTCTTCTTTGAGGTGACTAACTTGACCTTCTTCTTTGAGGTGACTAACTTGGCTGTCAAGAGAAAGTTGATCTACTTGCACAACGTTTCTTTGGCTGGCTTCTCAACTTCACACAGCTCTTTCATGATCTTGGTGGAGGATATTGGTGGATTTCAGCTGGATCTCTGGATTAGTTTAGGAATCCCTCATAATTACTCCAATGAATGTCTGATAAAATACCCATTGAATTATGTGTCTTATATTACAGAGGCAAAAAATCTCCACAAATAATGAGGCAGATATAGATGATAGATAAATAGACAGAGAGATAGACAGAGAGACATTGTGATAAAAGCAGGCAATTGTTTTAAATTATAATCATGAAGAAAATGTACATTATAAACATTCATATTGCATATTAATAATTTTGTCTTGAAAATAAAATGAAACCTCATTTTACCAGGCTAATTGTAATAAGAGGCTGCCTGTTACTGACAAATTCCCATTGAAATGGAGAGCAAAGTATTGCAGAGATTTATATGATGTCGTTATCCAAACTATATAATGGAAATTATGTAATTTGCAACACTTGCATCATGAAAATGATTCAAATTACATCAAAATATCAAAGATAATATTTTTGTAGAATTGAAGTAAATTGCAGTAGAATGTGCTACATTCAATTGTATTACTACCCACTAAATATCATTTATAGAAAGTCCACTCTATCTATCTACCTATCTATCTATCTATCCATCCATCCATCCATCCATCCATCCATCCATCCATCTATCTATCTATCTATCTATCTATCTATCTATCTATCTATCTATC
>WNWU01000004.1:34032122-34057784 GCA_012654045.1 Ptyas mucosa
CTATCTATCTATCTATCTATCTATCTATCTATCTATCTATCTATCTACCTATCGATGTGTGCAGGAGAGAGTATAGGAAAAGACATCCTGTAATCCATTTACAGAATATTTATTGCCATCCTGTTTATGGAAGCATGTTAAAGAAGCATGGTTGCTTCTTTTAACAAAAAATGGGTGATTTTTGGCCAAATTTTGTTTTCATAATCTTTGTTTCTCTGTTCTTCTACTTTCTCAGGTTCTAATTTTTATAATTTTTTAACCTGATTTTATTGGTTAGATAGAAGTACAATAATCCCCAACAGTAGGCTATATATGGCTCAGTGAATTGCTCAGGTTGGAAAGCATGTTAAATAGAAAGTCTACTGAATTTATGCAGTCCTTGTCTAGATTCTAATGTGGGTAAAAACAAAATATGCATCAAGTCACTAACCATTGGCTCACAGTTAAACAGGTGGTTTAACTGAAATGCATAAAGTTTAGCATATAGGATATAAGGGGCTTTGGACAATCTACATCAGGGGTGTCAAACTGGTGGCCCGCGGGGCGGATGTGTCACACACAGGCCACGCCCACCCCAGCTCTCCAAATGGGGAAAATGTCAGAAAACATCAAGTGACGGCAACATAATGCTGCAAGTTTGACACCTGTGATCTACCTTAACTATGTACTGATGAACAAATTAGAATAGCACAGATGTCTTTACTAAACTAAATATATTTCATTATTTAGCTTAGTAAGTGAAAATAACTGATATTATTCAGAGACTGGTGAATATTTGCTGGTGAAAAAAATCCTGGCATGAATGATGAAAAACTACTCTATCATTTGAGAGATTTTTTTTAAAAAATGTACAGGATTTACACTTATGCTCTTTTAACTCCTGTAGTCAGCTGTACTTATCAGGATCTGGATATCAATGGGCCCCGGACATGGGTGTATACTCTAATTTCTTGTCTTATCAGTGGCATGATGCATTTAAGGATATGCAAGGATGTAGCATTTAACATCAAACTGTACAAGCTGAAATTATGCTGAAATTGAATCTAAGGAACAAGTAGAAACCTATCCCCTAAATTGGTAACTGGCTATACTTCTTCAAGTAATTTCCTTCAATCAGCTCCAGGAAATTCAAAAAATACTTGTCTACATTTCAGGGGCTTTTGGTCTCCAGATAAAACTGCTGCACCTCCTTAGTGAATTTCCAATACAAATGTTAGCATTCTTTACAAAATGAAATAAAAATGAAAAAAAAAATAAAACCTTGTCTGCCTGTCTATCTATCTATCTATCTATCTATCTATCTATCTATCTATCTATCTATCATCTATCTCAAAATAATGTGATTTCATCGTTTCACAGCTTTCCTGTGATATTTCTTTGATCAAAAATGTCCGCTTTAAATTACGACGTGTCTTTGATGGTTGAAATACTCCCCCACTGTTTTATTGAATATTGTATGTTTTATTTTTATATACAGGCTGGTCTAAATTGTTTTATAAATACAGAAAGGCATGTTTGATAGAAGATGAAAAATTAACAAGAATATAAACATCTGGGATTATAGATGACATTATTGAATGATGTAACAGTATTGGAAAACGAATAAAAGATAGTTGTATATGTTGTACAATTTTCTCTTCTGTATTGATGTCTTTGTCACAGAGGTGTTAATATGTTTTTGTTTATATTGGAGAATGTTTGTAACCAAAATATCTGCAGGGTCCTGCTGTTTAGCTCTCATCAGCTCTCAAAACGACAAAAGAAATATTGTAATGCAAGTTATACCCCTTTAGGACTGAGTGTGATGTCATGACACATGTAAAGAAGGGGCGGGACTTATGTCACAATGGCAGGAAGGATGCTGCTTTTCAGATTAGCTTGTTTGACTCTCTCCTATAGATAATGCTAGTCTGAAAAGAAGTGCAGGGCTTCCTCTATTTTAAGGTCTGGGAGAGATAAATTCAGAGGTGGATTTCAGTAGGAAATCGGGAGGAAATGGGGATTTTGCAGTAACCTTCCCCTGGAGTGGGGAGGGAATGGAGATTTTACAGTATCTTTCCCCTGCCACACCCACCAAGCCACGCTCACCAAGACATGCCATGCCCACCAAGCCACGCCCACAGAACCGGTAGTAAAAAAAATTGAAAGCCACCACTGGATAAATTGTTTATGGTGAGATGTAGTCTGATACACAAGAAGATATTGATTATCTTCTTGTGTAACTTTAGCTGGGCATTTAGATCTGTCTTTTTGCCTTCTGAGCACGACACTTAATTATTGAATCATAGTCTATTTTTGTCAATATGTTCACTTTACTGGAGTGAGAATTTTAATTTGAGAAATTAGAGATTTTCAATCTTGCATTATGAATCTCACCTTGATTAAGTTAAGCAGATATGTCTCTAGTTGAGATCAGTTAAAGAGGAAATAGTCAGTAAATAAGGGAAGGAGAAATCTCACATGTCAGTAAAATGTTTTTATTTGGCCCAACACGATCTGGAAAATTTTCAGTCTTGCAGAAGTCAATTAGATCACATATATTCCTTGCATATAAAGCCAGGCAATCGGGAACCTTTGAGCAATCTATCCTAAGTGAAAAGCATTGGTTTGGGGGGAAAGGAAGAAATTAAAGGAAATTGAGAGGTGTCCAGGATCACACAGACTGCATTATTCTCTAACTAAATCAAAGAATGTAAAGCAGAGTCAGGAAGGCCTGCTCATTATTGATCATGGAGGTAGGATGAGGAAGAAACACAAGTTAATTCATTTTTCCTCTAAAGATTTCAATAGAATATGCAGTATAGTCCAGGGAAGAAACTAGCATATTGCACAAATGAGAAGGATCAATATTTTACCAGCTTTTGCTATTGTCAGTTTACTTTCCCTTGGAAGGTGTATGCCAGTGATATCTTTCAATATATATATATTAATTTGAAATTGATTGAACATGTTTCCCCTTTCCTACTTTATGTTCCTTTATATATTTTAGCAAAGATTCATGAGCCTGTCACTCCAATGAATATAACTACTATTTTCTTTGGCTGCTGGATGTAAAATTTCGAGGAAGACCTTCTGCAAGATGTCTTTGTTATTTGCTCATACGAAACCTATTAATAAGACTATACATTTTGTCAATAAGATAAACAATATGATCTCTCACAAGCTGAGTTCATTACTAGCTTTCACAGTGTCAGCATTTAACCAAGCTTTAACAGATGAAGTAGGCAGAACATTAAGAAACAGATTGCCTGTGAATAAAGGGGCAGGCAAGGCCAAAGGCATGTGGCCTTTTGTTTACCAAAAATATAAATATCGAAGCTGCCCTCCAAGTCCAGATGAAATCCGTGTTAACTGGGGGAGGAGGGGAAGTCATAGGAAGGACTTCTATTTGAAGCGACATCATACAGAATCATCTTAGCTGCTCTATTTCTCCTCAGCATTTTAATGCACATTTATTAAAATGGATTGGCATGTCAGCGTTTCTTTCATTTGCATTACCACAGCTGAATTGCTGACACTGTCAACAATTTTTCACCATAACCACAGGAGAGATTGGACAATGTGCCCTGTGACTCTCTATAGAAGTTGTGTATTTTTGTAGATATTTTAATGGTTTGTTATGAAAGCAACAATAAAAACAAGACGGCCAGAAACTAAATATAGGTTCTAAGAATCCTACTAAAAAAAGAAGGAAGCCCATCATGCACAGATAAGATTGGTAATGTTATTTTGAGTGTGTAAAGAAAACACGAGGTGATTAATAATAAATAATCACCTTTTATGATGTACACTGTTCAGAGTCACTTGTTGAGATGGACAACTATAAAAATCAAATAAAAAAGGAGAGAGGAGGAGAGAGGAGAGGAGGGGCGGAGCAGGGTGAAGAGGGAAGAGGAGGGGAGGGGAAGAGAGAAAGATAGGTTAGGATGGGATGGGATGTGGTGGGATAGAGTTTAGTGTCTTGTTTCCCATAGAATGTTCCCAAACCTTTGGTGCGGGACTGGTGCTTTGAAAGATTGCTGTGTATTTATGTAACTGTTAACTTTGACCTGAGAACAGAATCAACCAACACATGTCATCCTTCTCCTTCTGTTTTCCTATTCCCAGCTTTTAGTCTAATCAATTTCTTTTTTCCCCTCATTCAAGACATTTCTTTGTTCTACTTCATCAGTACTTCCACCATTTCAAAATCCTCCCTCTCAGTGATTATAGACTATACAGAGTCATCCTTCCTTGTGACAAAAAAAATAGAAGCATTGGCAAAGAAGGAGGAGTGTCTAAACTTTTTCATAAAAATAAAACCTTTAGGCAAATTATTTCTGCATCTGACATTGGATAGTGAGGATTATAGGAACTGGATAAGGGGGGCAAGTTTACCCTATTACAAACACACTAGCCGATAAATTTGGTAGATAAATTAGGAAGTCTACATGCTGAGGAGTGATGAGTGGTGAGGCTTGAGATTCTGAAGGCTGTGATTTTTGCATTCTGGGAAGTCAAGGAAGATATAATGTTAGTGTAAAATAACAAGTGGACTCTTGTTAAATAAAATGTGGAGCCTGAATAAAGTTGCGGCAATGCCTCATAATCTGCAATTTGCCATGATTGTAATTTGCCTTGATTGGTTCTAAGAGATGGTTATAAAGAAGATGGTAGATAGTGTTGGAAGAAATGTCCATTTCTGGGTTCAGTTCCAAGTGGGAAGAAAGACACTGGAAACATGGACACTGCTTGGAAAGATGGTTTAATGGTGGACAGGACCACATGGTTTGAGGTCCTGAGCAAAAGTAGCACATGGGTGAGAGAGGGAGAGAGATTTATACCCTCTGTTGGACTTTGAACTTGCTTCCTGTTCCTGTAGCAAGAAATGTATCCTGATTGGTTGTCAGACTTTCATGCTTGGTTGAATCTTGCTGGGTGATGTAATCGTCCCAGGTGCCATGTGGTGAGATGAGTAGAGGGCTAATCCTATTATGTCCTGAGGGTGAAGGTGTTTTGTGTTGTAGACAAGCTGGCCCAGCCTTTTGTTTTGTAAATAACCAAAGTATCTGCTGGGGACAGGGAGCTGGGGCTGAGTTTCTGTCTTAAGATTTCTCCTTTAGGGGAAATATTCTGCCTTTTTAATATTTCCTAGAATATTTCATTTTTCTAGGAGAGGGGTGGGTGCTAACATCCTACAATAGATAGATAGATAGATAATAGATGATAGATAGATAGATAGATAAATAGATAGATAGATAGACAGACAGACAGACAGACAGATAGATAGATATAGCCAAATAGCCTGAGTAAGTAGAGTATATTTGTTTTAATATAGTAAAATAGCCCATGATACCAGAATCTACTAAGATCTGAAAACATGTTTTCATATCTATACAATAAGGGACTGATTAAATGATGAAATATAGATACATGTTTCTCAGCTCCATTTAATTCCTGGTCACCACAGCCTCTGAGACCTTGGCCTTAGGACCTTCTTATTTCTTAAGAAACTAGATGTAGGACATATCTTTGCAAATTTCCCTCAGATTCTCCACAAATATGGAATTTTACTGATGTTTTAGGTAAGGGGGTAGTCACATATGAAATTTCCAGGTTATCCACAAATAGACATGGGCCTTGTTGTGATGACATGAGTTTTCTTGATCAGATAGCAAAATCCCAGATGCATGGGTTCCAAATTTAAATGCCCAGGTGGAGGAGAACATAAAAGCAGGTACTAGCATTTACCCTTCTTATCCAGGCTCTCTTAAGTTTCCCAAGTCTTTCACTAATGCCCAAGGAGACCTGATTAATGAATACTTCCTGGAGTGACTTGATGAATAATCTCATCTCTAATTTCATCAGAAAGTCCTTCTTTGAACTGGTCAATTAAGCTTTTCTCATTACATCCCACATCCTGAGCTAACAGCTGAAACTCAGCGGCATAGACCTGTACTGAATACTTACCTTGTCATAGGTGATGGATTTTGCATTGGCAGTCATTTGCTTGACTAGATTCTCAAAGTTAGCTCTCAACTGCCATAAAATTCATGCAATTGTCAAATCCAGACTACCTTTGCATCAGAAGGTGGGGGAAGGGAATTTACTAATTTTATAGATTCTCTTAGGATAATTATACATTCTACTGTATGTAGGTTCAGTTGATGGGGAAGTAATTGGATCTCAAGTTGTTCATCTTGAGTAACAGAGACAGCATGTTTGCTTAGCTTCCCATTGTATTTGTCTCACAGGGAAGTATGTATATAGTGTCAGATGGAATAGGTAACTGTAGTTATGCTGGCAATAACAGCTAGCTTGGCCTCCCCTTCATTCCCAAAACCATGGGAATGAAAATTTAGAGCCTTGGTGGTGCAGCGGACTAAGTGCTGTTATGTGACACTTAGCTGCCAGCTGTCTGCAATTAGTGCAAGTTCAAATCTCACCAGGCTCAAGGTTGACTCAACCTTCCATCTTTCCAAGGTAGGTAAATTGAGGACCCAGATTGTGGGGGCAATAAGGTGACTTTGTAGAAACACCACTTATGGGGAGCCAAAAACCTTAATAAGCAGGTATATACAAAAGAATGAAGGCTATTGCTATAAATGCATTGTAAGCCACCCTGAGTCTTTGGAGGAGGGCAGCATATAATTTGAACTAATAAATAAATAAATAAATAAATAATAGTTCAAATTGTTATTTCCTATTTTTGGATCCAGAGTCATGGATTGGAGCCAATTTAGATATGAACATTTCTTCAGGAACAAAGTGAAATATAAATATATTGTCAGGTTTCGATGTTATCTTAAATAAATTGCATTTCCAAACACAAAGTTTTTGATGAAACCTTTCATTTATTGAGAATAACGATCTGGCCCCGGACTTGGTTGCAGCCAAAACTGATCCTCTGCCCCCATACCCTTCCCTTTCCATTCCTCAATTCTCAGTGTCTCATTGGCCATCTTCCAAGTCACTCTTGTCTTCTTGGCTACTTCAACTCACAGGAATTTCCCCCCTCCCATCTCATCTCCTAGGGGATGTTATCTGCCGAGGGAATAAGTGGGTGAAAACTCAAACTGCTAAAAGTCAAACTGCTACTTCTACTCTTCATGTCAGCACTGGAACGAATGTAACTTGGAGCGCTGACATATATAAGTGCTTATATAATCTCACAAACAAGTGGAACAGTATTAAGAAGCTGTGTTACTTTGGTTCATAGTTCTTTTTTATATAAAGCAGGTGTAATATAATTTATCACTCTTTTCATGGCTAAAAGCCAGACAGCCCAAAGGGTTAGTTCCTTCCATATGTTCCTATACTGAGAACTTTCTTTGAGTTCTTGTTCAATTACCTATGCCAAATGGAATTCAGGGAACAGTTTCAATTGAAAGCTGTTTTTCCATAACGGCATACAGGTCAGCCTGTAGATATAGTCTTGCAAATCCACTGCTTTATGTTTGATTGTATTGCTCCTTTAATTGTTTCTTTTAACTTGCTGTGCTTGAATATTTTAGTTTTTCTTTACTACAGGTTGGTGTTTAAGTAATGGAAATAAAGGCGTAAATTAAAAAAAAAACCTTTGCCACATTTACACTCTGTTCAGGCTCCTCTGATTCTCATTTTCATCCCCTTCTACATGCCCTGTATTGTATCCCAGGTCTCAGCCTCCCGAGGTCTGTCACAAACGAACGCCCACAAGAACACACGTATTCAGCGTTGGGTTTCTTCTCTTCTTTAATCGTGACTTCAGCTCTTAGAGAAACCGGAATGTGGAAGCATAGTAAAGTCGCGGCTACCGAACGCTCCACCCAGCCTCCTATTATAGGAGCGGCACTCATGGGCGGAGCCTTACACGCTGAGCCGAATGCCAGCTGGTGATATTTGATTCTCCCGCCGCCGATCATGTGGAGCGCGGTGATGACGTCATCAGTCCCAGCCGCTCTCTCTCCACTGTCCGCGTCGGATGCAACCCCGGCGATCCGCGTTCCCGCTAATCCCTCCACCGTGGTAAGACACCTAAATGCACATCTTCCCCCCTGTGACCGCCCCGCGCCGCCACCCCCATCCGCGCCCAGCACTTGTCATCTTCTCATTGCAAGGGTGTCGAGTCACGGTGTCAAGTGCTGCTTGATGCTCGACAGGCGGCTCCCCCTACCAGGTATCCGCCTGCAAGGGAAAAGATAAAAACAGTCAGTGCATAGGTGGTGGTTGCAGTTTATGGGGGTTATGTCTGTGGAACTTTTGTATCAATCGTGGGGCTTTAATATCTTTAAGTGGCACCCAGGACGCTTCTGTGTCTGGATAACCCTCCCACTGGATTAGATACTGCAAGTGGCCCCTCCGGAGCCTTGAATCTACAATATCCCGTACCACGTATTCGGACCCGGCTACCGGTCCCGGACGTGTATGTGGGTCTGTGGAGCAGGTGGCAGGTTTCAATAGACTTGAGTGGAACACCGGGTGTATTTTACCGAGTAACGGAGGGAGTTTCAGTCTGATGGTTACGGGGTTGATAATTTTTGTGATAGGGAAGGGACCTACGTATTTGGGCCCCAACTTTCTACTTGGCACCTTTAACCGTAGATATTTGGTGGACAGGTATACTTGGTCTCTGACCTGATATGTCGGACTGGTGTCACGTTTCTTGTTCGCTTGTTCCTTATACTCCTCCGCAGCCTGTTCCAAAGCTTTCTTCACTAGGGGCCAAGCTGTCTGGAGTGTCTCTGACCAGTCGCGGGGATTCACTGTTGGTGGGGATTGGAGGTCCAATTCTGGAATGGCAGTAAATTCTTTTCCCATCACTATCTGGAACGGGGTGTACCCGGTACTTCGATGGACGGAGTTATTGTATGCTGTCTCAGTGAACAGTAAGAATTCCACCCAATCATTTTGTTGATATGATACATAGGAACGAAGATACCATTCGACCATGGCATTAGCCCACTCGACAGCTCCATTTGTACTAGGGTGATATGCCGAGCTCAACCCCTGCGTCGCCCCGATGGACTGGAGGAACTCCCTCCAAAACTGGGCCGTAAATTGTACCCCCCTGTCGGATATGATTCGCTTTGGCACTCCGTGTAATCGATAAACATGGTAGAGGAACAGTCTGACTAGTCGTCGAGCAGAGGGCAGTCCCTTACATGGCACAAAATGGGCTTGCTTTGAGAATAGATCAAGTATGGTCCATATTACCGTATATCCCTTACTGTTCGGCAGGTCCACGATAAAATCCATTGAGATTTCATCCCATGGTCTCCTGGGATCAGCAACAGACTGCAAGAGGCCTAACGGTTTTCCAGGTTGTGGTTTGGCAGTAGCACAGACATGGCAGCTTTGTATATAGTCCTTGATCTCCTTACGCATTCGTGGCCACCAGAACTGCCTTCTCACCAAATGCAATGTTTTTAAAAACCCGAAGTGTCCTGCCGTTTTAACATCATGGCACTGTTGTAACACCCGTTGTCTCAATGTTGCAGGGACATATAGTTTATCCCCCCACCACACCAACCCGTCTCGATGAGTCACTACAGATTGATTGTTCTTTAACCAGTTATCAGATGTTAAACCCTTTTTCAAGGCCTGGATCCAATCTATGTTGTGTCGGTCCACTAGTGCACATGCATCCGTTTGTCCGGGTGCGATCAAGGCCTGTAACTGTTCGTCACGTTTACTATGGTATTGTGGCATGCGGGATAGAGCATCCGCCAAGAACATTTTCGCTGCTGGTTTATATTTCAGAATGAATCGGAAGCGCTGCAAATACAGCGCCCACCACACTTGTTTCGGGGATAATTTACAGGGCGTCTGGAGTGCCTCTAGATTCTTATGATCTGTCCACACTTCGAATGGTTGGGTACTACCTTCTAGGAGATGCCGCCATGTCTGTAGCGCCCATTTCACTGTGAACGCCTCCTTCTCCCATATAGCCCAATTTCTCTCCGGGGCTGTAAACTTACAGGACGTGTAGGCACATGGTCGTAACACCCCCTCTGTGTCAACCTGCAAGAGGATGCCACCAATAGCAACGTTGCTGGCGTCGGCTTGTACGATAAAGGGTTGCAACGTATCGGGGTGTTTCAAAATGGGTTCCCTCGCGAACAATTGCTTAAGGGTTTCGAACACCTTCTGACAAAGAGGCGTCCACTGAAAAAGATAACCGGGTTTTGGTTTACCTGCGACCAGTTGTCTGGTTCGTAGGAGATCTGTCAACGGCAACGCGGTTTTAGCAAACGATGGAATGAAGTGTCGGTAGAAATTGGCAAACCCCAGGAAGCTCTGCAGTTGTTTACGGGTCCGTGGGGCCTGCCATGACAACACTGCCTCCACCTTCTTTGGGTCCATTTGGATGCTGTTGTTGCTGATCCGAAATCCAAGGTAGTCTATCTTCGTCTGGTGAAACTCGCATTTGGACAACTTAACGAACAAACGTGAGTCTAGCAGCTTGGTCAGCACCTGTCTAACCAACTGGACATGCTCCTCCATCGTCTTAGTATAAATCAGTATATCTTCCAAGTAGATGAGAACCCCGCGATACAGATGGTCGTGTAACACCCCGTTGATTAATTGCATAAAAACAGCTGGAGCGCCTTGCGAGCCGAATGGCATTACTAGGAAGTGGTAGCTTCCCAGGGGACAATTAAAAGTAGTCTTCCATTCGTCACCAGGATGTATACAAACTCTGTAATATGCCTCCCGGAGGTCTAACTTTGTAAAGATCCTTCCGGCCGAAAGCGTTGCTAATAGGTCAGTCATTAGCAGCAGAGGATACAGAGGTTCGATGCACACAGCATTTAAACCTCTATAGTCAACACAGAGACGTAGGCCCCCATCCTTTTTCCCCCAGAACAGAACCGGAGCCGCCAACCGAGATCTACTGGGGCGAATGAAGCCCCTTGCCAAGTTTGCATCTATGTACTGTCGTAACGCTGCCAATTCCCTCGGAGTCATCGAGTACATCCGGGGTTTTGGCAATCGGGCCCCAGGGAGCAATTCGATCTGACAATCCGTATCTCTATGTGGTGGTAGATTGTTACATTCCTCCTCACTAAACACTTGGGCAAGATCCCTATATTCATGGGGATATTTTTGGTCCTCCCGACTCGTCTGCTGGAGACTGGCACACGGGTCTTCCCCCACCTGTAACCTCAACTTTCGGAAACCTCCCTCCCACCAAATGGTAGGCTCCAATTTGTCCAACCAGGCGAGGCCAAGAATGACTGGTTCAATCATGTGTGGTATCACAATAAACCGTATCATCTCTCTATGGTCCCCTATTTGTAATATGACCTGTTCTGTCACATGGGCGGTTGGACGTCCCACTAGAATTGTCCCGTCTACCTGTTCAAATTTTATAGGGGTGCGCAGGGTGATTATGCGAAGCCCTATGTCTTCTGCGATAGAACGTCTAATAAGGCACCTGATGCATCCCGAGTCCACTAACGCTTTCTGCGGCATTTCCTTATGGGTCGTGGGATGCTGTAGGACTATCGGGATGAGAAAGGGATGTATGGGATCACTTACCATGGGATCATGGATCTCTTCCTCATCGCCACTGGTCTCGGCGTTTTCAGGAACATGGGCCGTGCTAGGAAAACCCCCTGCAGACGCTGTCGTCTCCATCAACGATGTGTGGGTTGCTGCTCTGGACCGCTCCGGTGTTCGGATGGACCTCTCCTTTAACGCGGTACTCGGCCTGGCCGCTCGAGGGGTGGAGACACGTGGTGGTTGCGCGGGGCATTCAGCCGCTCTGTGCCCCTCCTGGTTACACCTAAAGCACCGGAATGGTCATCGTACCGGCTCAGTGCTGCTGCTGGCTCCCATAAATGGGGTTGGCCTACCCAGACCACGGCCAGCAACCTGTCGACCAACTGGGCCCCTCCTTAGCTGGACCACTCCTCGGGGCCAGAATTCCCTCAGGCCAATGTCCAAGTCCACCGCTGCCTTAAACCATTCCACCAAGCAGGGTTTCAAACCCTGGTACACACAAGCCTGTCGTAATTCTCTGTCCAGGCCGGATTGGAACTGGTGCACCAGGAGACGTTCCGGCCATGAACGTAGCTTCCCAGCCAGACCGTGAAACTCCTTAACATAGTCCTTTACTGGGCGGCCACGTTGTCTGAGATTCACCAACTCCCGTTCGATGACCTGGGTCCGCGTTTCATCTTCAAACCGGCAGCGCTGCGCCTCCAAAAACAAGCCTAAATCAGTCAGTTCACACGTATGTTCACTATGTAGGTCGGCGACCCAGTCTGCAGCTTCGCCAGTGAGTACGGCCGTAACCGCCACCACCATCGACCATTGGGACGGATAGAAACGGGCATATAAGTCCATATGACTAATGACTTGACTAAGGAACAATGCCACCTTCTCTGCCGTTCCGTCAAAGGAGGCCTGCACTGGTGGCAAGATCCAGGGAGGCTGTCGGACCCAACTCCCTGGAGTCCACCATTGCCCGTCCCGAGCCATGGTCGCTTCTCCGACTCCCATGGGAACACAGAGCAGACCCGGTTGCGGCCTGGTCACCCGCTCCACGTATTGAGGAACCAGAACTGATTTGTCCTGGGGGGCTCACTCCTTCGAGCCTGACTTGGATGGGAGTCGGGTTTGAATTTCGGTCTGGCTATCCTGGGACGGGTATCCATCCCACTAGCCAACAGCGGGGCCCCCTGCCAACTACCGGTGGAGTCCATACTTGGGGCCCAAGGCTGCCAGGATGGTGCATCCCGGAAACTGGCCTCCCCGAACTTGTCTCACAACACCTCCATTGTGGAAGGCCCTGGCCCAGTGGTGTAGCTCCACTCCCCGTCCTCATCCTCCATTGATTGACGTTCTCTCCACCCCTGGAATTGAGCACCAGTGTGGGGCGGTGTTTGCACCCGTACACCGGCCAGCGCAGAACTATGCCACCAGTTCCCAGTACCAACCTGGGAAGATATCCCAGACCCGTGTGGCTCCTGGTCCTCCAGTTCCGACGTCACTCTCTGTGCCTCCCATTGTTTCGGGCGCACCACCGGCTGCTCGCTCACCGCAGGTAGGTCCGGGACCATGTCCCCTGCCTCTTCTTCCTCCGCCTCCAAGCCCATCGCGGGCGGCTCCTCCTGGGAGACGCCTTCAGCCATGCCGCTCTCTGCATCCACCAACAAGGAGCAAAGGGAGCCGCGACTTCCTCTCGGCCTCCCGAGGTCTGTCGCACACGAACGCCCACAAGAACACACGTATTCAGCGTTGGGTTTCTTGTCTTCTTTAATCATGACTTCAGCTCTTAGAGAAACCGGAATGCGGAAGCATAGTAAAGTCGCGGCTACCGAACGCTCCACCCAGCCTCCTATTATAGGAGCGGCACTCATGGGCAGAGCCCTACACGCTGAGCCGAATGCCAGCTGGTGATATTTGATTCTCCCACTGCCGATCATGTGGAGCGTGGTGATGACGTCATCAGTCCCAGTCACTCTCTCTCTCCGCTGACCGCGTCGGATGCAACCCCGGCGGTCCGCGTTCCCCGCTAATCCCTCCACCGTGGTAAGACACCTAAACGCACATCTTCCCCCTGTGACCGCCCCGCACCCGCCACCCCCATCCGCGCCCAGCACTTGTCATCTTCTCATTGCAAGGGCGTCGAGTCACGGTGTCGAGTGTTGCTTGACGCTCGACACCAGGCTTTTTTGGAAGATTCTCATATCTTCAGAACAGTTTTTAGGAACTTAAGAAGGGGGAAGCTATATAAGTTGTATCATAATTATGTTGGAAGTTTGACTCTGATGAAAATAATTTTTGAAGGTAGAAAGAACAGCTATATCTTTAACCTAATTGCTTTATCCTGAAATACATTACTCTGCATTTTTGTCATAAATACATTTATTTATTTATTAGAATTTGTCAGACAAAAATGAGAGGAAGAATAGAAGAATAAAAATACAATGACAGGGACAATAGGCACATTAGTGCACTTATGCACGCCCCCTCTACTGACCACTTAAGTATGATGTAAGGTCCACAGAAGTCAATTTGTGACTGAAATTGTGAAAATTTGTAGCTGAAACAACTGAATCAGGTAGAGCATTCCAGACTTTGACAATTCTATTACAGAAATCATATTTTTTACAGTCAAGTTTAGAACGATTTACATTGAGTTTAAAGCGGTTGTTAGCGTGCATATTATTGCGATTAAAACAAAAAAAAAGGTCATTTACAGGTAAAACATTACTACGTATACTTTTATATGGAATACCTAGGTCTGACCGCAAGCGACGGAGTTCTAAGTTATCTAAACCGAGAATTTCAAGCCTAGTAGCATAAGGAATTCTATTGTGTAGGAAACCGGAAGTGTCACGGCGACACTGGCTGGGAAATAGCGCAGCTCCGTTGAGCTTTGGGAAAACCCAGGCAGACAAACCACTGTCGGTGGCTCTTCAGACCAGAACCATCTTGTAGGGATGGGGAGAGAGAGAGATGCCTTGGAAGACCAAAGAGGACAGGCAAGTTCCTCAAACGGTTGGAGGCAGCTCTTTGACCCAGCAGTGGGAGAGGCAGTCATTACATCCACTACAAGCTGGGGCAACCAGATTAAGAGATGTTCAGGAGCGGAGTTCTGAACAGAGTATTGTTGTTGGGTAAATAATTGGCCAACTCACAGGTAAAAAGGGAAAAAAAACTTTTAATAGCTTAAAGAAATCCCAGTGATAAATTGGCAGATAATTGGCACAGAGGAACTTAAGCGGAGGGAGAAAAAAAGAGGAACTTTAAAATCAAACCTAAAGCCCTAAAAGGAATCTTCCACCTGGATTTAAAATTGGATTTTGAAAGAAAAAAAACTAAGACAAGGAAAAAGGAGGCAGAAAAGCATTTTTTAAATAACAAAAGGATTTAATTTGGAAAAGAGAAAGTAAGCATTTTTGTGGATTACAAAATGGATACATTCTTACTAGAAGATTTGTGAATTGGAGAAAGACATCTGCTGGCAGAAAGAGCTTGAGAAAGAGATGTGGGAGTACATATTCGTGCAGCTGAATCAAGATTAAACCAGGGATGAAATCTAATTTTTTTTGCTACTGGTTCTGTGGGCATGGCTTAATTAGTGGGTGGAACTTGGTGGTAAGGTGACTGGGTGGGCGTGGCCAAGTAAATGTTACTTCTTTGCCCTTTTTTAACCTACAAAACACAATACAACACAACTGGCTCACCCACAATGTAAAAGCAGCTGTGCTAGACCCAAAATGGCCCCTGCAACAAGCAGGAACCTCACATAGCCACAAAAAGCCCCCCCAAAAAACTTTCACACTTTACACACACACAACACAACTGGCTCACCCACAATGTAAAAGCAGCTGTGCTAGACCCAAAATGGCCCCTGCAACAAGCAAGAACCTCACACAGCCACAAAAAGCCCAAAAAACCAACTTTCACACTTCACACACACAAAATTCCACATACAGCTTTGTGAGATTTTATGTGTTTGTGTAGTTAGAGTGAAACACTACAGAAACACACTAAATCTCAGAAAGCTGCACAAATATTATTTTATTTTATTTTATTTTTATTTTTATATAAAAGCAGCTAAATTTAAAACTTCCCAAACTTTAAATGGCTAGGTCTAAAAAAAGAACAACTTAAAAAAAAACCCAATTAACTTTTTTTTTTATGCTCCCAAAGGGGGAAAAAACTTACCCAATAGAACAGGGGTCTCAAACCTTGGCAACTTTAAGACTTGTGGACTTCAACTCCCAGAATTCCTCAGCCAGCTTTGCTGGGAGTTGAAGTCCACAAGTCTTAAAGTTGCCAAGGCAGGCAGGCAGATGGAGCTGCTCACCGATGAGCTTGATTGCAGGCAGGGAGTTGCTTGGTGATGGAATGGATTGCAGGTATTACAGCAAGCGAAGCAAGTCAGGCATTGCGACCAGCAACTAAGGTAAGCAAGCTGGAGGCGGGGGGGGGGGGGGGGATGGAGGGATTTTTGCTAGGTAGCTAACTGCAGGCAACTCAGCTGGGATAGTCAGAGCTTGGGTCGTCAGAACCATTTAAAAGGAAAAAGGCTTTTTGTGCTTGGCTCAGTCAGGTGGCTCAGCTGGGCCTGGGGGGCGGGGGCAGGGATTTTTGCTACTGGTTCTCCGAACTGCCCGCTGGCATCGCTACCTACTCGCCCGAACCGGTCCGAACCGGGAGCATGTCACCCCTGGATTAAACAGAAGAGAAGGATAAAGATTGAAATTGTGTTGGCTCAAGTGAATTTTTGAATTGGACATTTTTTTAAAAAAAGGACATTATATGGACTTTGAAACCTGAAGTATATATAAATGAAAAGAACAAATTTAAAAATCCTAGCCTTTTAAATTGAAAATATGGAGAATTGGGAGGATGAATATGAGATACTGAGAGAGATGTTTCAAAAAATAAGAGAAGCATTTAAGGGAAATAAGGAAGCAGAGGATTGGTTAGAATGCAAAAAAGAAAAAAGAAAGAGAAAAGATGAATGAGAAGCAAAAGAAACAAGGAGATAATACTGAAAAGGAAACAACTGAAAATAAAAATAAAGATGATTACCCTGAGTTTAATAGTGACAGAATAAAAATAGATAAGGGAAATTACATCTCAAATATTAAAAGAAGAGAAATAAATCGGGAAAGATTGAGAAGGAAAATTAATAGAGTTAAAATTAAAGAAAAAAGGCTGAAGGGGAGAAATAAGAAAAGGAAAAAGAAGAAGGTAAGGGAATGGGAGAAAGGGAGGAAAGCATCAAGAAATGGAATTGTGGAGAGTCTAAGAGAAAATGGTTGAGAGTCAGTGAAAATGTTAATTTGTTAATAAAGGGAAGGATGTTAGTTGTGGAAATTATATATGAAAATGCTGTTAAATGGAAAATATACCAGTAGATGCAATGTGAAAGAAAGAATGATATTGGAGGAAGCACTAAATGGAGAGAAATAAATAGTAATATAAGGACTAATTGAAACTAAGACAGAAAATTGAAATTGAATGTAAAATTGAATGAAATTGAAATGTTAAAAAATGACTTAAATGTCATACTTGTAAGGAATGGGAGAAAGGGAGAAAAGCATCAAGAAATGGGATTGTGGAAATGGGATTGTGGTGAGTTTAAAAGAAAATGGTTAAGAGTCAGTGAAAATATTAATATGTTAATGTTAGTTGTAGAAATTATATGTGAAAATAATGTTTAATGTAAAATAGATCAGTAAGTGAAATGTGAAAAAAAATGAACTATATTTTTGATGTTGGACGAAGCACTAAGTGGAGAGAAATAAAAGCAACAAAAGAATTAATTGAAATTAAGACGGGAATTGAAATTGAAATGTAAAATTTAATGAAAATGAAATGTTAGTAAATGATGTAAATGATAGACTTGTAAGAAGTAAAATGAAGAAATACATTGTTAAAGGGAAAAAAGCAAGGGTTGGAAGATTATTTTAACAAAGGTTTCAAGGAAAAAATACACTAAGTTGAAATATCTGTTAATAATTAAAAAAAGGAGGGGAATTTCGAATAATATTTTTAATAAACGAGAAAGATCAGGGTTGCCCGGACACCATAGTGGAAAATATTAAATTGAAAATGAATACAGCAATAGAGAGGGATGAAAGAGGAGTAGAGAGTAGAGAGATGGAAGAGAAGGAGAGAAGAGAGTGGGATGGAAGAGAGGGGAGGAAGGAAGAGAGGGGAAATTATAGTAGGAGAGAGGGCCAGACAGGGAGGAAAAAAGGAGAAGAAGGAGAAAGGAAGGGGAAGTAGAGAGGAGCAGAGAGGAGGGAAAAAGAAAGTAAGAAGGAAAGAAGAGAGGGAGATGGCAGGATTGAGAAGAAACATTGCTATACAACAAAAAAGATGAAATGGAAGAAAGGCAACCCTGAACATATATAAATATATTAAGATAAAGGATGAATGGTTAAAAAGATAAAAGAGAATAAATATGAATACGTAGGAAAATTAAAATTTGAGGGCGAATTAAGATGTTTATATAAGTAAGCAAAGAAATATTGAGATATGATTAAAAAGGGGGGGGGGAGAAAATTGTGGCAAAAATTGTAATTGAGTAAAATGTACTTGAATTTGATAAATTGTATAAGATAAGATATGGCCAATACTCTGTTCAAAAAAGATGTGGGTGAATGTGTGTGGGGGGGTACCAATAAAACTTGTTTTTTTTTAAAAAAAGGAATTCTATTGTGTACAGAAGAGTGCAAAACTTTTTTCGTGAAATACTTCTGAACCCGCTTGATTGTACTGATGTCAGATATATGGTGGGGATTGCAAACAGTTGAACAATATTCTAAGATTTGCCGAGCGTATGTTTTATAAACTCTAATTACAATACAATGTTTCCAGAAAAAAACCTGCACAAAATTAAATTTACAACTCTTAATGCTTTTTTTAGCAATGCTATCTACAGTGAACTTTAGAGCATAGATCCTCAAAGATAAGTACACCTAGGTCAGTGATGGCTAACCTTTTTGCCGTCGCGTGCCAAAAGCGGGGCAGCGGGGTGTGTGTGTCATGGGTGTATGTGCCCACATCCATAATTCAACACGCCCCGCCCTCCCGCGCATGCGCACGTGACCTCCCCACACTTTCCCCTGCTTTTGGCATGCGATGGCATGGTGAGCCTGGTAGGCCCATTTTTCCACCTCCCCAGGCTCCAGAGGCTTTCTAGGAGCCTGGGGAGGGCAAAAACAGCCTTCCCCATCCATCTGGAGGCCTTCCAGAGGCTGGAAACAGCCAGTTTCCCGACTTCTGGTAGGACTGGAAGGCCTGAAAATCAGTTCGCCGATGCGCACATGCACACTGGAGCTGAGCTATGGCAACACTCGCGTACCCACCAATATGGCTCTGCATGTCACCTGTGGCACCCGTGCCATAGGTTCGCTATCATGGACCTAGGTCCTTGACAAAGTGATGGTCATCAGCTAGTTCAATGCCACCTAGCTTGTACTTGACATTCTGATTATGTTTACTAATATGTAACACAGGGCATTTATTGATCGAAATTTGAAGTTGCAGACTTCCGGTGGGATCACGACATTGCCGGACGCTTCTTTTTGAAGCGCCAACCCAGGGCTCCGTAGAACCGCAAGAACAGCGACTATCAGCTGTCTTGCGGTTTGGAAACTTTCCTCCTGGTAAGAGGGGGGAAAGTGAGTAGACGGGTGGGGTAGAGCTCCCTAAGAGTGCCAGATTTTACCCATAATCTGGCGCTCGAAGATGAGAGCTCCCCGCTAAGCCTGTCAGTACTCCGGACCCTGGATGTCTCTGCTTTGCAGAGCTAGATGTCGTGACCATCCCAGCAACCAACTTTAAATAAATATTTTTGAATCGAGCTGATGGAGCACAAGCAGCAAGAATAAAACAGCAAGTATTTTTTTTCTTTTTTAACTCCAAAGATTTACCTTCTTTAAAAGATTTTTTTTTATGCAGAGAAAGTGAAAGCAAGATGGCGTTTGAGTTTCAACAGGGCATGAAGAAGTGAAAGTTAAAAGCAATTATTGACAAGCCCCTGTTTGAAACGTAAAACTCTATTTTGAAAAGTGGATTAACCAAGAAAGGAAGTAATTATAATAATTGAAGCAGTAATATAAATTACAAATTGTAAAGGGTCTTTTTTTCTTTTTGATATTTTTTTCCTGTCCTTTTGGAAGGGAAAAATGAAGGGGGGCAAGATGGCTGGTCTTTTTGAAAGCAAAGAAAGCAAAGAAGGGTTAATTAACCCTCATATAGGGTCTGATCTTGAGGAAGCTTTGAGCTCAATTACCTCTGCTTTATTGGAAAAAATTGATACTATATTTCAAGCTTTTCAAGCTGGAAACAATGAAATACATGGAAATACTGAGTTGCAATCTAGCAGTGGGGGATTGATTGAAGAGCTGGGAGAAGGAAAAGAACAACAACAACAGCCTATAGTATTTTCGGAGAGCAAGATGGATACTTTGCAGAATAAGGAGCAAGAAATTTTGGGAGCTGATGAGGCTTTGGCCATACGAATTCTTTGTCACAAAGTCCAACCTGCACTTAAAGAGCTGCTTTCAGAAGAAGTTATACTTTTGCAAAAATTTTATAACATGCAATCCCAAAAAATGCAAGATTATATTGGAGTTAAAAAAGACAGAGGAATCAGAGTGAAGATAAGAGTTCGTAAAAAGGAGAAGAAGAAAGACTGGAGACAAGGAAAATAACCCTGCTTGATGAGATGATGGTCCTTAAAAAGTATTGTTTAAGTGTTTAAAGATTTTTGAACTTTTGGAAGATAACATCCAACAGATTAATACCAGTTAACTAAGCGATGAGCGACGATGAGGAGGTAACCTATAGCTGTATTGGAATATTTTGAGAAGAATAAACAGATCACTGCAATGCTGGTGTGTTGGGTTGTGAAATAAGCCTTGACCTGAGTGATTTGGAATATTTTATTAAGGACTGTAATAAATTTGGACTTAATTGTAATTGCAGAAGTTTTAATGAATATAGTAAATTGGAGTTTTCTGTTTGAAGGTAATAAATATAAGGCAAGAGGACTACGGGCCTAGGGCAATTGCAGCTGATCTGGTGGTTTCCCTAATACGTCTGATGAACATATTAATCTAATTTTTGGCTGGATTTGATGGATATTATTTGACATACAATTATAAAGTCACTCGGGGGGTTTTTTTATATAAAGAAGCAATTTTTATTTAGGTGGGTAGACGCAAATGGAGACATTCTACATGCTGTTGGAAGATGTGAACGTAAGAAGATTAACAACTGGTTTAATCTAGTATGAAGAATTTAAATGTTTGATATAGCTATTAAATGATGTTTTTAGTTGATTTGTTAATATGTACTAATAAATTAATAAGAGGTTTGATTACTACTTTTTAGTTAGAAAATGTTTTTTTTAAAAGTGTTTTAACTATAATTGGACCTTAATGATTTAAAAGTGGAGGACGGAAGAGTTTATATAATATTTTACATTAAATTTGGGGGTTTTGAATGAGTTTTTTTTTGTTTTCAATGAAAAAAGTTATAAAATATCTTGTTAAACTGTATAGATTTAATAATCTGCTAAGTATGTATTAGTTAAATTGAGTAACAATAGGTTTGATTAGGTAATATTTAACTGTTTTATTAACTGCTGCAATTATAAATGGATACTAATTCTGTTAAATTAGATGGAATAAGAAGAAAGAAGACTTGCTTTCCTTTTATCTACTTGTTTAATGATTATGATAAGTGAGAGATGGAGTTGAATTTAAGGGATTCAAGCTGTATTTTATATTTTGTATTTGCTCTGGGAAGTCGGGGGGGTGGTTGGGGAGGGGGGGTAATGTATGTAAAACTCTTAAAACTTTTTCAATTAAAAAAAAGAAATTTGAAGTTGCCAAATAGACGACCATTCAGACACATAGTCGAGATCACTTTGCAAAACAACAGAATTATCTATAGTATTGAATAATTTTATGTCATCGGCAAAAAGGACGCAATTGCTTTTAAGTTGATCACATAAGTCATTGATATAGATCAAGAAAAGCGTGGGACCTAAGATGCTGCCTTGAAGAACACCACTGTTAATTGATGCAGGATTAAACAGTAAAATCACTATTTTGACTTTCTACAGTCTATTAGACAGGAAAGCAGCAATCCACTTGTGCATATATACATCACATACATATATTATACCTTGTAGTGGAATGGGTTGCAGACATCATCCTCATCCTCATCCTCATCCTCATCCTTATCATAATATAACAATTTTTTCCACTTTATGTTCCCATGACTTTTCAGATACAGGTAAGTCATATTTTTTACATAATGCACTGGTCATTATGTAAAAAATATGACTTACCTGTATCCGAAAAGTCATGGGAACATAAAGTGGAAAAAGTTGTTGAAAATGAGAAGGTGAAGATCTTCTGGGACTTTTGAATACAGACAGATCGTCCTTTGGAACACAACTCGCCAGATATCACAGTTGTCGAAAACCGAAGCATACAATTTATTGACATTGCTGTACCAGGAGACGCCAGAGTCGAAGAAAAAGAACTGAAAAAAAATCATGAAATATCGCGACCTGGCCATCAAAACTATGTGATTATGGATGAAACATATAACAGTGATACCCATTGTCATCAGGGCACTTGGTGCCATGTCCAAGAATTTTACAAAATACATCAAGAAATTGCAGTTGATACCTAAATGCTGGCAGCAACACCTATCAACAATCAGCACCAGCCAATGATATATGTGATACATTTTTAAATGTTTGGTTGACTGAGTTTCATGTTTAATGAATAAAAGAGATAATAATATAATATCAAGTGGTAGCTAATGGAAGCCAAACCTTGCAAAAATAGGTTGATTTTAATAAATACTGAATATTCTATCAAACTCTCTATGTGGGCAGTTGATAAGTCTTTTCTATGCGAAGACAGGCGAAAGAAGATTATTTGAGTGGAAAAACCAGTGAGAGATAAAAGGAAAGATTAAGGTAGAAATACTCCTGATAAGAAGCACTAAATGAAATATCTTTAACCAGTGTTTTATTTTTGCATCAAAACAGTGTGAAACAAATTGAAGAGAGGTCACCATCACAAACTTGGCAAAAGATGTAATTAATAATGATCCAAAGGAGGAGTTCTGAGTATTATATGTATAGAATGTCCATTTTCTAGAATACATCAGTAGAGTCACTCCAATTTGCAAAAGGATGGAGGTTAAGTAGATAGGTTCACTATAGTGGAACTGGGCTAACTGAAGTGTGATTAGAGTCATAAATTAGGCTGTTTTTAAATTTACCTGCATTCTGCTAAATCAGTGATGGCTAACCTTTTTGCCGTTGCGTGCCAAAAGTGGGGAGAGTGTGGGGGGCTGTGGGTGCGGGTGCCCACATCCATAATTCAATGTGCCCCGCTCTCCCGTGCATGCGCACATGACCCCCCCCACTTCCCCTTGCTTTTGGCACACGATGGCACGGTGGGCCCAGTATGTCCATTTTCCCCCCTCCCTAGGCTCCAGAGGCTTTCGAGGAGCCTGGGGAGGGCAAAAACAGCCTTCCCCATCCCCCCGCAGGCCTTTCGGAGGTCAGAAACAGCCAGTTTCCCAACTTCTGGTGGGACCGGAAGGCCTGAAAATCAGTTGGCTGGTGCGCGCATGCGCGCTGGAGCTGAGCTGGAGGAACACTC
This sequence comes from Ptyas mucosa, assembly GCA_012654045.1. NCBI lineage: Eukaryota > Metazoa > Chordata > Lepidosauria > Squamata > Colubridae > Ptyas > Ptyas mucosa. Next base: position 34,055,261 of record WNWU01000004.1, read on the forward strand.
GCGTGCCCACCAATATGGCTCCGCGTGCCACCTGTGGCACCCGTGCCATAGGTTCGCCATCACGGTGCTAAATCATAAAGCACTTGTATATAAGCTTATAGAAATGTTTCTGAGGCCATTATAGAAAATAAATGGCTGTGCGCCCCGGAACAATATGGTTTACATTATTATTTTTCTTTTTACTGGATATTTTTAAATGTTGATTAGCCATTCACAGTCACCTGGCAAGTGGCGAGCCATAGAAATGGAAAAACACCAACAAATAAAATTCTATGTCTTGTAATATACTCTCTATAAAATTGCTTAAAAAGTAGTAGAATCCATTGTATAAATCCATTTAGAATCCTGGGCACATTAAATACATACAGTACATCCTATGAAACAGACATGAGATAAAATATATAGTGCAGTAATTAAAACATTGATAATGAAGAGTGTGTTACATATATTAAATACAAAAGCAGTGAGTGACCTGATGCAGTATAATCCTTTAAAAAGGAATCAACGTTTTGTTTTTTAAAAAGGTGAAAAGCCTGCTTTTTCTTGCTTTACATTATTTTTCTGTTATTTTTCCCCCCTCTCTTGTGGAGTTCATAGTTACACATGAGGCAGGTCCCAGAAGGTCAAAGCAAGTGGTCAAAAACTAGAGGTGACTTTATATGGCTTGGATTAACAAGCCCAGGGTTATATCACAAGTCCTATCTGACGTTATACTTTACAGTATGCCAGATAACCACCTGAATAGATCCTAGGAAAATTCCCTCATACACGGGGAAAAAAATAAGACAAACTCAAAGTACATACATACAACCTGATAATATGTTAGAGAGAGAAGTTTTTCTTTTTTTAAAAAAAAAACACCTTTTTATAATGGGATCATGCTACAAGTACAGCTTTATTAATTATAGATGGAATGGGTTATAGAGATCTTCCCATATCCTCTGTTTAAAAAATTATGTATCCCTGAAAGATATTTCCTAGCTAGAGGCAATTTGGCATGTACTGATCCCATGCTGCCTATGGTAATAAGAAGGACTAAATATAGATAGCTTTAAGAAGTGACTTTTTTTTTCAGGAATAGGAAGTAATAAAGTATTAGACTCCAAACTTCATGATTTTTGTATCTCTTATATATTCTGCTAATAAATCATACTCTGAGCAAATTTGATGATCTTGTTCAAATTGCCAAAATACAGTGGTGTACAATATATTTGTTTGGCTCAGGATTGACAGGGGAAATGTTTTGAATTAATTGGTACAACACCATGTCAAAATTTGACAGCACATTTGTCCAATAAGCTAGTTTAATCATTTTAAACCTAACAATTGCAGTTTTTAAGGCATCAGCTATTTTTAATAGCTGTGTGATCTGACCAAGATACTGTTATAAAACAAAAAAAATCAAATTTTCATGGAATTAAACTAACTTTGAATTCTCCCAGAAAAACTTTGGCCTGCTGCTTCCCTTCTCAAATGTACATCATGTGAAAACAATATTATTTGCCAACACTTTTATAAGCAACCAACTGAGAGTCCATAAGGATGAGTGAGATATTTGTTGCATGCCAGTTTTTATAACAATTGATCAATCTTGCATTTCCTGAACTTGTCAGCAAACTAAACACACATACATACTGTAAGTGGTACTTCATTACATTTTGTGATTGGCAACATGTAAACATAAAAAAGATGCCTATATTTAAACAAACTGCAGATCAAATTTGAGATCGTGGGGATGGGACAGAATAACAGACTTGAAAAGGACTTTGGAGATCTTCTAATCCAATCCCCTCTTCAAGCAGGAGACCCTATAACCATGATGGCGAACCTATGGCACGCGTGCCACAGGTGGCACGCGGAGCCATATTGGTGGGCACGCCAGCTGATTTTCGGGCCCACCGGAAGTTGGAAATCAGGTAGTTTCTGGCTAACTGAAGGGCCTCCAGGAGGGTGGGGAAGGCCGTTTTCACCCTCCCCAGGCTCTTAGAAAGCCTCTGGAACCTGGGGAGGGCGAAAAACAGATCTACCATGCCATTGCGTGCCAAAAGTGGGGGAGCGCAGGGGGGGTTGTGTGCACATGCATGGGGGAGCTGGGTGAATTATGGGTGGGGGCACACACGTGCGTGATCCCCCGCACTCCCCCCGCTTTTGGCACGCAATGGTAAAAAGGTTAGCCATCACTGCCCTATAACAATTTCAGACAAATTGTTGTCCAATCTCTTCTTAAAAAACTTCATTGATGGAGCACCCACAACTTCTGAAGGCAAGCTGATCAGTTGTTCTAACTATCAGTAAATTTCTCCTTATTTCTACGTTGGTCCTCTCCTTAATTAGATTCCATCCATTGCTTCTTGTTCTGCCTTCAAGTGCTTTGGAGAATAGGTTGACTCCCTCTTCTTTATGGCAGCTCCTCAGATATTGGAACATTGCTATCATGCCAGCCCTTTCCTTCTTTTCATTAAACTACTTCTTCTTCCTCTTCTTCTTCTTCTTCTTCTTCTTCTTCTTCTTCTTCTTCTTCTTC
>WNWU01000004.1:34061268-34098620 GCA_012654045.1 Ptyas mucosa
TTTTGTTTTGTTTTGTTTTGTTTTGTTTTGTTTTGTTTTGTTTTGTTCCTGGAAATGGTCAACACTCCAGTGAGCGATCTCTGGAATAGTGTCATATCTTTACTTTTATCCTTATTAATGTATTTAAACTACATCTGTCCCACTTCATGTTATTCCAGAAGTGGCTTACAATCTTAAATAAAATCCCTTGAATTTTACTAGTCCTGTTTTAATAAAAGTATGCTTGAGGTTGCAAAATAAAAGGCAGTGCCTACTGTGTTCACTGCAACTATATCAATGGGTTGCATTTAAGACTGTGACCAAGAGTTACTGATGTACTGGCTAAGGCTGCCAAAACTACTTCTGGCCACAGCAGGCATTTAGGAGCAATGCTGGATTCAGAAACATCCCATCAATTGCAAACTGACATTTCAAAGGAGGTTCAACCATATCTATAAAAGACTACGCTGCCAATCCAGGATTATGTTAACTATTAAGAATTGCCTTAACTGGACCGAGATGTGATTGCATATCAACACCCATCATTGCAATGGTTCAGCTTCCTCGACAGCAGTTGATAAAGATGTTGTAGAGCCTGAGGTAGCTATTGTTAGTATTGTAATAGGCACTAGCCATAAAACCCCATATAAATTGTTCTAGCAGTGATCAAATGTATCTTCAAGGAATCCATAGGCTAATGACCAAGATGATGAATTATATTATTTTTAGGAGTTTCTAGACAGTAAGAACTGCAAACAGTTCCCCCCAAACCCATTTAATCAAAGCTCATCTGAGGATATTATGGCCAAACAAGCTGAATAAAAGCAATAGCTTATTTCCAAAACAAAATAACCTCCCTGATACCCTGTTTCCCCAAAAGTAAGACATCCCCTGAATAATAAGCCCAATCAGGCTTTTGAGTGCGTGCGCTAAAATAAGCCTCCCCCCGAAAATAAGCCCTCCCCAAAAATATTTAAATGCAGAGCTGGAAATCAGGTAAGACGGCAAGAGGAGCCCCTGCTTGCTTCACATGCCCCAAAATAATAAGACCTCCCGGAAAATAAGGCCAAGTGTTTATTTCAGGGTTCAAAAAAAATATAAGACAGGGCCTTATTTTCAGGAAAACACGGTACTTTGAGCATGAATAACTATATACAATACAGATAATCTTCAACTTACAACAGTTCATTTCTTGACCATTTGAAGTTACAAGGCACTATAAAAAGTGACTTATGACCATTTTCACACTCATGACCATCTCAGTGTCCCCAGGGTCATGTGATCAAAATTCAGACGCCTGGCAGCTGACTCATATTTATGAATGCTGCAATGTCTCAGGGTCATGTAATCACCTATTGCAATCGTCTGACAACCAAAAACAATGGGGAAGCCAGATTCATTTAACAACTGGAAGCCAGATTCACTTAACAACTTAACAACTGCAGTGCTTCACTTAACAACCGTGGCAAGATTAGTTGTAAATTGGAGCAAAACTCACTTAACAAATGTCTCACTTAGCAACAGAAATCTTGGGCTCAAATGTAGTCATAAGCCAAGGACTACCTGTGTAAGTTGTTTTATATCATATATTGTCGCTTAAATTTAAAGTCTAACTCCTCATTCATCATAGCATATACAAATGAACATCTCTCTGTTAAAAAAAAGACTTAAAAGCTAATTTTCCCCAAGATTATTTTAAATATTTTCTTCTCAGCTTTCAACTATTGTTACTCTTAAGTTCAGTTGCTTTCTTCTTTTCCTGTTAGGAATCATTCATGCAAGCCAAGAATAATGTAATTTCCAAATTTCAGGTGAAGGCAGTCTGCTGATAATCTTTCAGGCCTAAGAAGAGCCAAAGAACAAGTTTTCCTTTCCCCCCTCTCCCTTCTTCAGTTCTACTTATTTATTTATTTATTTATTTGATTTATATGCCGTCCTTCTCCAGAGACTCAGGGCGGCTTACAATGCGTTAAGCAATAGCCTTCATACTTTTGTATATTTTATACAAAGTCAGCTTATTGCCCCCACAACCAGGTCCTCATTTTACCTACCTTAGAAAGGATGGAAGGCTGAGTCAACCTTGAGCCTGGTGAGAATTGAACTCACTGTAATTGGAGGCAGCTGGATGTTAAATGCTGCCTTAGTAGGAGGCATTAGCCTCCTACGCCACTCAGGCTCCTATAAATATAAAACATTTATAAAGCCACCCATCTTATACCAAACTCTGGGCAACTCCCCATCAAGAATTAACTGATGATTTTGCAAACAGGACGATTCACTTAAAAAAAAATCAAAATCAATTAAAACACTGAGCAGGAGGTGGAGGGAGGGAGAGTTTATTTTTGAGTGATAAAAAAGTGTGTGTGTGTGTTCTTGAAAGAAGTGGTTTTGCAGCCGATGGTTGTGACAAAACATGTCTTTCTCTTCCAATGCCTAACTAAGGATACACATCAGAATGTAGCTTTGTTTCAGAAATGAAAATACAATGGCACTCACAGAAGAAGGTTATCTCTTTCTCCTTAGCCAATATATTCCTGTTCGAATAGAAGGCCAGAATCCTCTATTTTGGGATGAGTGCTATGAATGGTAAAATAGGTGCGTATACAAAATGTAGCCTGGGCCATGTAGAAGAATAGCACCACTTTAGAATGTGACCAATGAGTCCTTTCATGAAATGAGCTCAACTATCTGCTTTAACAAGATATTCTTCCACAGTCCTTTTGACAGCGTCCTCATTCTTGAAGTCATTCACGAAGCCTGCAACATCATCAAAAAAAAAAAAAAAAAAATCAGGATGGGTTTTACTGCAATGGCTGCATTCCTGTTAAGTATTAGAAGTGATTAGCTGTATTCATGAATCTATAATTGCACCTGCATACGACAAAGAAATCTATAGAAATAGGAAGTCTTTTCAAAAGCATGAATATTTATGTGGTGTGCAATGCCAAAAATATCATAATGAAGATTATGTGAAAGTCTCCAGGACCTAGCAAGGCTGTATTTATTCTCCAGATGTCAAACTTAGCTGGTTTCCTAAAGGCTAGTCACTAAAAAGAGTGAAAGTTAATGTACAGAGAGCTGAAAGGAATCTTTGAAATTATCTTACTTCATAGAATGAGTTGGGTTTAATAAAATAAAGTTACCTCCCACTTCCCACTATCTAAAATAGCAAATTTCCAAAGGGGATTCAAACATCTTATTCATTCCTTAAAGAAAGGGATATCTAACATTGCAGATTGTGATTGAAAATGCAAAGTTCAGCTTTTCATAGGAAGCTTGAATTTAAAAACTAACTGGATTTATATTTCATTCCAATGAAACAAATACATTCCCGTTAACTTCTTCTTGCCATGAAAAGTCTTGAATAACTACTTGCCTCCCCTTCTCCCCGATCTCTTTTTACAAATGGAATGGCAGACATAAAATGAGACTTGATGATATTCTAGATTAGCCCTGGATCACATAAAAGACTCCTCAAAATTTGGTTAGAAATATAAAAGTGGTTTTTTATTGGACTAGAGCAGGGGTCTTCAACCTTGACAACTTTAAGACTTGTGGACTTCAACTCCCAGAATTCCTCAGCCAGCAAAGATTAAAGTTGCCAAGGTTGGAGACCCCTGGACTAGAGCAATTCTTAGACTACAACATAGGGGTTCCCGGTTCGGACCGAATTGCCCTATCCAGTAGCGATGGCGGCGGGTGGTTCAGAAAACCGATAGCAAAAATCCCTGTGACCCCCCCCATGCCCAGCTGAGCCGCACGATCATTAGAGGCTTTTTTTTTAACTTATAAAAGCATTTTTTCTACAACCTCTTCCGACGAAAAAATGCTTTTAAAAGTAAGAAAAAAAGCCTCTGATGATTGTGCGGCTCAGCTGGGATCATCAGAGGCTTTTCAAAGAATTTTTTTCTGGAACCTCTTGGCCGAAGAGGTGGTAAAAAAAATGTTTTGAAAAGTCTCTGACGATCCCAGCTGAGTTGCCTGATCGACAGACGCTTTTCAAAGCATTAGAAAAAATGCTTTGAAAACTTAAAAAAAAAAGTTGGCCACGCCCACCCAGTCACATTACTCCCACCAAGCCACGCCCACAGAACCAGTAGTAACAAATTTTACATTTCACCCCTGCTACAACATGATAAAATGAGTGCATATTGAAACCTCAAGATCCCACTCGATTACAAACCTATGCCATGACAGGTGTTACTGGATTGTATCTCTCATAGTCCATTCCTTATACCTTCTGTCATATAGTTACAGAAACAATATAACATAGGATAACATGGATTATTGTTGAATCTCTTCCTAAAGTAGATTATTATTCTAAAATGGACATACTTTATTATTCTTATTCTTATGGTGGGTTGCATAGTTCACCAGTTCTTTAGACTGGTACCAATAAAGGAGAATATTTGTAGCTCAGGGTTGAAATTAGGGGTCCTTGGTGCTCTCTGAGATTGCTTGTTTTTTTGCAGAGATTTCACTAGATGACCTCCAAGGTCCCTTCCAACTCTGTTACTGTTATTACCCTAACTAGGTAACATCAACACCAGCGTGAGTCAGGATTGGATAGACTGGATTTGGGATTTTTATCCACCCAAGGACTGGGATAAGCAGGCATTGTGGTTTGATAGTGTTAAAGGTATCGTCGCAAGAGATTAGCTGTTCCAAAATCGGCCTTTTGCAATCGATTGATGGTGATACTGTCAATGCTGAAGGTGTTAAAGTAACACTACAAATATTTTTGTATTGCCCTCAAGGTTCCTCTTACTATTGGTAGTATCTTTGCTTTCTTTTGCCACAGTCGTTCTATTGGCAGTCATTTGCATTTTGTGCTTTTCTCCAATTATTTCTCTTCTGTTTTGCTCCAGGAAAAAGAATTGGATAAAATCAGTTTATGATTGCGATTATTATTCAAATCACCCAAGCTCAGGAACAAATATAGATATTACATATCCTTTGTCATCTATGCAGGAAGTGAGTCACTGAAGATTATTGGTTTCCCAATAATGGAAAACCAATGATCTGTAGATCAGGCAAGCTGAACATTTCATCAGTTGGCTAGCAGAGGTCAGGCTGAATGGTTTCCTACCATCAATGGGAGGATTAAACTAATCATCCATTTACTGTTGGACACTCAATTATAGTGCCCAACTGACCAGGAAGAAAAATAACCAGGGTTATGTCTCTGTGTGCTGCACATTTTCTGGCCAAGAGCTGTTTGTGGTTCCTGGGATGCAAATTGTCCATCCATGTCATAAATCTTTGGCATTTCATGGGACAAGCATCCAGTGATTCTTATATTAATTCAGGAATGTGAAAACAGCTATTCTTTAACATCCTTAGTCAGCAGAGTCATTTATCTAGCAAATTGATTCAAGTCCCTTGATGTAACTATTATACTTGCCATTTCAAAAAGAAAAAAAAATGGAGGGAATGTTCTGATGAATTTGATCAAGTTGGTTGACATACAGTACAGCTTTGATTATCTTTTCTTTTTAAAAAATGTATATAAAATATTCATTGTTTAATAAATGAAGTTGGCTACATTTTTAATGAAGAAGTCTTAAGGTTCTATTTTTCAATTCCATTATTTCATGTAAGCCTTTGCTCACAGAGGCTTTGGATGCTAGCCAAAGAGCTTGGATCATAATTTGAGAGATGCTGCTTAGCCATATTTGGTACAGAAACATAAGTTGTGTCAGGCAGATGGTACAAGAAGTGCTGTTCTAACATCCCTTTTCACCTGGTAGCTGGATTAGCTCCAAATGTTTATTTGCCAACGCAATCAACCTTCAACTGATCGAAACCAAAATTATGGATTTTTACTGAATAAGATTTCATTGAAGACCTCCTCACATATTTTATTATATCAAAAATATTTGGAAAAAGGAGAAGGAGACTGGGTGACTTTGTAATGTATTATATTCCACCTATACTAAAATCTGGTATGGTGTCCAAAGTATGAACTTTTTATGAATGTTTTACCTCACATATTAATCTAGTTTACAGACTGAAATAAATGCAAGAAGGAGGAAGTTGTTAAGATACCTTGCTTAATCTATTGTTAAACTTGTAGAGTATCAGTGTAACAGTAAGGACATACCCCCATTTGGCCTTTTAATTTGATGATTGTACCATAAAGATTTGAAATGGCTATTCATTTTTTTATACTTTCACTTCTTTTCTATAACTACTCCCAAAAATCTATATGGTATGGTATAAAATAAATTTTATCAATATGTGAAGATGGATTTTATGACATCATTAATAAAAGCAGAGGAAAGGTTACTTGTGCATGGAACAACAGAGGACAAACTGCCTTGTGGCTCCCTATATGCATTTTCTAATTTATTTGGAAAGTTAGCAGCAGACGCTACAAAAAATGGTTTAGGCTTGTCAGTGATTGATTTTGCTGACATTTGTCCAATTGATTGCTATAAGCAAAGACATGGCTGGCACAGAAAGTAGATATGACCTACAAATCAAAATATTTTAATGAAGTATAGCTTCATGTGAAACACAACACATTCTTAGCTTGTGGGTATCTTGTGTCTGGACCTCCAGTCCTTCCAATTTGTAAGTGGTTAAGAAGCATTTCTTACGATTGCCTATTAGAGTCTCAATCCAGCTTGCTTCCTTTCAGATTGTCAGATGGGTCAAGCCAACAATAATTTTCTGCTTGATGTCTCCTCCAGAACTTTCATCCAGTGTAAATTCCCATTCATTCTGGGAAATGACGAGCTCGTGGCGGAATGAATCACAAGCAAAAAGAAATTAAAGCAAAAACAGTATCATGAGAACACTGTATATTCTCAGGTAAAGGAATACTAGGTATGTTTTCCTATCTGAATGTATTAAGAGAACATCTAGAAATATTAAATCAAGGGGCCTGAGTGGCGTAGTAGACTATGGCACTATGATTAACATTCAGCTGCCTGAAATTACTGCAAGTTCTAATCTCACCAGGCTCAAGGTTGACTCAGCCTTTCATCCTTTCTAAGGTGGGTAAAATGAGGACCCAGATTGTGGGGGCAATAAGCTGACTTTGTATAAATATACAAAAGTATGAAGGCTATTGCTTAACGCATTGTAAGCCACCCTGAGTCTCCGGAGAAGGGTGGCATATAAATCAAATCAAATCAATCAATCAATCAATCAATAATAAAATATAAAATATATGTAATTATTTGTTCAACTCAAGTAATTGATTGTTCAAGAGATGGAAATTAATGTAATAGTTAAATTAGGCAGAAATTTAATAAATGATATTCATTTTAAATGTATGAATGTATTTAAAAAATCAAATGGGAATAATTAAAGACCGTGGCAATATGGTAATGTGAATTATACTATTTGATTTTAAAGTGGATCCTACTAAACCTAATAAATAATTGTTCATTTTTAAAAAATAAACATTTGATAGCAACTTGAAGATTATGGACAATTTTCATAAGAAGGAAGTATGATATCTGGTTTGTTCATCAAAAAGCATATCTCCTTTTCTTTTGACGATCCCTCAGAATTTGCTACCAAATTTTGGGGAGGATGCTAGAAAACATTATGTTTAGTAGTTAATCTAGCCTCCTTCAAATTTGTTTCTAAGAACTAAGTTACAGTTTCTAGAACTAAGGAGAAAGTTCCTGACAATCAGAACAATTATTCAGTTGAATGACTTGCCTCCAAAGGTTGTGGGCTCTCCAACACTCGAGGGTTTTAAGAAGAGATTGGACAACCATTTGTCTGAAATGGTATAGAGCCATGATGGCAAACCTATGACACACATGCCACAGCTGGCACACGGAGCCCTCTCTACGGGCATGCGAACCGTTGCCCAGCTCAGCTCTACCACGCATGTGTGTGTGCACCTCCCGCTAGCCAGCTGATTTTTGGGATGCATGGGGGACGGGATGCATGCAGGAGACGTGTGCATGCTCAGGGGGAGTCGTGTGCCTGTGGGGGGTGGGGGTTGTGTGTGCATGTGCGGGGCGTGAATAGAGCGCAGGGAGGGTATGCCCTCCACAGCCCATTTTTGGGCCCAGGAGGCTGCGGGGAGGCCTGCTAGGCCAAAAATGTGAGGTGGGGGGGCTGCAGGCGCATGCGTGGGGGCAGGGGGAGCAGGGGGTCATGAATGTATGTGCAGGGGGGCCACATTGCATTATGTGTGCTTTCGGCACACGACAAGAAAAAGGTTAGCCATCACTGGTATAGAGTTTTCTGCTTGGGCAGGGGGTTGGACTAGAAGACCTCCAAGGTTCCTTCCAACTCCGTTGTTCTGTTTATATAAAACCTGTTGGATTGTAACTGTCGGAATTAATGACATGCTGGTTGTAAATGTTGGAAGTCAGACATATTTGGATGAAATCATTTTGGGGAAATTGCCATGGACTTTGAACTGACTTTCGAGGCTCAATTCATGCTCCCCTCATCCTCATAGTTTGCTTGCTGCCATTCTAAATGTCAAGCAACTTAAGAAAGACAAATTATTGATAGTAAAAGACTCCAGAAAATGTCAATAAAAACTAAGTAACCCACCGTTATGAAAGATAAACAGAAAAGGGGGAAGGGAGCTGCTTCCTTAAAAAGGATGCCACATATTTCAATGTATGAGCTGAAGTGACTCGGTCATCCTTCATAGTTGTCTGATTTGATAATGATTTTTCATTACTGAGAACGTGTACTTTACAATATCAGTTCTATTGTATATCTTCTCCAGTGAGGAGTGTGCATTTTACTGCTGACATACCACTTTCAATACTATTATCGCCCATTGTGGACAAATTGCTCCCTATCAAGTTGACATAATCAAAGGGCAAGACTTGAACTTCCAGATTCGTGTTGTAGCACTTTGTTCCTGGGCCACAGATTGATGTTATTTATCCATCCATTTATTGAAGCCACTAATTGGCCTGTTTAAAAATTTCCATTCTTAGAATACCTACTGTGAGGAACATAAGACTGATAGGGGAAATGGAAAATTATTATGCAATTATAAAAACAAAAAGGTCTTTGATGCCCCTCCCTTTCTTTATCAAGGTTCTTGATTAAAGTATTCTTTTTTTGTCTTATTATCATGAAAGTGCAAATACAGCTGATAATTTTCTCCCCAAATGCTCTAAGATTTTGATTCAATTGACAAAACGTAGCAGTCGTACCGTATTAAAAATAGAAACGTGTGATGCAAATCATACGAAGGGTTTTATTCAAAGTTTCATTAAATTTTGTTCTAGTTTTCAGCCCTGGAAGCTATATTAGAATTTAGTATTACCATTAAAATTTAGAAATGGACAGGTTTTATCATTTCAAGTAAGTATAGCCTATTTTTTCCCCATAAACTTGATATTATTCAGTTAATCCACAAACCCTATGCATTTTTATTTCAAAATCCTACTGATTTCAGTGGGTCACTGAATTCATAATGTTTTATCCAGGATAACACATCAGACTGAGTACATTCCAATTATCAGGTCTAATTCCAAATTGTAATTGATGAAATAGGGATTCCTGATGTGTGCATGTATTACACAATTAGAAAAGGCTACATCAGAAACACTGGATGTATTATTATTGTTGTTGTTGTTGTTATTGTTATTGGTATTAGTATTTAAATCTTTGATTCGATTCACAGTCTAGCACTGGTAAAAACTTAACAGTTCGAGTCCTAACCAAGGACCTAAGAGCTGTTAAAGATACCATCTGAGTATATAGGCAGTTCCGAGTAGAGTGCATTTTTGCAGTCAGAATATTCAGGTTAATAAATTTCCATATATCTTCACAACCCTTTGGGTATTGCTCCAGGGTCTCCTGCTACTATTGGTTCAACCATTGATTTCTTCCTCCATAATTGCTCAACTTCAATTTGTATATCAGCAAAGACCCTTTTGCTTTCTTTATGTAATCATTTAAGCTGTGTTTTTCCTCTTCTACAGTTTTTTTCACCTGTGAGAGTCCTCTGCCCCCCTGAGATCTTGGCAAGCACAATTGATCAATATCACTTTTGGGGGGCAGAGCAGGGTGCATTGTCATTAGTTTTCTTGTTTTTTGAGCCAAGTTATCAAGTTCTAGCTTATTATTATTATTTCAAGCATTTGAAAATAATCACTGCAAATTTTGTGTGAGGAATGGCAATGTTCCGATTACAAAAATAGAATTATGTTCACCATGTCAAAATAGGAAGGTATTAAAATAATCAGACCTTTTCATTCTTTCCCAGTTAATGTGATATTGGGAAGAAATTATGTACAGGGAATCCAGACTCTGCTTCGCAGCAGGATACCTTTCCAAAACATGCAAAGAATACTGTCACAGATAAATACCTGACCTATGCCAGTGTCTTGCCGGGCCCAGGGAAAGCAGGGGTTAACTACAACACCCATCCTACCCACCTCCTCCTTTAGCCACGCCTTACCTCAGACTCCGCCTCCCAGGTATATAAGGTTATCCCACATTGGTCCATGTGCTCTTCCAGATATTACCTGTAATGGACATGTACTCATATGAATAAAGATACCATCATCTGAAATACTTATGCCTATGTTTGTTATTGGGTCAGATCCTTGTAAACTATAACAAATACAACCAAATTTGGTGTGGAGGTAGAAACCAGAAAAAAAATGTTTGAGTTGAAAGTGGGCCAGATCTGGCTGAGAGCCATAGAGAAAAAAAACAAAAAACCCTATCCTGAAAAAAAATTCTTTTAGGATGGTAATATGAACACGGCATGGAAAGTTTACAACTCCTCCTCCTCCTCCTTTGCAGGATCCTTGGTGCTCTCTGAACTTGGTTGTTTTCTTCCAGATGTTTCATTGGTCAAGTAGGTAACATCATTAGTGTATTAATACACTATTTAGTTGGTAATGAAGCATCTGCAAGAGAATAACCATGATCAGAGAGCCCCAATGACCACACAATTCAAATATTCTTTTACAAATATTTATACAAATATACAAATATAGCTACAATTATTCTTTTCTGCTGGTCCTCCTTGTCTTCTTCCTAGCCAGATGCCCAAAAACAGAGCTATTATTGATTGTTTTGAAAGAATCCCAAAAGCCATGTCTGCATGCTTTCCCTAAATTATAATTAATTTAAAGAGCCTTCTCTGTGGTGGCGCCTACCCTCTGGAATGACCTCCCCCCAGAGATACGAGTGATCCCAGACCTCCGGACTTTTCGTCGGGCCCTTAAAACTCATTTCTTCCAGTTAGCTGGGCTGGCCTGACCCCATGTTTTGGTTTTAAAGTTTTGATACTGATTTTAATTCGAATTGTTTTTAAATTATGGGCCAAATCTTATCTAAATTATTTTAAAACTTGTCTTAACTTTTGTATATAATGTTTTTTAGTTGGCTGTTCACTGCTCTGAATCCAGAAGGAGAAGGGCGGTATAAAAATTTAACCAAATAAATTAAAATAAATAAATAAATAATGGTATCACCTGAACCTTCTCAAAGCTCATTAGCTCACATTTCCCACCTCAAATATATGTTCTCTGATTCATACCTTAACATTCCAAAGCATCACCTTTCTTTCTGCTAAACCCAGTTCTGAAGTCATGGCTGCTATTTTGCTAACGCTGAAGGAGGGAACTCTTTCTCTCACCTCTTAACAGTCAACCTTCTTCAACTTTGTGTCCTCCAAATATATCAAGATGGAAATTCCCACGCTGACTGGGATTGCAGTTGTAATCACAACACAGTTGAAAGGACACCAGGCAGGAAAAAAAACCAAACTGAGATTTAATGAAGGCTCAGATGACAGAAATGCTTAGAAAATATAGCTTTGGGCGCTCCTTTGGTTCAATTTCTAATGCACCGTCTTGCTAGTAGAACAGTACCAAAGAAGGAAAGAGAAAGAGAATTTCCTTCCCTATCAGAATAACAGTAGAATGAGTACAAGAGAGAAAAGGGATATGAGTATTTGATGGGAAGAAGAAACTTTCAAGTAGGAAGCCATCTGTGGACTTGTGGTTGAGACTGTTGGGTTTCATTACGTTTCACTAGCTTTGTATAACTGAGATAATATATTGATTGTATAATGTTATGTTGATTTCAACTCTCGTTGTCTATTCAGTTATAGGTATCTCTAATTCTTTATTCTATTCATTTTTTAACATCTCCATATCAATTTGTCCTAGCTTTCACAGCAAAGGTGGAAATGGGCCTCAAATTACAATTTACACAACACAATTAATAGGATTTATTTTGTAATGTTTATATAGAAAAGGACTGTCAAAAACAGCACTTTGCGGGAGATACAATAAAGATAATAGTTCTTTAGAAAACGTGTTTTTACAGTGTCTTATATTTATCAAGTTTTGGGAGAAAGTATTGGATTATATAAATATAATTGTGTGACAAAAGCTAAAATTTTCAGACAACAATATTTCTTTTGAACTACACACCTAGTACCAGTATTTGACAACCAGACAACATAAATAAATTCTCTGTCCTTTTACTATGGCCAAAAGACTGATACTGCAGCTTTGGAAAGATAAATGCATGGCCTCTTTCACTGAATGAATTGAAAACCTGATTGCACTTGCCTATAGATGTAGACTTTATATGGACAAATGTACAAATAGTTTTTGTACATTTGTCCATATATATTTTATAGACAATAATAGTTTTTGTATCTGGATTATATGGACAATATTAACTTTTTGTATAAAATGTACAAACATTGCATAAAGGCATCAGTTATAAGAAATGCATTAGAAATATATATGTACTTGAATAATAATTGAATTACATAACTACATATAGCACTGTAGCTATTTAGAGCTAAAATGATATACTTTTTTTCTTGCACTTTTCCATTTTTTAAATATGAAAAACACTATGTGTTTTTTCGTTATCTTTGACAATGCATGCAATTTTTGCTTTTGGTTTTTCCCATTTATTATTATTTTAAAAACTATAAAAATAAATGTTTAAAACTTGATGTTGACTCATTGATCACACTTATGGATTTTCCCCATGATAATCTGTCCCTACTTGGTTCTTCAATTCTTTTCTCCTTCTGGTTGTGCTCATCATCACCATAATTAATTTTATTCACTTTGTTGTTGGTCATGATTTATTCTTTTCTAGCATTACAGCCTTCTTTAGAGAACTTCTCTAGACAACCATACAATGATGGAGTGTGTAGCAAAAAAAGAAAGAAAGAAAGAAAGAAAGAAAGAAAAGAAAAGAAAAGAAAAGAAAAGAAAAGAAAAGAAAAGAAAAGAAAGCACATATCTGGAAACCAAATGCGGGAGATAGATGGTTAATACCATTATCTCCTAAGGTGCAGGAGACACTGATCCAAAATCAATTCAACAGTTGGATACAAAAATTGGTATCTCCTCAGTTGTGACTTTCTGCTTACTGCTCCCCATGCTGTTATTTTGATGATACTTTCCTTCTTCTAAAATAGCGGTATTTTAGACTCTATGTTTTCATTCTGACAATTATTATGTTCTAGTGATACACTGGGGTGATGGCTTGTAGATACTTTGAACTGACTTTTTTTTCCCCTCTAAGCTGATTTATTGTTATTATATTTAGTTTCTGTTGAGTATTTTTAAATTGCCTTGATAACTCTGGATTGATCTAAAATATAATTAATAAAATGGTATGTGTCTACCATCCTGTCTATCCACCTGGAAAACTAAAAAGTGAGAGTAGGCAAAATGTTATAATTGAACAACTTTCCATATTATAAGATTGGATTGGAAGTCTAGTTTTTAAATAATGCATTGTGTGCTGATAGCAATTATATATACCAGCTGAGAAGTCTGTGGGCTTCACTTCCTTTATTTTAGTACTCACAAGCAATTTACTCAGGGCTCAACAACTTAAGTTAATGGAACTTATTTGGATGAAGTGTTGAGGATTTATTTATTTTTATTTTTTAAAAAAAAACTCTTTAAATTTCAATTTGCTTCTACTATTTTCTAAGGCCAACATAGCATCAAGGACCATTATAAAAATCCTGACAGGAGTGCCAGGGAAATAAAATGACTAATTATTATGACAGCATTCATTCAATAAGACTTTGAAACACAGTGTTAAACTGTAAAATATATATTTCATTCCTGATTAAGCAATGTGCACTTGCAAGTATTTTGTTTTCCTTAGTGAAAATTCAAGTGACGTCAACAGAAATTTAAAAAATATCTGTCAATCCCTTTTCTTTGAATGCTATATATTTTGTATTACTCTTCTAAGTTTCAAAATTTTAGGAGGTTCATTGTCTAAGTAATACAACCTCAAGGAAGAACTATCAGTTTTATCACTTTATTGGTGTTGTTATAAGAATAGAAGACAAAGATATTGATTAATGTACTACACAGACTGCCTCAAAGCTTCAAAACAAAACAGCTTCTGCAATATAAACACTTGAGAGTGTACTCAAGTACTCTAATCCACCTATGGACCATAAATGTACAAAAGGAGGTTATGGAATAAAAGAATCAACCTGGAGGGGATCTCACATTTCAGATGGATGTTTTTCAATCTTATCTGCCAGACGAGTGTAAGAAAATAAAATAAATAATAATAATAATAATTGCATCCTCTAAACTGCACAGACACAATTAGGCGTAATTAGGGAGTAAAATGCATGGACACAAGGAGAGAAGCAACCCAAAACTAAGGAGAAATTTCCTAAAAGTGAGAACAATCAACCAGTGGAATGGCTTGCCTTCAGAGTTTGTGGGTGCTTCATCACTGGAGGCTTTTAAAAAGAGATTGGACAGTTGCTTTTTGAACTAGAGGACCTCCAAGGTCCCTTCCAACTCTATTATTCTGTATCTGTGTTGTGTATCTGTGTATTGGTGGACTAAAGCTCCAGGGTAGTAATGTAGTGAAGATCTGATCAATTTTGGGCTTGCAGGAAAGAAGCAAATGCTTTCTCCATGTGCCTGTGCTGTGTCATTCTAAACTTTGTGCTGCACTTCTGGGTCCCGACAGTGTTAGAGAGCTTCTTTTTAGCTTAACAAGCTTAGTTTATTAACTTCAAAAATCCATTGACCTTAACTGATCAAAAGACACTTTTGTAATTTTTTTTTTCTGGAGCTCCAGGGCTACTGATGGGAACTCCATAAAAGAGAACAGTATGGTGCTTTGGTGCTACCCTTTTCTTTCCACTTAATAACTGATAGAGCTCTTCTTTCCTCCCTTGATTGGTAAGGTAGGGTATGGGCTGAGAGATGTGTATGCCTATTCGAGTTAAAGAAAACCTGTTGAGTATTGGAATCCAACTAGAATGGAATCCCATTTTTGGTAAGATGAAAACATCTTACCAAAGATGTTAGAATTCTAAAGATGGTTAGAATTCTAAAATGAGAGGAAAGGAACATGATTCCTAATAGTTAAATTGTTTAGGAGTCATGAAACTCCCAATAGAAAGCTAGAAATACCTTATTGATGATAACATTATCTAGGGAAGGGGAAGGAGGGGGGAAGGGAGAGGAGAGAAGAGAGGAGAGGAGAGGAGAGGAGAGGAGAGGAGAGGATAGGAGAGGAGAGGAGAGGAGAGGAGAGGAGAGGAGAAGGCAGGGGAAACACATTATCTCTTGCCAATGCTCCTATCTTTTTCTGTCAAGAAGAGAGACAATTTCCTACATGTACTCCTAGATTACCAACTCCTGAACTTTGTAACCATTGGGAATCATGAATGTTGTCCTCTAATTTCTATCTCCTGTCCTCCAGATCCTATTCACTCTTTTGTTGCATAAGTGGATGCTTTTTATTTGGATGAAAGATGCCTTCCAATGCCAGTTTGCCAACATGGTTAAACAGCTTCAACTGTTTTAAATGCTTTTGGTTGTTTTGTTGTTTAATTATTGTACTGTTTTTTAAAAAACTTTCTTCCCTGCCCAAAGTCACATATGTGAGATGGGAGTTATATAACCATACCAAATTTAAAAAATACCTAAATAACAATTTGGGCACTTACTGGAAGGGTACTCCTGCAAATGCCTCTATTTTGGCAATAGTTTTATGCCAATGGTAATTTGGATAGCTGTGTATGGCCTAGAGAAAAATGAATGGCCTGTTTTGTTGTGTTAGTAGTACAGTATAATATTCCAGTTATTTTGAGTTTAATGCATTTTTGAAGATATTTTAAGAAATATCTTTAAATGTTTAAGAAATTCATTTTCATTCTCAGCTTTTCTTAACATAGGTGGCATTTTCCCAACAGCTTTTTCTAATCTATTTACTGTGAGTAAATTTTATAGGAAATTTTAAAAACAAAACACTATCACATGCAAGCAAACATAATTTCCCATATGTAAGGGAGCCATAGAAATGACCTTGGAGAAACTATGCAGAAACAGCTACAAAAACAAAAGCATGCTTTAAGTCTGGCAAATCATTAGAACAAGCTTAGATTGGCTCCATCCAAATTCATTGGGAAGGGAGGAGAAAACAAGGTTTCCCAAGGTTCTGTTCCTGTAGCCTACATTAAAGTATAGCTTTGGTCAATCTTCTGGATTTCATTTCCGGACCTGGCCTAACTTGAGTGATTAATAGTATTATTCTTTGTTTCATAAACTTACTGGATAAAGCCCCTTAAACTATACAGTTCTCTAATGTTACAGCTTTGGTTTATTGTAATTTTCTCTTTTTTCTTCCACCAATTTCAGGCCAGAGAGTCAAGACAGGAAGTCTTCCTTTCCAATGCTATTAAGTTGGACAAAACTGATGCCTCAAAAATCTTTATTTTTCCCCCATCCATAGTTAGAGGTGGCCTTGGATCTCATCAGGGGTGGGCTGCTGGGGGTTTGCAGGGGTTTGGGAGAACCTCAAGCTAAGATTCTGTGCAGTTCAGAGAACCCTCCAAATCCCATTCCTGGATGGCCCCTCCCACCCTGGAGGATATGGGCACTATTTATTTTAATTAAGAATCTTAAAGAACAGGGACATGGCCACATACAGTAATGTGTTTGGGCCAGTTGATAAGATGGTACATCAGCAACAGAAATCTGATATTCAATTAAAGTGGTTCCCAAGCTTGGGAACTTTAAGACGTGTGGACTTCAACTCCCAGAATTCCCCAGCCACCTGGCTGGCTGAAGAATTCTGGGAATTGAAGCCCTCACGTCTTAAAATCCTCAAGTTTGGGAAATAATGAGTTAAAAAGATACAAGGCTGTATTAGTACAACAACATGGTGCAATATTCTACGTGTTATTGAACTGACCATCAAACTGGGTAATTTAGAGTTGTTTTGTTCAAAAATGTCTTTCTTTTATTCATGCAGTCACAGGGAGTTTTTCTCCCACGCTTGCCGCAATTTCGCAACTATTCTAACAATGTAATAGTATGTGTCCCTTAGCCAGAGATTCTTATATATAAGCACTGCACAGCCTGCATACCTGCTGCTACATGGCAAGGACTTTTGAACAAACAGATGGTTCAGTTTGTCAGCTCTGACTCTGCTGATGTCTTATTGGGATGGAATTCCTCCTACTCTTCCCAACGAGTAATCAAAACTTATCAGAACTGACAATGCTAGGATAATCCTCTTTTTGTTGTGGTTTAACAGCACAGATGCTTGAAAACTAAATGTCTAGATACCACTCCCCACTCCTCCCTGAAATCATCTATCACTGGTGTGCACTCTTATAGTGATGCATTGACAGATTTGGGTTTCTTATATAAATTGTCTCTTGCCACATTGGGCTCCTAATGTAGCACATAATTTTGACTTAATCTTTTTTTAGATGTTCAGATGCCTCAGAGCTATCTAGCCGTTCTTATTATCCCACTTTTGGAAAAAAAGATTAACCTAATTTGACTAGGTTTCAAGGTCAATCCTTGAAAACTTGTTGAAGGTTCTCCCTTGTGCAAAAGAAGGTGATGGATTTTGTAATGGGATTCCTTACTTTCCGTAGGTTGGGAGTTCTGGGAGTTGTAGTCCTGATGCATATCATAGACATGCACATTATATATACATGATATTTGTAATTTATTTACAAAGTGACTAACTCCTCTTATAGGTGTTGTTGCACAAATTATTTACAAAGCAGGGGTGAAATGTTCCTGGTTTGGACCGGATCACCTGATCCGGTAGTGATGGAGGCAGGTGGTTTGGAGAACCGGTAGCAAAAACCCCTGCCCCCCCCCCCCCCCGCCCATCTGAGCCGTGCAGTCATCAGAGGGTTTTTTTTAATTTTTAAAAGCATTTTTTCTACAACCTCTTTGGCTGAAAAAATGCTTTTAAAAGTTAAAAAAAAGGCCTCTGATGATCGCGCGGCTCAGCTGGGATCATCAGAGGCTTTTTTTTTAAAAAAGAAAGCCTCTGCCAATCAGGCAAGTCAGCTGGGATCGTCAGAGGCTTTAAAAGCATTTTTTTACAACCTCTTCAGCCGAAGAGGTTGTAGAAAAAATGGTTCTAAAAGTAAAAAAAAAAAAGTTGGCCATGCCCACTCAGTCATATTACACCCCCCCCAAGCCATGCCCACAGAACCGGTAGTAACAAATTTTACATTTCACCACTGTTACAAAGCACTTGAAGGGGCATTTTGGAAATCTTGACGCTATTACAAGAGCCTTTTCAAGTTGCTTTTGCATACATGCCACCCTGATTGCCAGCTGACCCAGTAAAAGTGCTGTTTGAACATGCACATACATGAAGCGGACATCCAGAAAATCCCAAAACCACCACAGGTAGTCCTCGGCTTATGACCACAACTGAGCCCAGAATTAATGCTACTAAGTGAGAAATGTATTAAGTGAGTTTTGCCCCAATTTACAACTTTTCTTGCCAAGTGAATCACTGCAGTTGTTAAACCAGTAACATGGTTGTTAAGTGAATCTGGCTTCCCCTTGTCCGAAGGTCACAAAAGATGATCACAGGACCCCAGGACAGTGCAACCGTCATAATTATGGACCACTTGTCATACATCTGAATGTAAATCACATGACCATGGGGATGCTGCAATGGTCATAAGTGTGAAAAAATGGTCATAAGTCCCTTTTTTCCGTGCCGTTGTAACTTTGAACATTCACTAAATGAACTGTTGTAAACCGAGGACTACATGTACATTGAATCTTCTACAGGACACAATGGGTTTACACACACACACATACACAGATACAGAGGCCACATATATAATCATAGTAGCATAACTCTCCTTAGCTCCACCTGTAATTCTTTGGGATGATAACTCTACAACTGATGGTGATGGTTGAGGTAGCATCACGTTACCATTACCTTTTGGAGAGAGAAGGTGTAGAAAACTATGTAAACGAATCCCGATCACATACATTCTAAAATGTTAATTAAAATATTATAAAAATAAAAGTAGCAATACTTAAGTGGTATATATCAGTGATGGCTAACCTTTTCCAGACCAAATGCCCAGAACGTGCGAGACCGAACCCCCAAAATGCAATACGTGCATGCACCCCACACCTTGTACGTGCATGCGTGCTTGCCTGCCCCCCACCCCATGCATGCACAGCAGAGACCCAAAGACCAGCTGGCCGGTGGGAGGCACATGCAGATGCCACAGCAGAGCTGAACTGGGGCGACGGCTCCCGTGCCATCAGAGAGGGCACTGTGTGCCACCTCTGGCATACATGCCAAAGGTTCGCCATCACGGGTATATATCAAAGTTTCAAATGATGCATTATTGTACTGAATGAATGCTGAATTATTGATTTATTTGTATCTTAGATAAATAGAAAATTTCACTTTGCTTTCAAGGAGAGAATTAGAAGGACTAAATAAATATACATATCTTTATTTATATATCTTTTTTAAAAGTTTGTGTAATTACCCTTGATTTAATACACAATGAATTAGCCTTTAGAGATCCAGTTCTTTTTGTGTATACATTTAAATGTAAGAATCTCAAATAGCTATGTATGTCGTAAGTGCGTTCCATTTTAGAAATGTGTTAGACATTAGATATTAAATAACAAAGGTATTAATGATTGTGGGTAGTTCTGAAAGAATCAGCTAAAGCAGGCTCACCCAAAGAGCCACAAGCTTGATGTCAAGTTTTTAATGCCTTGGGACAGGTCAGCAAGGTTGGGACCAGTCTGATCTCAGGGGAGGATGTTCCAAAGGGTGAGTGACATGGGGAAAAAAAGGCCTCATCCTGAGTCATGTGAATGGCACTCAGTTGTGGGATCCGCTAATCCCATGGGTTGCGCCATCTCTCAATTTTCAAAGCCATGCAGCATATCCCTAAACTAACCTGCTGCTAGTCAGGTGTAGCATAGGCCTTGATTTTGTTTATGGCATTCAGTTAGAGTGGGCAAAGCAATCAATCTTGATGATGAAAATGGAGTAATAAGTAAAGCTAATTTGCTTAAGTGCATAAGCTGATTCAATATTTTTCCACAACACTTTTAGGTACAATGTTATGGCTTGTCTTAGTGTTACTTAGACTTTCCCCTCTAATACTGAAGACAGAGCGATGACCCTCAAGAGATAATCTTACTTGGTACCCTTCCTTTTGTTTCATCTTTTACCTTGGGAACCACCTCATGGTGAGCTTGGGAATCTTGTGAAATCTAAGAAGGAAATGGGTGAAGTGGGTTTAAACTCCCAGGGCTTTCAATACAAAATGAATTGGGTGCCGTGATTGACCCTGTTACAGGTTCAGTGAATGAGCATATCCATAAATGTGGAAGCAACCAAGAGAATTGCTCCCAAATAGTCCCTGGTATTCAGTCCCTACTCTGTAGCATTGACATGTCTGGTTGTCAGTTCCTTTAAAAATGGTTTTTACTAGCGCTACGATCTTCTGTAGACATCCATAGTATCAGCTGTAGGACTGGGGAGGTGTTAAAATAATGTCGAGATGACAGAGATCATTGCTGAAGTGCACATGTAAAGATCTGCAATGAGCTCAAGAACTTAAATGAGAACTGTATATTTTCTGATGTCTCATGAAAGCACCAAAATAAAAATATGCAAAATCTGTGAGGAAAAGTGTAGGTTCCCCCCACCCCCCACCCCCCACCAATGAGCTCAGAGGTAGTATTCAGCAGGTTCTGGAGAACCGGCAGAGGAAATTTTGAGTAGTTCGGTAGTAAAAATTCTGACTGGCCCTGCCCCCATCTATTCTCTGCCTCCCAAGTCCCAGCTGATCAGGAGGAAATGGGGATTTTGCAGTATCCTTCCCCTGGATTGGGGAGGGAATGGAGATTTTACAGTATCCTTCCCCTGGAGTGGGGTGGGAATGGAGATTTTACCGTATCCGTCCCCTGCTACGCCCACCAAACCGTGCCACGCCCACCAAGCCACAGAACCGGTAGTAAACATTTTTGAAACCCACCACTGAATGAGCTGCTATTTAATTAAGGAATCATAATCTCTACCTCTTGAAATAAAAAAGAGAAATCCTGACAGGAAGGTAATGAAGATAAGGAAGTTACTGTTATGTCAGCACATTTGTATAAGAAGCACAAAGAGTCAAACAGAAGAGGGATTTGACGAAGTGAAATAATGTTCTTACGTTGTAACACGTTAGTTTTTTAGACAACTTGGAAGCCCTTGTTAAGATTAAACGACAAGGCTATGAATGATTCCATAGATAAATAAAAATAAAGGTTCAAAAAATATCCTCAAAGATTATTACAAGTAATTTTGCTTGCCGAAGAATCAATCAGAATATAGATTTTTCTATATAAGGCTAAGAAACTCAAACCGTCTGAAATCAACCTTGAAAAAATGCTGTGTCTATGTGTCTACAGATTTACAGAATATCACACTATCAAACAAATTAACTTTATGCTCTTTTCCTGCAGGGCAAATTTAACCCAGCTCACTTTAATTATTGAAATATAATGTAACAGAGATGTATAAAAGTAGTGAGGTGGCCTGGGGCATATGTTTACAACTTGCCCGATATTTAATTTTTCTTCTGCAATGTGATTTACCTTTACATGTGGTACTTGTTTATGTTTTGACCCATCTGATGTGTCACATTGATGCTTCAGAAACCTTTTACTGAGAGTTTAAAGAGACAGACACTTTCAAGAATAGTTGTTTTTTTTTTCCAACGAGCAGATCTAAAGTAGTGCTTACCTTTTGCACTTTGGCAATTTGAAGTGACCTCCATTTCTTTCTTCTGCCAATTGAGGCAGACAAAATAATCAGCTTCAGAGCACTATCCTGAACAAAGGAGGACCAAAATGCATATTGCGAACCATTATTTAATATACACTCATTATCCCAATTGATTGCTATAATCCATTTAAAAAGAAACGGTGCTAGAGTACATTAGTAAAACTTCATTGCACCTAATTTGTAGGGAATTTCTTTTTCTTTTTCTTTTTGAACTCTACTACTGCTCAAAGTACAAGGAAAGGATTTTACCCTGTCATTAGTCTGTCTGAAACTCCAGCGAACAGTCATTGCTTTGGTAAAGCAGTTGACCCAAGATACAAATTCCTCTAAAACATATACAGGTTACTCCTCAGGGTCACTTCTTCTTTCACCTGGCTAGCAATCATTGCACTCTTATATTCACTTAACTCACTGTGTCAACATACAGTAAATTTCATAAGCTTCTGTTGGGTCTTTCTATGTATTGTATATAGTGCTGTTTTATCCTATTGTTAGCCTTATCAGTGAACTCTCTTCTTCACTCTCCTTCCCAATCATCAGGTTTATATGAAGAACAAGTATACAAGTGATGGCTAACTTTTTGCCATTGTATGCCAGGAGGGGGGGATGGGGGGTCGTGCACGCATGTGCCCACACCCATAATTCTATGGCCCATCTCCACCCATGCATGCATGCATGTGACCCCCCCTCCCCCCACTTCTGGCATATGATGGCCTGGTAGGCCTGTTTTTCTTTCTCATCGGGCTCCAGGGCCTCTGTAGGAGTCTGGGGAGGGCGAAAACGGTCTTCCCCACCCCCCCAAATACCAGCTTCTGGTGGGACCGGAAGTTGTCAAATGTGCCATTTTTGGCCTCCGGAGGACCTCTGGGAGAGTGGGGAAGACCGTTTTTGCCCTCCCCAGACTCCTACAGAGGCCCTGGAGGCTGGGGACAGCAAAAAACGGCCTTCTGGTCCCACCGGAAATTGTCAAATGGGCCATTTTCAGGCTCTGGAGGACCTCCGAGGGGTGGGGAAGAGTCCTAGAGAGGCCCTGGAGCCAGGTGTGAGAGAGAAATGGGCCTTCCCCACCCCCAGGCCCTCCGGAGGCAGGAAACAGACTGTTTCACTACTTCTGGTGGGCCCAGAAGATCCAAAAATCAGCTGGCTGGCGCGTGCATGTGCCCACTGATATGGCTACGATTGCCACCTGTAGCATGCGTGCTATAGGTTCGCCATCACAGAAGTATAGAATAAAGTGCAGGCAATCAGAGGGCCATGTTAGTGTACCATGAAGGTCAAGCTACTGAATTCATTTCTTTTTTTCAAGAGAGAGTCTTGAAAAAGGCAGGATGCTATCTATGGGGTTTCTGATGGCAGAGTTTTCATGGAGAAACACAAGCTATCTTGATGCAGATTTCTCATCTCTTTAAGGCTAGAATTGCAAGAGAAGAGGTTATCAAAAAAATGAAACAATAAAAGTGACACTATGCAGAGAGGATTGAATTGAGGCCTTTGAACTATGGTGCTGGAGAAGACTCCCGCGAGTCCCTTGGACTGCAAGGTGATCAAACCAGTCAGTCCTAGACGAGATCAATCCTGACTGCTCTTTAGAAGGCCAGATCCTGAAGATGAAACTGGCCACTTAATGAGAAGGAAGGACTCACTGGAGAAGAGCTGGGAACAATTGAGAGCAAAAGAAGAAAGGGATGGAAGAGAATGGGGTGGCTGGATGGAATCACTGAAGCAGTCAGCGTGAGCTTAAATTATCTCTGGGGGATGGTAGAGGACAGGAAGGCCTGGATGAAATTTGTCCATGGGGTCGCGATGGGTCGGACATGACTTTGCAACTAACAACAACAATGCAGAGAGGGCCTGAAAAATTGTAGTGATGGATATGATGGAGCCCTTCCCCATCTGAAGTACAGATGTTCGCCAGCTTGGCAACTCGATCCTAATGCAATTCTGGTGATGGGTCACTGCTTTCTATCTCATCTGAAGGCAGAAGGTTAATTAAGAGTTATAGCCAGTCAATATTTGATGCATAACATTTCTCTCAAACATTTTACACTTGCCCTATGTCACGGGTGACAAACTTGTGGCGTCACATTGCCATCACGTGACATATCACAACTTCAAGGAACTGGGGTGGCCATGGCCTACACATGATGCATCCAGCCCATGGGCCATCAGTTTGACACCCCTGTTCTATGTCCTTTCACTTGCACCCTCTTTGAACTGCTGCCGTAGTACAACACTAGAGCCCAGCTTCATGCTAACCTACAGAATAGTAAATTATTCCAACTACCCTCATCATCTCATTTAAGGCTTTCACCTTGAGTTTGCTGATTTTTTTTTTTTTTTAGAATATCCTTTTTCAGATTTTAGGAGGGATTAAGGCAGGGGTGAAATGCTTCCGGTTCGGACCGATCTGGTAGCGATGGAGGCGGGTGGTTCAGAGAACTGGTAGCAAAAATCCCTCCCCTACCCCCATTGCCAGGCTGAGCCACACAATCATCAGAAGCTTTTTTTTTATTTTTAAAAGCATTTTTTCTACAACCTCTTTGGCTGAAAAAATGCTTTTAAAAGTAAAAAAAAAGACTCTGATGATCGCGCGGCTCAGCTGGGATCATCAGAGGCTTTTTTTTTTTTTAATAAAAAGTTTTTATTGGTTAAGAATATACAATATTATAGTTTACAATATGTTGAATTTTCAATATCTTTATGAAAAGATATTTCAATTATTATTTTCTTTTTTTAAATTTCTCACACAACAGACATTATTATCTTAAATCAAAACAAACAACCAGGTTATATAAAAATTATATAAACAAAAAAAAAGAGTGTTATACAAAATACAATAAAAGAAGAGAGAGAAAAGAAAAATGTCAATTAAAAAAACCTTAAACAATAGATTCCCCTCCTTTCTTCATTTCCTAGTTCTGGCTCTTAAAACCATGGTCTGGCTTCCCTCCCCCTCCCGGGCCGCAACAGCTCCGTCCGCCTCCGCTCCTTGATCATCTAATACTTCCCCCTCTTCGGCTCCTGTATCTTCTCCACCTAGGAAGGATTTATGTTGGTCAAAAAAAGCCTTAGCTTCCGTTACATTATTAATTTTCTTCTTACTGTCCTCCCAAAAAAATCATCAAACCCTCCGGAATCAGCCACCTAAAACCTACTCCCTTGAGGTACAGCTTATTTGATAAAAAATAATATTTTCTTCTTAATTCTCGTACCTGTCTGGGAATCTGCTTCAGGATGGTGATCTCCTTGCCCCTGTACACCAGCGCCCCCAGTCTTTGTTTTCTCAATATCTCATCTCTCAGTTCCCTTCTCACAAATTTAATATGAATCTCTCTTGGTAGATTATGTAAAATTGCAAATTGTGAGTTTACTCTGTACACCAAGTCCACATCCCTTCCAATAGACTCCAAATCTCTTTCTAAAAATTCACCCAACATTTTAACCATCACTTCTCTCAAATTTTCCTGGTCAAGTTGTTCCACGTTTTGGAACCTGAGAAAATAAGACATCTTATCCAATTGTAAGGTTAACATTGCATTTCCTCTCCCATCCTCCACCTTCTGGAGTGCCCGTACCTCCCCCTCCAGACCCCCCATCTTCTTCTTGTTTTGCTCTGCCAGCTGTTGAACATCATTTAAATCTTTTTTCATAAGTGTCATTTCAGATTTAATTTCAGATAATCCTTTTTGGACGTCATCTAACTTGTCCAACTTTTGGTCCAATATTGCCAGTCTTTCCAAAATTTTCCCCATGTCAGTTGCTGCTGATTTGTGGCCCTTAGCCATCTTAGATCAGTAGAAGATGAGAAATCAAAGGGCAAACCTCCAGAGAAGAAAGAGGGATTCGCAATCAAAGTAATTTTTCAACTGTCCACCAGTGGGCGCTCACAGGAGCAACGAGTCCGAAGTATAGAGTAGGTCAAACAGGAAGCCAGAGGAGAATGTTGTCTTCAATCATAAATAAAGAAGCAGGAAGTCAGACAGTCGCCATTGTCTGCCGGGGGGAGGGGCCACCAGACCTCTCCAAGAAACTCTGCCACAGCCATCCTCCAAGGAAAAGTCAGAAAGGTAAGGGGTTTCACCCCATCTCCTTCCCCCTAGTTCTCTGCCACGGCACCTTTCCAGCTACAAGGGGGGGGGGGAAACTCCAACCCCTCCTCTCGCCTCCAGGATGCCTGCTCCACTCTACAATCAGTCAGTACAGTCCGTTGTGCCTTCTTAGGTAGCACCGGTCCCCTTAGGCGCTGTGGCGCCTCGGCGGCCTCAAAAAAAAAGTCGCCGATCGCCTCCCGCCCCCTCTGGAGCCTCGGGCGCGCCAGCATCGGCCTCCCGGCCCCTGGAAGTGAGGCAGGGGACCCCTGGCGAGCCGCCCTCAAACGGCAAACGCCCCAATAATGGGGCGCTTGGCCCAAAGGGCCTCCAGATGGGGGGGATCAGACTCTGGGGCCAGAGCTAGCCCGATCAAAGTCTGTCGCCAGCGGAACCGGAAGCGGAAGCCCCATCAGAGGCTTTTAAAAGCATTTTTTCTACAACCTCTTCGGCCAAAGAGGTTATAGAAAAAATGTTTTTAAAGGGAAAAAAAAGCCTCTGCCGATCAGGCAAGTCAGCTGGGATCGTCAGAGGCTTTAAAAAAACAAAAAAGCTTTTGCCGATCAGGCAAGTCAGCTGGGATCGCCAGAGGCTTTTTTTTTAAAAAAAGAAAGCCTTTACCAATCAGGCAAGTCAGCTGGGATCATCAGAGGCTTTAAAAGCATTTTTTTTACAACCTCTTCAGCCGAAGAGGTTGTAGAAAAAATGGTTTTAAAAGTAAAAAAAAAAGTTGGCCCACTCAGTCATATTACCCCACCACCACCAAGCCACGCCCACAGAACTGGTAGTAACAAATTTTACATTTCACCACTGGATTAAGGCCATTCCTAAAAGCTCTAAGGTCCCTTCTATTAGGTAAATGTTTTCACTTTGAGAAATAAGCCTTTTTATTTTTTGGTCATGGCTTTGGAATAAATGAAGAGGTACATACAATGTTATGAAACCGGTGTAGGTGTATTATTCTTTCCATTTAGGACTAATGAAAAACAAAGCTAAAAATAACAGTATTTTTTAAAAAAATACAGAAAATGTCCCAGCTTCCTCCTCCACATGTGTCTATTTAAACCGGTGCTGAAAACAGCATAAGAATAATTTGCATTTGGACTGTGCAGGATATACAGACACTAGTGTTTAGGACTTTTGCCTCAAGATAGAATTACAGGTAGCCCTTGACTTACAACCACAATTGAGCCCAAACTTTATGATGCCAAGTGAGACATTTGTTAAGTGAGATTCTTGCCACATTTGTTAAGTGAATCATTGCAGTCATTAAGTTAGTAACCTGGTTGTTAAATGAATCTGGCTTCCACATTAACTTTGCTTGTCAGAAGATTGCAAAATGGGATCACATGACCCTGGAACTGTTCCACCATCATAAACCAATTGCCCAGCATTTGAATTTTGATCATGTGACTATGGGGATGCTGTAACGGTCATAAGAGTGAAAAATGGTCATAAGTCACTTTTTTCAATCCCCTTGTAACTTTGAATGGTCACTAAATGAACTATTGTAAATTGAGGACTACCTGCCTAAATCAGGATGAACAAATAAAAGGGGGTATTTATAGCTAATTTTACTACCGGAGATAAGGTGGGAATAAGGTCTTTGCTTTGCTATTTTCTGTGCTGCCAGGTTAATCTACTTATTTGTTGAATTTTCTTTTGCTTTGCTTTCTTAATCTTCAAAATGATTGAAAATATATTCCCTTTGTTTTTATTTATTTTTTTCAATAAAACAAAAAAAAGCACTAACATTTTATCAATGGCTATTGGTACCTTGTATTTATCTAAGATTTGTGGTGACTAAAGCAACTGTGTGCAGCTGAGTGTCCTTTCTTTCATTATATAATCCTATTCTCTAATGGCCTGGAACCTCTCTAGCTACCCTCACTTCAATTAAATCCCAAGGAAATCATTTATAAAATAAATTCTCCCATGAGGCTTCTTCAAAGTAGAAAGCGAGAGCACTCAGGAAAGTTCTGAATTATACAGTGAGGTGTAAAAGCACCCCTCCCACTCCACTGACTTGGAACAACAAAAAAACCTCAACTATGTCTAACATTCTGAAGTAACCTGAACATGAGGTAGAAAAACAGAAACTTCTTTTACAGGAGATTTTTTTTAAAACCCAAATATTAAGTAGAACATGGAAGATCCCACAAATTGCTACAAGTGTCAAGGGTGAACATAATTTCTCCATCCCTGACAATCATACCATAGACTTCTAAAATCCTTTTGGTTTCTAATGAAGGTTGTGGGTTTGCCCCAGTTAAGATAGGCCCAGAGGTGGGATTCACTTACCTTCGCAAATGTGAGCACACTTTGCTCGCATGAGCCTCCTCTATGCATGCGCATGGCATTCCGTGCATGCACATTGCTACTGTATTACAGAGCCTTCCGCAGTCACCACTTCTGGTTCGCCTGAACCAGATAGAACCAGCTGAATCTCACCACCAGATAGGTCAGTTCATAAAGTTGATATTAACCAGATATAAACAAGTTTACCTCCCACTTCATAGAAACCGAAATAATAGTCTGAAGTGCCAAAACATGTATGGAATGCTCTTACTTTGGGAGCAAAACTGGATATCGTGGAATCAAGTTAGTGGCATTTTTAGGCAATCAAACTTTCTTCTATTAAATTGAGTCTTTATTAGAAAGATCTCTGGCAGTGATTGCGAACCTTTTTGCCATTGCATGCCAAAAGCATGGGGAGCGTGGGGGGCTTGCACGTGCATATGCCCACACCCATAATTCAATGACCCTGTCCCCCGCCCTCCCCATGCATGCATGCGCAACCCCCCCCACACACACACCCGCTTTTGGCACACGACAGCAAAAAGGTTACCAGTGGGCCCGATAGGTCTGTTTTTCACCCTCCCCAGGCTCCAGAGGCTTTCTTGGATCCTGGGGAGGGTGAAAACGGCCTTCTCCACCACCCCCAGAGGCCCTCTGGAGGCCCCTCCGCTGGGCCCGGGGGCCCGAAAATCAGCTGGCCGGTGCACACATGTGCGCTGCAGCTGAGCTATGGCAACAGTCACGTGCCCACAGATATGGCTCTGCGTGCCACCTGTGGCATGTGTGCCATAGGTTCGCCATCATGGGTCTAGACACTAGGGCAAAAGAGAGACCCTTCACTTATAGCTAAAGGTCAAGCCTTTTCAAGATTCTGTAGATCAATCATTTTTTCTTGAGAAAAAGTTATCTATTCTGTAAAAAGCATGCTAATTTGAGGAACAGGCGTTCTTATTCTTTGGTCATGGTGCTGGAATGAAGGAAAAGGTATATAAGTTGTATAACTACTATAAGGTATATTACTACTATGGTAAGGAGCTTGACAGAAGCTGTTCCTTTGGACATATATGTGATTCCATTGAGAGCAGAAACTCTTTTGTGCTATGTGACCTTCTTAGTTTCTTCTCTCAAGAAGTTTAGCTTGCACATCCCAAAAGCCGGAAGTAATAAGGGACTTTAGAATGGCATAGGAAGGTTACAACTGGATGGACCCTGGAAGCATTTTGCAGCCCTGATATTCAAAATTTTAAATCCTTTATATATGTGGAAGACAACATTGGCTCCTACTCCTATGTTTGATCTGAGCATTTTGAAAATAATCATGATTATGTTTGCATAAATATGCCTACACTTTGGGAGAAGATCTATGCTCTTGTTATTTGAGCCTTTGTAATTGTATGAATAGGGATCTAAATAGAGTGATATCACACCTCTTGAAATTCCTGCTCACAATCTCACACACAGAGAGGTTAGCATGTATTTGGGATACTCAGTTTAGGAATAGATTTGGGTCTGGAAAAGTAGTGGAGATTTTGATTGAATTTTTCAGCTTCAACTTCCTTTTGCTTTACAAGTCGTCCTTGACTTATGACCACAATTGAGCCCAAAATTTCTGTTGTTAAGTGAGACATTTGTTAATTGAAACTTGCCACATTTTACAACCTTTCTTGCCACAGTTGTTAAGTGAATCACTGTGACTGTTAAGATAGCAACCACATGGTTGTTAAGTGAAGCAGGCTTCCTCATTGACTTTGCTTGTCAGAAGGTCACAAAAGGGGATCATGTTACCTCAGGAAACTGCAACTGTCATAAATATGAACCAGTTGCCAAACATCTGAATTTTGATCACGTGACCATGGGGATGCTGCAATGGTCATAAGTGTGAAAAACGGTCATAGGTCACTTTTTTCAATGCCGTTGTAACTTTGAACAGTCACAATGTCAGGGTTCCAAGTAACCAACCACAACGAAAGAAGACTCTGAGGCTTGAAGTTCCTCAAAATTCCGTTTTATTAGAGATGTCATATTAGCACATCTTGGAAAACTCAAATCTGAAAGTTTCCACGTTTTCCCCACCCAAAGGAAAGTCCAAGTTCTTACAAGCACCCACAAATTCATCTCATGGTCCTATTAAAGCACCGTCCCAACTGGAGATGCCTCCCAGCCACACCCCTCTAGGTGCAGGGCAAGATGTCCTTGACTCTCTGAGAAAGGAATGTTATTATGACTATATATCACCCTTGCTCCATACAATCCCCCCTCCCATTTTCCCACAGCAGTAAATGTGGCAGGCCTGAAGATCCAATGCAAAAGATGGCTTCCAGGCCTGATACACTAATTGAACTGTTGTATGTTAAGGACTGCCTGTATTCTCTATTGTGATGATTCATGGAGAAATTTCCATATGCCGTTGTTACTTTGAGCAGTCACTAAATGAACTGTTGTATGTCAAGGACTATCTGTATTCTCCATATGCTTTTCTCTGGAATTTAATGCTGGTTTTAATGATAACTAAAATTATTACAAATTGTACAATGACTTTGCCCCTGTAGAAAGGAAAGATTATATTTATTTTGTCTGGTACAAAATGTAGCATCTGCTGGCCTTGTGCCAATATTACACACAATACCAGTTGGTTATTGTCGGTTTATTTTTGGATAGGAGAAAACGAGGGTACCATTTTGTTCTTATGGATTTCTTACTGAATACATAAAAGTACTGTCTTTTTTAAACTGGGCTCCAAAGCTGCATGATATCTAGAGACAAAGGAGGATGTTTGCATTTCAATGTGTGTTTACTCAATCCACATTTCCACAAATCCATATTTTTCCAGACTTCACGATGCAGTCTGTAATTCAAAACAGTGTGCACAAAGTATGTACCTAAAGGAAATCAGTGCACAACAATTTATACGTTAGGGAAACATGAACTCCAAACAGCTTGTTATAGAAAATGTTGGAAAACTGCATAAATCCTTCGAATATGCTTTCATTTCAGTGCAAACTGTTTTATTCTTGGCAATTTACTAGTCTGAATGAAAATGGGCAGAGCTACTGAACAAAAGCACAACTGACAAGATCAATGCTTATAAATAGTCCATATAAGTATTGTCCAATATTTCAAGGAGAATTTCTGTGTATTGAAATTAGCCTGATAGAAATACCCCCTAGCTTGGAAGGAAGCTATTGAAAAATAGATTCTTCTAGGTGTTTCAATTTTCCCTTCATCCAGATCGTGTCAACTGTTTCAACATGAGGTCCTTCTCAGGAAAACAAACGAAACAATGTGCCAAAACACATCCCTTTTTGCTCTGCTGTTCATGGCAGAAAAAAGACTGCTTGTCTAATATTGGTCATCAACAAGGAGAATTAATTGAGAAGACCTCAATTTAGACTTTGAGGACTAAACACTGCCTTGCTTTTCTCTACATGGACAAATTCCATATAATGCATGAAAGAGTTCATTACGCTTCTTATTACTTGAGCTCTGAATTCTGTATATAAAGAATGCTAGTTTCATGGGTCTATTCCCCCCCCCCAAAGAATTCTTTGAAGAGGAAGTCAGACAAGAGAAACGCTTCAATTTTTTTTTTGATAAGTATGTATCAATTCTGCTTACAATACAAAATAAAGCATTCTTGTTATATTAGGCAGCTGCATTATGAATATGTTTTCACTTGGCCTTAGTGATCAGGTATATTTTTTGTCTCCTCTTCCATTCCACTCCTGTCTAGCTAAAGATGAGCAACATATAAAATAGAAGATGATTCAACACATACATTAGTGAGAGTATAAAAATAAGTGTTTTGAAAGGTTTTTTTTCCTTTCAATCTGGCACTCCAATGACTCTTTAGATTAAACCTGGTAGATACAATAGGAATTGGATTCTTTTTCTTCCTCCTAGGGTAGGGTGTAATGGTGCTGAGTTTCATCTTTACAAAAATATATATAAATATATATGATCCATCCATCCGAAGACAAAGCTCTTTGTGTATAAACAGAATGATAAAGTAAAGGTTCCCTTCGCAAATATGTGCTAATCGTTCCTGACTCTAGGGAGTGGTGCTCATCTCCATTTCAAAGCCGAAGAGCCAGCACTGTCCGAAGACGTCTCCGTGGTCTTGTGGCCAGCATGACTAAATGCCAAAGGCACACAGAATGCTGTTATCATCATATTTTTCTACTTGTATTTTTAACATCCTTTGGAACTGCTAAGTTGGCAGAAGCTGGGACAAGTAATGGGAGCTCACCCCATTACGCGGCACTAGGGATTTGAACCGCTGAACTGCTGACCTTTCGAAGGACAAGGTCAGCGTCTTAGCCACTGATCCACCGCATCCCTAACGGAATGATAAGCATGTGCTTTTCATTCAGGTAGCAAGAAGGAAGCCCTTCTATTCCAGTTAACTAAGCTGATTCGCCTTCATATGTATTACACAGGCTGAGATAATCAATAACTTATCAGCCTGCTGAGAACCGATTAACATTTATTTATTTATTTATTTATTTATTTATTTATTTATTTATTTATATTATTTATTTATAACATGTGGTTAAGATGCAACCCTTCCAAGTGCAATTCTGCTGTGCCAAAGGTGGCCTTGGGTCTATCACACTTCAGCAGTTTAGGCTCAATAATAACCACTCTTGTTTGACAAGATAGGAGATTGACACTTATAAATTAGAAGATTGTTTACATGATCTCTCTAATCTATTCGATTAATAAAAATAGAGCAAAAGCGTTTGGTACAATTCATTTCTCACTTCCCTTTTCAAGTGGGCTCAAACTGCAAGAAATCCAGCCTGCTCAATTAATCAGGCTGAACATCTCGAATACCTGCCGAGAATGCAGAGCTTCTGTTCTCAGAAAGTTAAAATTAAACACTTGAGTCTAAATTAAGGATCATTTAAAAGAGAGTAACTGTTGTCCACACCTAGGTCAAAAACTAATCTTTTTTGCTCATCCTTTCTTTAAATAGACAATTTATTGGGGGGGGGAATAATTGGAGGTTCATTTAGGTCACTACCAAATATAGATTGTACTGAGCAAGAAAATAGGAAAGGCAGTAGAGTTCAAGAATACATATTTAAGTTCCCGAATGATTTTAGTTTTAATTTCCACACTTTCCATGCTAGTCAACTAATTAACATTCTTTGCTTTCTAATCTTTAAAGAACAAAAGCAAACCTAGACTAACCTTAAATAGCAACAGATGATGGCAACATATCATTTATGCTATACTCTTTGGGACTGTCACATTACATCTGTGGGATTAAGGGTTTCAAAAGCTTGTCATTTTTTAATTGGGGGCTCTGTACAGTTTGTGTTTGCCAGATACATCATACCATCAAAATGCTTTTTTTTTTTTTTGGTCTTATATTGCTTTATAAAAATCTGTAAACCTAGATAAAAACCATCTGTGTACAAAGCATGTGGATTTTAGTAAACAGCTTTGAAAAATTGACTGGTGTTTAATAACTGGTGTCCATTTCACAACTATTGTCTGTGTGTTTAATAGCTTTTGTATGTGTCTGCCTGTGTGTGTGTGTGTGTGTGTGTGTGTGTGTGTGTGTGTGTGTACATTAAAGGTAGAACTCAAGTTTAAGAACATCTCCAACCAACGGCTTTTCTTCATTATTGGGGGATAATGGAATAAATACTACCCTTTTCATCTAAAAACCGAGTCAAAACTGAGGCCCAAATTGTTTCTATTACAAAAAATTCTAAATATTTCTATGTCGAATTTATTTATTTAGTTTCTTTCTTTGTTTATTATTATATTATTTTGCATTGGTCTCATGGACATCCACTTTGGTAATCCAGGTGGGCAATGTACCTTACCAACATCAAAATTATATCAAGGTATTGTACTTTTTTTTATTGTTGTTGTTGAAACTCTGTAATGCTTCTTTAGAAAGAACATGGATTATTTTTCTCAAAACTGATGTATAAATATGTGAAGAACAGAGAATTAGGGGAGGAAAGTGAGAAAAGTATAAATATTCATGATGAAAGGCAAGGTACCAAAAAACCTGACAAGTTTTGAACAAAACGTGACAACTGAACCTGAGGAGATATAATAAAATACCAACTCAAAAACTGTTTTAAAAGATGACCTAGTCTGTGATGAGATGAATCTTATCACAATGTCCGTAAGGTGCATTCCAATAATACCTATCTGAGAATAATTGAAAATCAAAATGGTTTACTTGAATAAAAACATATTGGATTTATTCAAAAATATAAGAAGAGACTGGACAACCATTTGTCTGAAATGGTATAAGGCTTCCTGCCTGAGCAGGAGGTTGGACTAGAAGACCTCCAAGGTCCCTTCCAACTCTGTTATTCTGTTATTACTATAGAGTAAGTCCTTTTGGATCAGATGTAAAACAATATTTTCGAGTGAGTGCTGTAGATATGTTTTTGTTGTAGCTTGATAGAACTTCAAGTGCCCAATAGTCTTAGATCTTATTAGTGATGTGTGTTCATTTTACCATAACAGTGGTCATGGAATCTAACAAATGGCAATATTTTGAATTTGCCTTGATCTTTATCAAGAAAAACTATGAATATGGAAATATTGGTGATAACTCAAAATTATATTCTGTATATAGTGAACATAAAGTAACAGTTGACGAGAGAGACCTGACGTTAAAACTAACAAAAATCTTTGCTGATCAAAAATAAATGCTTGAACTTTTCTCCTGTACAGAAATTCATATAAGAAATTCTGATGATAAAATTTGAATGGATTGGGAAATTTTTTAATGAATTTCAATGGCGTAAATTTTTACACAGTTTTGTATCTCACTCAAACTACTGTATCTATATTTCCATCTTTTTACCTAATTATTATATTACCTAATATAATTATTCCACTTTGTGTCTAGAAAGATACTTCATATGTATTAAAATTACAAATTTTAAATGTTTTATAGCATTCATAGTATCTAGGCAAATCATCAAAGATAGGGAATATGGGATTTATTATAATTTACATTTACACAATTATATAATAGTTCCAACAGTAGGTAAGTAAAGTTAGGAGATAGGCCATTTTAGGCAAATCTTCATGTTGAGAATTATATATTCCATTTTTGCAATATATCAAGTCTCTAAGAATTGATTTGTGGAATGATGCCAGAAATCTGTCAACAGCTGAATTGTCTTCCAAGCAAACATGCCTTTGCCAATATATGTTCTGCTTCTATTCTTCTGGCACATCAATAGTGTTTAAGAAAGTTCTCTGCCCAGGTCAACTCCTCCTGAGTTTGGACTTCACAGACATCCTGTTTCATCCTAAAAATTCTAAAACCTTGCTTTGTTAAAAAATTACTTAATCTTATGGAGACCATTAAATTAATTCCTCACCTAATTTAATCATACAAAAAACCTCCAACTTGCCAGTGCAGATCGATCGATTTATCTATCTATCTGTCTGTCTGTCTGTCTGTCTGTATATTTGTCAGAGTTCCAAGTAACACCCCCAATGAAAGAAGACTCAGAGGCTAGATGTTCCTCAAAGTTCCATTTTATTAGTGATGTCATATTGGCACATCTGGGAAAACCCGAATCTGAGAGCTCCCAGGTTTTCTGCACCCAAAGGTCCCTGTCCAAAGGTCCAAGTCCCTGCTCCAGCACCCACATGTCCATCACATGGTCAAATCAATGCACTGCCCCAGCACCCACATGTCCATCACATGGTCAAATCAATGCACTGCCCCAGCACCCACATGTCCATCACATGGTCAAATCAATGCACTGTCCCACCTGGAGATGCCTCCCAGTCACACCACTCCAGGTGCAAGGCAGAATGACCTTGACTCTCAGAAAAAGAAATGTTATTATGGCTAGATATCTCCCCTACTCCATACAATTCCCCTCCCAATTTCCCACAGCACTAAATGTGGCAGGCCTGAAGATCCAATGTAAAATATGGCTTCCAGGCCTAACACTATCATCTTTATAATCTCTCTCCACCCACCTGTCCATCCATCCATCCATATATCATATTTAAGAACCCCCTCCTCCCAATCTCCCTTGGAGATACAAATTGCTTCTACAGTTGTATCTTGTTGGGCATCTTTGCCTAGTGATGGATAGTAAGATGAGCTAAAAAGAAAGTTGTAGCAATTTTATAAACTTAGCCATGAATTTATTATGCATTTGAAGACATACTTTTGTTCCCTTCTAAGAAAAGAAAAATATTTCTAGATCTCCATCCCCCCCCCTCTCTCTATATATATATATGATCCTGTTACCCCTTAATTTGGAGTAGAGTTGGAGTGACTGAATGGATGGAGATGCCCTTCCTGATGCCTATACGTAGTTTGTAGCAGATATTTTCTTTTTGTGCCCTGAGAAAGAAACATCTGCTGCTACCTACTCTCAACCTTCTGAATGGGAGAAGAGCATCTTCATCACTTGGCTACTGCACCGCTCACACTCTATATATCATTACCTATCTATATCAGGGGTGTCAAACTCAAGGCCCAGGTTCCAGATTCATCCCACGGCGTGCTTAGATGTAGCCCTTGGGACCACCCTGGAACCAGCCTATGGGGCCTCTGTCAGTGAAAATGGAGCTTGGGAAGGCTGCAGGCAGCCCTCCTGAGCTTTGTTTTCATTGGCAGAGGCATGCAGGAGGCCATCACAGCTGAAAATAGAGCTTAGGAGCTCATTTTCTCTGGCAACGTGCTCGGGCGCTCCCAACCCAAGTGACATCAAGCTAGTCATGACCACCCTGGCCTCACCCACTTGGCCTCCCAAGGTCAAACACAACCCTGATGCAGCCCTCAATGAAATCGAACTTGAAACCCCTGATCTATATCATCTGCCTGCCTGCCTGCCTGCCTGCCTGCCTGCCTGCCTGCCTATCTATCTATCTATCTATCTATCTATCTATCTATCTATCTATCTA
>WNWU01000004.1:34098630-34192167 GCA_012654045.1 Ptyas mucosa
CTATCTATCTATCTATCTATCTATCTATCTATCTATCTATCTATCTATCTAATCTAATCTAATCTAATCTACTGCAGGGGTGTCAAACTCACAGCATCACATTGTTGTCACATGATGTATCATGGTTTCCCCCCCCTTTGCTAAACTGGGGGTAGGCATGACCAGCGTGTGATGCATCTGGCCCGCTGGCCACGAGTTTGACACCCGTGATTTATTGTAATTAAGGATATAAGTAAATATGTACACTAGCTTGCAGCATCCAATCTGAGTCAGTCACTGATGGTTTCTTTCCTCCAACCACACTTATTTTTTTTCTATAGCACAAGCTTATAACTTCTTTCCTTCTTAAAAATTCTCTTTTCAAGTTACCCTGAACCTGAACCAACCAGAGTTTGCTCTGCCACCATCCACAGTTCAGGGCTGCATTTTCCTTTCTGCAGGCTCTTTAGGCTGAGTAAAAATGAGGGAACACACATCTTAAAACTGATAGCATTGCCATATACCTTACTGCTTTTTCCAGTTGCAGTTTATGTCTATCAGTTGACTTATTCATTACACATCTACTGATTTTAGAAACCTTTTTGACTAATTAGCAGTTATTCTGAAATAAAACTAAATGCTTTTCCTCACAAATTTAGAGACAAACCTTTGTTCTATAGAAAAACCCTAGCTCAAAAAAGCAACAAATATCATTGTAAATTGTTTATTCTCTTCCCTGACAGAAGATAAAAGTTCGTATCAGGAGTGCTGTCATATCTTACATGAGTTTTATTCTATTTTGGAATTATAGGCTAAAATGTCATTTGAGCAGATCCTAATTAATCACATTGATGTGGAATGTGAGGATTCCTCCAGTCCCTTCTAATCTCAGGGAAACTTAAAAGATTTTTAAACAGAGTATTTGTCTCCTGGTTTGTCAGAAGACGTTTCATCTTCTGCCTTGTGCTCCACATGTTTAATGCTGCCTCTGTTTGTTTTCCCTCTGGCATTTACTTAATACCTGCAGCTTGTAAACTAATATTTAAGTGCACGTTGAGATTGCTGAGTTAGAGATAGAGTCATAAAAGCCTTTTGCCACCACTCACTGTGCATGCAGCCAGCTTATCGAAGAGCTCACTTGGGAAACACACATTTTCCAATCTACATTACACCAGCATTTTTCCAGTGCATTAACCCCTCTTTTTCCTTTAGCAAAAGTACCTTTCTCTTCACCTCTATCTAATTCAAACAGTTAAACAAAACCCCCAAAAACAACAAAACCAAGATCTGGGAGGACAAAGGACTATGTAAAATTCTATCTGCTCATTTAAATGAAAATACAATTTATATAAAAAATGGACTTTGTGCGCCAACAGAACGGATGTTTTATTCAAAAGATGCTGTTTATGCCTATTTTGTTTGGCTTTTAACAGCTAGATCAGTGGTGGCTTTCAAATTTTTTTACTACCGGTTCTGTGGGCATGGCTTGGTGGGTGTGGCATGGCTTGGTGGGCGTGGCTTGGTGGGTGTGGCAGGGGAAGGTTACTGCAAAATTCCCATTTCCTCCCGATCAGCTGGGACTCGGGAGGCAGAGAATAAATGGGGGTGGGGTGAGTCAGAATTTTTACTACCGGTTCTTTAAACTACTCAAAATTTCTGCTACCGGTTCTCCAGAACTGGTCAGAACCTGATGAAACCCACCTCTGAGCCAGATGTCTTTAAAAATCAGGGGCAAGGGACTTGCAAATATACTGTAAATAAATGGATTATTCTTGCTGAACAATTGAGGGATAAATAGTTCTATCATGGTTTTTCATTGGAGAAAGTGTTCTCAATCCTCACCATGTTTTCTGCTAGATCATTCCGGTTTCAGAGTTGTAGAGTTTCTGAAAATAAGTAGAAGGTTGGTATGGTATTTAATCCCCTTCACACATTCTCATGGACACCTAAGGCATTAAGAGTCATGTGGTCAGCTGGGACATCTGAATATTATGCTTATATTTAACTGGATGTTGATACAGATAGTCCTCAACATACAATCAGAATTGAGCT
This sequence comes from Ptyas mucosa, assembly GCA_012654045.1. Taxonomy (NCBI): domain Eukaryota; kingdom Metazoa; phylum Chordata; class Lepidosauria; order Squamata; family Colubridae; genus Ptyas; species Ptyas mucosa. The sequence goes on from WNWU01000004.1 coordinate 34,100,662, forward strand.
CTAAATTTCCATTGCTAAGCAAGACAGTTGTGAGGTGAATTTTGACCCATTTTACAACCCTTTTTTGCCACAAACAAATCACTGCAGATGTTAAGTTAATAGCAATAGCAAAAACACTTAGACTTATATACTGCTTTACAGTGCTTTACAGCCGTCTCTAAGTGGTTACAGAGTCAGCATATTGCCCCTAACAATCTGGGTCCTCATTTTACCCACCTCGGAAATATGGAAGGCTGAGTTAATCTTGAGCCTGGTGAGATTTGAATTGCCAGATTGCAGGCAGTCAGCAGAAGTAGCCTGCAGTACTGCACTCTAACCACTGTGCCACTGCGGGTCATAGTAACATGGTTGTTAAGTGAATCTGGCTTCCCCATTAACTTTGCTTGTCAGAAGGTTGCAAAAGGTGATCACATGACCCAGGGACACTGCAACTGTCATAAATACAAGCCATTTGCCAAGCCTCTGAATTTTGATCACGTGACTATGAAGATGCTGCAACTGTTATAAGTGTGAAAAACAGCCAGAAGTCACTTTTTTTGAGTGGTTTTTGTAACTTCAAATGGTCACCAAATAAATGGTTATAGATCAAGGACTTCTGTTGGATCAAGTATACTTCCCTGGACAATCCTGCTTTATCGAAGTCCTAGACTTTTCATCATTATGTACAACTCATGTCCACCATCAACTATTTGTGTCTAAGATACCATGCAAATTGGAACTAGTCCATCATTGGTATCAGATTATGTCAGTGTGATTGGTCTCTAAATTGTACACATAACAAGGACAATTATTTACATTATTTACAATATAGAAAATAGCAGTCGCTTCCTAATAATTGTAAGTGCGGTTAAGGAGTGCAGGAAAAAAAAACCACACACATACACACACACACACACTCACACACACAAATACACCAACTTATTATATTAGTTTTTGTATATGAATGTGAAGAGAGAAAAAACCCCAATTTCTGAAGTGATATTCTGACTTATATTATTACGGTAGAAAAGGCATGTCTCTTCTGATCACAATTTTCTAAGTTAAAGTATTTATTTATACAATAGATGATTGTATATATATATATATATATATATATGTATTTTTAAGAGATGTTATCATTTTCTTTGTAAATGATTCCAGGATAGTCAATGTAGGAAAACACAATCAATCCACTTATAGCTTTCTGTCAAACATAAACAACTTCTGAAATAACCAAACATACGTGAAATAAATTTCTTTAGTTTGGATGTCTTAAGTCAAGATCACTTGCTTTTTAGTTATGAAATGGCCAATTTTTGCAGTGATTATATTTCTCATTACATTGAAACCTACACACACATGTATACAAAAATAAACAAACAAACAGACTGGAATCTGATATGGAAATCATATAGCAAGCTTTTGTTTGTCCATAAATTGATTCCTGAATCAAGTACAGGTAGTCCTCAACTTACAACCACAACTGAGCCCATAATTTACGTTAAGTTAGAAATTTGTTAAGTGAGTTTGCTCCATTTTATGACTTTTCTTGCCACATTGGTTAAGTGAATCAATGCAGTTGTTAAATTAGTAACACGGTTGTTAAGTGAACCTGGTTTCCCCATTGACTTTGCTTGTCAGAAGGTTGCAAAAGGGGATCGTATGAGTCTGGGATACTGCAATCATCATAAATGTGAGTCAGTTTCCTTATCACACATAAGTGCTTTATGTAACTTTGAAGGGTCACTAAATGAACTGTTGTATGTTGAGGACTACCTGTATTGTTACAGCTTGGTATGATTAGGTAAAAACGTACATAAACCCAGCAGCAGCACAGCTGCTTTCTTCTTAAAGGAGATAAAGCAAGAGCAAAAGCGTCTGTTTTGTAAAAGACACAAAGTTAAAAGACACAAGTTAGTAACTGACCCAGTAGCAAAATTCATTCACTTCTTTTTTCCTAGTAGTTAGCCTCTTGTCTTACTTGGCTGATCACAGTCTTTGATAGTGCTACCAGCATATAGTTAGCTTTATGTGATGTCTAAAATGAAATGTTGTGTTAAACTGGAATTCTCATTGTGGTCATAAAAGTGTTATTTTTCTATAACATGCTCAACCAAATGCCTTCAAATATCTTCCATTGGGATTATGACTCATAGCACTGGCCGTGCTAACTGGGAATGCTGAAAAATCCTGGAGCACAGACTGTAGGGGCAGAGGCAGAGGGTAGAGTAGTTCCATTTTTCTTTTTTTGCAGTATTTTTAATGATTATATTTCTCAGAAATTGGTTACACTTCTGAAGATTGTAGGCGATGGAAAGAAACAGGAAAAAAGAAAAAGAATCAAAAGCCGAGGGAATACAAGAAAGGATTTGTGCAGATGTATCTATGCTTAAAGTTATGAAAGTTGAAATGGGACGCACCTAATTAGGGACAGCAAAAGCAAGGCAAGGTGGAAAAGGTTTGCTACCTCGCAAGATGCGGGGGGGGGATGGGCATAATGAATAACTGTTTTGAACCAGGAGCAAAATCAAAGAACAATTAGGTTATAAATGTAAATAACAGAATAACAGAGTTGGAAGGGACTTTGGAGGTCTTCTTATACAACCGTCTGTTTAAGCAGAAGCCATTTCATTTCGTTTCCTTATGCCATTTCAGACAAAATCAGGGGTGAAATGCTCCCGGTTCAGACTGGATCACCTGATCCGGTAGCGATGGCGGCGGGTGGTTCGGAGAACCGGTAGCAAACATCTCTGCGCCCCTCCCCCCATGCCCAGCTGAGCAGCGTGATTATCAGAGGCTCTTTTAAAAACTTTTTAAAGCATTTTTTCTACAACCTCTTCGGCTGAAAAAATGCTTTTAAAAGTGAAAAAAAAAGCCTCTGATAATCGTGCGGCTGAGCTGGGATCATTAGAGGCTTTTTAAAAATGCTTTTAAAAGCTTCTGACAATCCCAGCTGATTTGCCTGATTGTCAGAGGCTTTTAAAAGCCTTTTTTTCTACAATGTCTTCGGCCGAAGAGGTTATAGAAAAAATGCTTTTAATTTTTTTTTAAAAAAAAGTTGGCCATGCCCATGGTCACATTACCCCACCACCACCAAGTCATGCCCACAGAACCGATAGTAACAAATTTTACATTCACCACTGGACAAAATGCTTGTCCAATCTCTTCTTAAAAGCCTATAGTGATGGAACACCTACAACTTCTGAAGGCAAGCCATTCTGCTGATTCATTTTTCTAAATGTGGATGCATACAATCTCCAAGATATTAATGGATAGAACCAGTCAACAAATTTCATATATTGAACATGACCATCTTTCAGCCTGATATATGTGTAATGAATGTGGTCAGATATTACTGGTGGTATTCTGCCAGTTCGGACTGGTTTGGGCAAATCGGTAGCGGAGATTGCAGTGTTATGCTGTCCTATTTAGCCATGTTTATGAGGTCAGGCGCATGCACGAATGGCACGTGCACGAACAAAGCACATGCATGGAAGGCCGGCTGCATACACGGAAGGCACACGCATGAGCAAAGCACATGCGTGGAAGGCCGGGTGCATGTGTGGAAGGTGCGTGTGTGCACGAAGCAAGCGTGCGCTTGCGCAGCGAACCGGTGGTAAAAATATGTGAAACCCACCTCTGTCAGATATGATTCTGGGAAACATACCCTACATCAGTGGTGGCGAACCTTTTCGGTACAGAGTGCCCAAACCGAAATGTGTGTGCATGCACACTCACCGGAGTGCCAAAAACCCAAAGACCAGCTGGCCAGTGCACACATGACTGTTTGGGGGGTGTTTTTTTGGGCCCCAAAAATGGCCTGAAAATGACCCCAAAACGGCCTGGTTTTTGGCCATTTTTTGAGCCATTTTCAGGCTGTTTTCCAGAGTGCCAGCATCCGCGAAGACCAGCTGGCTAGTATGCCAGAAACCAGAAGAGCAGCTGGCGACAGCATGCATGCCCAGAGAGAGGGCTCTGTGTACCACCTCTGGCATGTTGCCATATGTTCGCCATCACGGCTGAACATATTACCTTAAACACAGAATAGGGGAGGAAAAAAACTCCTCACTCCTTCAAACATATCCAAAGACGTAGCTATCAGAACAGAAATCGCTTGTGTACCATTTTCGATTTCAGATTGGCCATTTTCTGCAGAGAAATGGCTGCTGAGTTTCTGATTAATATACCTCTTGACATATATAAATGGGCCTGGCTGTTTCCTAATTCAGAGTATGGAAAGTAGATTGAAAGTCCAAGGAGAACAGTAGATTTTGCATTAATTTCATCATTGAGTTGCCCGAGAACAGTAAGTAAAACTCATCTGCAAAGCAATTTGAAAGTCCCTTAAGCATTGTTACCATCTTTGGTCAGAAGACTGAAATATTTAGCAATTTGCAATATTATTACCAGCCCAAATCAATCCACTGTAGGATGAAGGCCGCTTCATTGAAGGTTATGGACCATAATCTACCCTGTTGGATTGGTAAATAGCAATAGCACTTAGACTTAGACTTATATACTGTCCCACAGTGCTTTACAGCATTTTCTGGGCAGTTTACACTGTCAGCCTATTGACCCTAACAATCTGGATCCTCATTTTGCTGACCTCGAAAAGATAAAAGGCTGAGTCAACCTTAAGCCTTTCAGGATTCAACTCCAGACTGTGGGCAGAGTTTACTTGCAATACTGCATTCTAACCACTGTGCCATCAGGGTTCCTAAATAGAGACTTTTTGGTTTTCCAGTCTAGTGACTGGTCCAAAATCATCCAGCTGGCTTCTGTGTTTGAGGAACTTGGGTTTGTGCTCCTAGTCCATCACCTTAATCACCACAGCACATAGCTCTCATATATATGTGTGCTTTGTGAGAATAGCATGAAGAAGTCTAGTTGGCTTTGCTTTCAAAATACTTCATCCCTCAGGTGAAACAGAATCAGCATAGAACTTAAATCTAGATATTCCATCTGTCATAATTTTAAACAGTTATATGTTTTCAATTTTCTGTTAAAGGGAAGATGAAGAGGGAAATATTTCACTTTGTATTTGTAAAAAAAATGTTGCTTGCTTTCTCCCTTAAAAACAAAACAAAATAAAACCTGAACTGTGATTCATCATTTCCCCCAAAATGTAGTTATAGTCCTCCTTATATGAATACTGCTCACTGTTTTCTAAACTGGTACAAGGATTTGTGTTAACAATAATCAGCAACAAGGATTATATGACATAAAACTCAAAACATATATTGAGGAAGCCAGTGCTGAACAAAGTGTGAGAGAAATTTGACTCAAGATCAAGTTCCTATTTGTTTTTCACTTTGTTATCCATCTGAAATTCAAGACTCCATAATATCCCATCCATTTCCATTTTAACTTTATTTCACAGAAGTTAGACTGAAAGATAATGACCAACTGAGAGTCAGTCAGAGAATTTCTTACCCGGCTCTATCTATTATGCTTTCATATGATTTTTCATCATTTTAATGGTAAAAATCAGAGAATATGGCACAATCAAATGCATTCTCTGAGGAACTGATTCACATTTAAAGTACCCAAAGGATAGGTGCTCACTCGGTTGTTTTCTTGAAGACATTTCATTTCCTAACTATGTAACATCATCAGTGCTAGCAGAGAGTGGGGTTTTGCTCTCATTTTGTGTACCAGTGGCTTGCCCTGTCAGTGTTAGTAGATGAGGTCTTGGTGGTTCTATGATTGTCTTGCTTACTGTTAGCTTGTTTGTCTGAGTTGGTCCCTGATTGGGTGATAGGATGATTGGGCATAGTTTACATTATGTAGCACATTTCAGCATTTTGTTCTAAACAATATATTAGCCAGATATATGAATAGGGACATTTCCAGCTCCAATAAAAGGGAATATTTGTAACTCATAGTTGAACCATCAGTAACACTGATGATGTTACCTAGTTGGGTAATGGATATAGTAAATGCATATTGAATTATCTGCAAGGAAATGACCTACTCAGACAGCACCAAGGACCCCACATTTGTAGCATTTGTGCAATCAGTTTTCCATTCATTCCAAGTGAGAAATATTTAATGTATGCAAAATAATATTAATGCAGGTTGGTCTTTCTCATTAAGAAAAATGAAGGGCTTTTCCAGGCAAGGGAGCCATTCATGTCCACAGTGTAAAAATCCTGCTTCCATTGCCCAAGGCAGATTGAATATAGATCAATACAACCCAACATTAAAGCTATTCCGGTTCAAATCTGGCAAGGAAGATGCATTTATTTTTGTTTTAGAACTGTTATGGCTGCATGATGGAATGCTGAAATTCCCAAGGCTTCCCTTTTGCTCAAGCTGGTTGTTCGAAACAAAATTGCTTTCTTCATTAAGCTCCAACTTTAATTTTCAATATATTAAATTTATGGGGTGTTTGAAGCAATAACATGTTCTTTTTATTGGTTTTGTTCTTCCAATTATTAAACTAAGATTGTCATTTAAAGGTAATCTTTGTCATGATGCCTTGTATATATATTCCGAGTTTTATATTTATGAGATGAATAAACCAAATTGAAAGTGATTGTTTTAGAGGGGAAAAAAGTTCAAATTAGTTCTGCTATGATTATGTTTTTGCGAGTATAAATATAGGCAAAATAACATTAATTTAATGGAAGCTAAATCTGATTTATGTATTACTGACATAGCAAACGGCGTATCTAAAATTGTACTTAATAGAACTTAAATATTATATAAACTTTACAATAGCAATCTGTATAAATGAATTCATCATTTTATTTTCTACATTTTTTTCTTCTATTCAATTGTGTTCAATTCTCCTGGACTGCCTGGACATGTTCCTACAGTTTTCTTCGGCAAGGTTTTTCAAAAGTGGTTTGCCATTGCCTCCTTCCTAGGGCTGAGAGAAACTGACAGGCCAATGGCCACCCAACTGGCCTTGTGCCATGGTGGAACTAGAATGCATGGCCTCTCAATTTCTAGCCTGATGCCTTAACAACGATTATGCTTTCTATATTCATATTTTCTATGTTAAAGGCAAGTTCCGGCTTAGTAACATTGTTTCTGAGTAAACAAAAGGAAAATTTTTTTAGAGGTATATTGTTTCAAATGAAGAATTTTTAAGCACTTGCGTTTAACTCTTCTGTTGAAGCTAAATACTAAGCCAGCAGAGTTTAACAAGTAGTTGTTACTCCATTAACATGTTTTCCCCAGCCAATTACCATGGGGCTGTTCTTTTCCAAGGATGAATAAAATCCACCCGATTTCTTTTCAGAGATTTTGTTCATGGCAACAGAGAAAGTCTGCCTGATCTATTCAAAGACACCAAAGGGGGTCAACACTCAGATTCTAGGGCAAAAATGTACCTTGGAACATGGAAGATTATTTTGTACAGATAGTCCTCAACATACAACTAGTTGCTTAGTGACTATTCAAAGTTATGACCCCCCCAAAAGCTATGTATGAAGTTTTGAAGTTCCAACTGCTGCCCTCCCCCATGGTCACATGACCGCATTTGGGGCACGTGGACACTGGCTCTCATTTAAGGGTCATTTGCAGCATCCTGTAGTCACATGACTGCAATTTGCAAAACTTCTGCCAGAAACCAACATTCAATCCTGGTTTCTAGCATAAACCATCCCGCAGCAAATAATGGGTTCATAGAATGACCACTGCAAAATAAAAAAAAATCAGATCGGTCATGAGATCACCTGATTTAAAACCATCAGGAAACAGTAATTCGAAAAATTCTACAATGTGCAGAAATGGATAAGATGACGCTGGAAATTAAGGAGAGGGAAGAGCCAGAATATTATAGAGTGTGGAATAAATTATATGATTGGTTAGAAAAAAGAAATCAAAATAATAATTTGGAATGTTAATTTAACCGGGTTAAAACTAGGAAGTGTAAATTGCTGAATAGTGTCAACTGGATAAAGATGGTTTTATAAATAGATATTAATGTAAATATAAGTACGTAGATGAATGATTGAATAAGAATAGCGAATACATATCCATGTCGATACAGTAAGCTGTAAAATAATATATGATGTAATCTTATGTTTGTTAGGTGTTTTTTAATGTATTTTTGTTTTTTGTTGTATTTTTCTCTAATTTGTTTTTAAAATTTAAAAACTCAATAAAAATTATTTTTTTTAAAAAAATAAAACCATCATGACTCCTGACCTTAATTGCCAGGCTCAATTATGATTGTAAGTCGAGACGTATCTGTAATTCCTGTCTGCTACTCCTTAAATCCAACCAGTTTTTCCCCCAAATTCATTCAGTAACCCAGGAAAAGAGGCAACAATTCAGAGTTAGATCCCAAACCACTGCATAGCAGGGGTGGGTTCTAAATAATTTTTACTACTGGTTCTGTGGGCGTGGCTTATTTTGTGGGCATGGCTTGATGGTCATGTGACAATTATTTAGGATTTAGCAGAGGTACTGGTCTACCAGGCTTTTAACTGCTTGCAGAACTGTACCAATCTACCCATTTATTTTTTGCAGGCACTGGTCTACCCATTTATTTTTGCAGGCACTGATCTACTCATGTATTTTTGCAGGCACTGATCTACTTATGTATTTTTGCAGGCACTGGTCTATTCTTTTGTTTTCTTTTAACACTGATCAGCTGTAGGGCGGCTCTTTGAAGCCCCGCGGCAAGAGTTTAAACAGTTTTTTTCCCTCTAGCCATCAGCTGGGACTCAGGAGGCAGCAATAGATTGGGGGTGGGGCCAAATAAAAGGTAAGAATAATGCGGGGGTGGGTGGGGAGGGGGCGGGGGGTAGGGGGGTGCAGGGGGGCGGGGGGCAGAACTGGTTCAGTGACATCATATCATCACTGCTACTGGCTCGGGAGAACCGGGCTGAACCGGGAGGAACCCACCACTACTGCACAATAATTTAAGGTCTAAATCCAAAGCAAGATTAAGAAAAGCAGAATCTAGCTGCTTCCTAATTTAGCATATTTGTATGAAACATTAAAGAAGGGGATTTTCCAGAACTTTGTGAATTCACCAACTCTGGAAGTTTTTAAGAGATTGGACAACCATCTATCTGAAATTGTATAGGTTCTTGCCTGAGCAGGGGTTGAACTAGAAAAGCTCCAAGGTCTCTTCTGACTCTGTTATTCTGTATTATAAGCAGATAGGGATGAAAATTGTAGAAATGCTAATGCTGTAGGAGAATATGTACTATACCACAGAAATTTTATGAGAGGTCTTTGAGCTATGATCTTTTAACATTTGTTTTTAAAGATTATGAATTATAAAAATTAGAATGAAAAAAATAAAATTTGTTTTTAACTGCCTATAACTTCATTCCTGGGCGGGGGGGCGGGGGGACAGAATGTGAAGGCATTTACATCAGTACCAGCTCCTATGGCAGGGAACCCCAATTCCAAATTTGTTAGGCAAATAAATCATGAGGGTTGTACAAAGGTAGCAATGTATTTAAGATATGATGGTGCTTCTTCCGTAACATGGGTGAGAATGTGTTTGTCAGCTATCGAAATGGAAATAAGAGAGTTTTCTCCAAAAATGAAATAAATTGCAAGACCGGGTTATCTATCAGATAATTGGCACAAAATTTCCAGCTTCTTAAGAGATTGAGTGACAGTGTAGAAATGGTAAAAATAAGCAACTATTTCAACCTTCAATTTCTTTATTACAAATTTCAATCTGATTTGGTGGGTAGATGCAAGTGTCACATTTTTCTCCTTTGCATTCCTCACACTAGCCAAAGCTTTTTTTTTTTGATAGGAAGAAGTGGCTGTTGTGGTACCACTCTTTTAGCATATTTTATTAATTTGAATGTTAATATTTACTGCATCGATTGTTCCAATGTTTAAATATTTTATAGTGTTGTTTTAACTTGTTTGCAAGCTGCCCAGTCATTTGTCAGGTAGGCAGCATATAAATTTAATAAATAACATAAAATAACATATAAAATAAATAATGTTGGATCTTTGGAAAAAGAGAGTGAGTCTGGGGTTATGTGGAAACCCAAAAGATTAGGTTCAAATATTTTCCCTCTGCCCTGGTAAGTGAACGTATTTTACAAATTAACCTGCTTTATTTCGTGGTTCAGACTATGGCTGAACTCAATGCAATTTCCTATTTTTGTTCTCTGTAATTATTTTCATTTCACTGTATGTATGGACTTTTCTAAGAATCAGTAAGTGGGATTAAAATATTGCTCATGTAAATCAGCAACATACATACAACGCTTTGTTTGCACACCTTATATGTCCTAAATGATGTTCTTCTGCAGATGTTTTCTAGAAGCCCAGAAATATGTTTTTTTTTTAATCCTACAGAAATAATACTAGCTACGTCTTTCCAGTCACTCTTAGAATTGTTCTGCATTTATTGAATGAAGAGGTGATTTTAGATCTGGCTTGAAAAGTTGATGGAATTAGCAGAAATGGCTAAATTGACTGCTTTGATAAAAACAAACAAAACATAAATACTTTTGTTTCTACTTGGAAACCACTTCTGGACTTTGTGCTTGAGGTAGAAAAAAATGAAACTTTGATTTTGGGTTTTATTGATTAGTTAGATTTATTGATATAAAAATGGCTAGTTTATAATACTAGGTAAAATTAAAAAATTGAGGTTTGATTTTACTGTCTTATTTTACTGTACCAAAGGGAACCGGAAGTCCACACTTTTCTTTCTTTTTCCCTTCTTTTCTGCATTCTTCCCTTTCTCTTTCTTTCTCCTATTTTCCCCCCTAGTATTCATTTTTGTACTTTTTGTATTTTATATTATAAACAAATAAAAAAGAGGGCTTTTTTGTTCTAGAAAAACATGGACTAAATAGATAGATACTGTAAGTCGATAAAGATGATTCAGGAAAATAGCCAGTTATTTGAAATATTTTGCCTTATTTAATATAGCATAAAATATAACACCACAACAACACAAGCAAGGGCTGGGTAAAAGAATTTAAACAGTATAGAATTTACTGTCTGATATGCTGCTAGGAATCATACACATGACACATATTATGAATCTTCTTGAATTATAAAATCTATTGTTTTAATGGATATTAGAAATTAAATAAGGAACAATTTTTTAAATTATCTATTCTAAAAACAAGTCTATTTTGGCATTATTTATTTCAATTAACCCATCCGGTCAAGCTTGTTGATCATTTACAAGCTAAAATAAACCTTCTGGTCAGGGGATAGATTTAAGTGAAACATTTGCTAATGTTTGTTTTTAAGTTTATGGGCGCTATGCATGCATGCATGTATGTATGTATGTATGTATGTATGTATGTATATATGTATGTATTTGCCATCCATCTTGGCCACAAGATGACTCTGGGCAGCTTGCAACGTTGAAAAGAATAAAACAATGCAACAATATGAATACAGTAAGAGTAAAACACTATACCAATTATATTAAAAAAAAGACTTTCTCAGATTTATACCCCCTAAAGTTAGATAACAGAGCCTGTTTTAAGAATATGGTGCTTAATTAAATTAGGCTGTGTCAAAAAATGCCTACTTGAATCACGTATACCGCAATGTTATTTTTGTCAGCTTGTATGAAATATGAATCATTTTTATCTTATTAACTTCATTTATTTAAGCTTTATTGAAATCAGTGGGAATCATTTTTCCCCTCTCCCTGTGATTTTACTATTAAATTGTGTGATCTATCAAATCAAAGCCTTTATTAGGCCAGACAAAGCTCTACAGTTCTCCTCTGGATATTTGCTAGACATCAGATCACACAGATTTATAGACTTGCTTTGGTGATTAGGAAGGACTACACAATCTGTGATTTGTTGGGTTACTGTTTCAGATATATTTTGTTGCCTAAACAGAGAAATAGAATGACCAAGGGAAAAAGAGCAGTGGAAGCAGAAGCAACTTCTGACTTCCTGCCAGCTTCACTGCAGATGATCGCCATCAACTAATTCATGATGGGTCTGATCTACCCTAGCCTCTGGAGAGCTAGGATGGGACCAGTGGTGGGTTGCCCCTGGTTCTGTCCGGTTGTTGCAAACCGATAGTAAAAGTGGTGGGAGATTCTGCCCACCCGCCCGGATGTCATAATTGACGATCTGCAAATGTGTATTTGCAATGCGCGTGCTCCCGTTGCGAACCGGTAGTAAAGGTAAGTAGAACCCACCCTTGGGTGGGACCAGTCTACTGAACTTTTGATGAGAGTATGGCAACACAACAGCATTGAAGCGACCACAAATTTGCCAAGTTTCAATCGATGGGAGCCATGGGTCTCAAATTTTGGATGCATTCCAATAAGTTAGCCCACTTGAGGAAACTTGGTTCAAAAATTTATTATTTATTTATTATTTATTAGTCACATTTTTATGCTGCCCAACTCCCGAGGGGCTCTGGGTGGCTTACAACAGGGAATAAAACAATGAGAACAATATCCCATACAAAAGTTTAAAAGAAAACATTAAAACCCATACACTCCAATTCATGGCCGGATCTCGTATTATCCTGTGATGTGCTCTCTCGCCAAGTTAAAGGTTTCAAACATGAGAGTTTTAGTAGTCTTTAGATCAGGGGTGAAATCCAGCAGGTTCCGACAGGTTCTGGAAAACCGATAGCAGAAATTTTGAGTAGTTTGGAGAACCGGCAAATACCAACTCTGGCTGGCCCCAGAATGGGGTGGGAATGGAGATTTTGGAGTATCCTTTCCCTGCTACTCTCACCAAGTCACACCCACCAAGTTACACCATGCCCACCAAGTCATGCCCACAGAACCGGTAGTAAAATAAATTGGATTTCACCATTGCTTTAGATACATACCAACTTAACTTTCATGATACTGCTTTCCAGAAAAACCAACCTATGCTTACTGCAAAAGTAAGCAAAAATATTAAACCAAAGATACTAAAGGAATGAAGAAGGAAATGTAGTTAACCTAGTTTATATCAACACACATAGATCAATCCTTAGTTATTATTTTTATCTAACAAAACTGTTTTAAAGCACTTCTCTTTTACTTGGTTATTCATCTTTGTATTTAATCTACATTCATTCACCCATTCGCAACTGAACTTATCACTTCTTGTTTTATTACACACTGTTCTTAATTATTCCATTTCCACTACATGAACTTTTCATGTATGTTTCTCTTGACCCAAGAAACTCTAGGTTTCATATAATGAAGTAAGCAGAAGCATGTTGTTAAAAACAACAATTTTTTGCTTCTATTGAAAAATGGCTGTTTCACGCTATGCAGCAAATCTATCTACTACTTCCTACAAAAGTAGCATAACTTAAAACTTACCCACCCATTTTTTGTAAAGTATTTAAATTCATCTACTTGATTTTCTTCTTTTTCTTTTCTTTTGTACATATAACTCAAAATTATTCATTCCCTGCAAAACACAATCACTTGGCCTTTGATACCTTAATTTTCTGCATCCTGCATCCTAAATTTGCTGCAAATTCTACAGATATATGTATGTATGTTCCCCTCTTCAATCAATACATATCTAGCATGACCACAAGCATTTATTTAGATAGTCCATATTCTGTTTTAATTGTTTACTGTTCTACCATTTGCTGAACATTGTTTTCATGCATATTTTACTCCTTCATAAATTGTGCACCATTCCATAATTCAAGATTTTTTAATTTTATCATGTACATTCTCTAAGTCAGCAAACATCCAATAAACTCTGTCTCACATTCATATACTTTTTAATGACCATTGAGCAAAGTGTTGAGCTGATTACTTTAGCAGCAAATTAGCAGTTTTTGCATTTACTCTTCTACCTTTTCATATGCATAAGGGAACACTAATAACATTCTTCTAATTGTAAGGCACAGTTACAGCCCTTACAGATATGTTGAACCAACTGCACAACTCTATACACTACTAAGACATCACATGTTCTATACTTAAAATTGATCGCCATGATGTAAAAAAGATATTGAGACTCTGGAAAGAATACAGAGAAGAGCAACAAAGATATATTAGGGCACTGGGGGCTAAAACATATGGTGAATGGTAGCAGGAATTGGGTATGTCTAGTTTAATGAAAAGAAGAAATAGGGATGACATGATAGCTGTGTTCCAATATCTAAGGGTCACAAAGAAGAGTGGGTCAACCTATTCTTCAAAGCACCTGAAGGAAGAACAAGAAACAACGAACGGAAATTGATCAAGGACAGAAGCTACCTAGAACCAAGGAAAAATTTCCTTACAGTGAGAACCAGGGGTGGGTTCTAATTTTTTTTACTACCGGTTCTATGGGTGTGGCTTATTTTGTGGGCGTGACTTGATGGTCATGTGACAATTCTTTAGGATTTAGCAGAGGTACTGGTCTACCAAGCTTTTAACTGCTTGCAGAGCTTTACTGGTCTACCCATTTGTTCTTGGAGCATCCTGGTCTACCCATCTGTTTTTCGAGCGTCCTGGACTACCCATTTGTTTTTGGAGGCACCGGTCTACCACCACACTGCCTTTTAACACTGATCAGCTGTAGGGCCACCCTTTGAAGCTCAAGACAAGAATTTAAACAGTTTTTTCCCTTCTAGCCATCAGCTGGGACTCGGGAGGCAATGAATAGATTGGGGCGAAGCCAAATAAAAGGTAAGAATAACGCGGGTGGGACAGGAGGGCCAAGCTCCCGAACAAAGAGAACCGGTTCAGTGATGTCATATTGTCACCACTACCGGTTGGGGGAACCGGGCCGAACCAGGAGGAAACCACCACTGGTGAGAACCATAAACCAGTGGAATGACTTGCCTTCAGAAGTTGTGGGTGTTCCATCATTGGAGGTTTGTAAGAAGAGATTGGACAATTATGTTTCTGAAATGGCATAGGCTCTTTGGCTTAAGCAGGGAGTTGGACTAGAAGACCTCCAAGGTCCCTTCCAGCTCTGTTATTCTGTTATTCATCAAACGTCTAACTTTCAATAATTCCCTGAAACTTTCACAATAAAGTAAATCAATTGTGTTGCAAACAAGTACATGTACACTTAAACCAAATATTCTGTTTTCTAAGCCAATACTCTTTAAACTTTTTTTATACTCTCTCAACTTACTCTCATCATTCATGTTACTTAACAGACTAATTAAGTCCTAGATTACATTTATTCAGAATGTTTTCCTAAAAGCCCTATCACCATACATTGGAATGCCACATGGGACCATAACCATCCTATGAATTCTTACTTTTACATATATCCACAAAACCCAATTAATTAAATTATAAATTTGCTTTCCTGAATTTATTTTTCATACCCATTCCTCAATATTGGATCTCCTTCATTCATATCTATTATAGCCATGCACTTTTTAAAAAAATCATATCTAATTAATCAATTAATCCACATTTTGTATTATTCTTTGTGCTAAACAAAAATATTCATGTTTTTTCAATGTTTAAGATGATTGTTTTGTTTCTTAAAGTAATAATTATCAATACATTATGTTCTTTCCCATTCCAGTTTCCCATTATCTATATCTTTTTCATTGTTTTTGTAGTACACTTTCTCCTACAGTGGTTGATCATACTTAATGTAAACCACTGAAATCAATGGAAATCAAGTTAGTTATTATTCATTAAAATATTCATTAAAATACCACATTTATTCTTGTGTTTGGCTGCTTGTTCTGCAATGAAGAAGGAGATGAACTGTTTTGACATCTGACTATTGTTATTAGATTTATTTTTACTTTTTTTAAGAACAGAAATGCAAATATTGCTGAGTTGGTGGAAAGAAGAAAATCAATAAAAATGTTTGACTTAGGCCATAAAAGTATGAGTTGTTTTCTGTCCATAACAAAATAAGAAGTCTAACTGAAACATAATTAGAAGAGACAATGAGGAAAAAAGGGAAAAGATCTAATATTCTGACAGGTCTATAAATTATATTAATTTGCTCACATATTCTCCCATGAAGAAAACACTGATACTATGAATCCCACAATTAAAAGCTATCTATTATGTTTCTTTATTCTGTATAAGATTTTGGCTTGGAAACTATACAGTTCTTTTTTTAATGCTTTAATAATAATAAACATTTTTCGACTCATTGAACACATTTTTGAAGTTATATTTTTCTCTACTGAGATAATCTTCTTACTTAATTGTATCTCAGCTGCTTTGACATATTTTGCAAGTTATTACCAATCCAACCATGTGACAATATTAATTGTTCAGAATATGAATTATTTAGGTTTTAGTCACAAACAAACCATTTATGAAGGCATTTCTGCATTTAAACTAGTTAAACTATAGAGGAAAGTTAAAGTGGTCCTATTACTTTCTAACTTTAGAAATATATAAATTTTCTGAAATAAATAAATTACTTTCACTTAAAAGCAATTTTGAGGTGTTTGGATGACTCTTATAAAAATGACTTTCCATGCTATATTTTAAAAATTTAAAAAAAATCAAAAAAGGAGGAGGAAAAGAGGATAGAAAGAGGACAAGAAGAAAAAGCACAAAAGCTAAAAGATCACTTTAGGTGTATGCATAGATACTTTTATTATCTTGAGATGATATATAATGACTAGCTAAGTATAATTCGGTATTTCTGCTGGAAACCTGTTGAAGAAATTAGAAAAACCACTCAACAGTCTTACATGGTAATTAATGTTTATTGTTCATTTTCCTAATATTAATGTAGTAAATAAGTAACATATTAATTTCTTCTTGTTGACTGCTGGGTTCATTATTGTGAAACATTAGAAAATGAAAATAGGATCAGTGAAACATTCATACAACAACAAAAAATTCTGATAAATCTTACAGCAAAATATAATTATATTCACATCGGGTCCATGTTCAATAGCTGTATCAATAACATTTCCCCTTTTTCAGAATAAATTTTGTTCAAAATTTAAAAAACCCCTTAATTATGTAAATTTGATAATACTCAATTTACCATCCTTGAGCCAGGGGTGAAATTCATTTACCTTTCCTACCCGTTCGCAAATGTGTGCGCGCTGCATGTGCAGAGGCTTAAAATCATCACAAAAAAGCGACATCATGACATATCCGTGGGTGGGCAGAGCCCCCTGCAACCGCCGCTACCGGTTCGCCTGAGCCGGATAGAACCCGCTGAATTTCACTCCTGCCTTGAGCCCAGAATTTCCATTGCTAAGCAAGGCAATTGTGAAGTGAAACTTGCCCCCTTTTTGTCACAGCTGTTAAGCAAATCACTGCAGTTGTGAAGTGAATTGTGTGGTTGTTAAGGAAATCTGGCTTCCCACATTGACTTTGTTTGTCAGAAGCTGTCTGGGAAGGTTACAAATGATGATCACATGACTCTGGGAGAGTGCTGGATTCACAAAATGGTTTGAAGTTTTTATCTTCTTAATTCTCTCATTGTGATTGGTTGCATCCATCATGTATGACAGAGACACTGAAAACAAAGGACCTAAGAAATAACAAAGGAAAAATGAGCATGTAGAAACAGATGAGTCTGTAACCAGTCAAGGTGAAGCAGAGGCTTAAGAAACACAGGCAGAGACTTGGGAATGGAGAAAGTCTACCTATTTGGGAAGAATAGAAGAAGGATGACCAGCAGAAAAAGTCCTTGTTTTGAGTATTGAATTAAACAGTGCCTAGCTATCATTCACCTGGAATGAAGTAGGGATTTGTGTCAATCAATGAGAGACCTTGGCACTTTTCAGCAAAGAGGTCCAACATAGAGAGGAGAAATCTAAGCTTGAATAAAAAGGACATGCTTCTCCATTCAAGAGGAGAATTATAATGCCCTTGTTCATTAAGCATTGCTGTCAGAGAATAATATCAATGCCGACTGCAGATAAAAATAATCTGACATATCTGGAAAAAAAGTGACTTCTTAAGAGGATAACTTCCCAGGCAGATTCTGCAGACATTCTAGGACTGTGAGCTGCTAGATCCCTGTAAATCCTGCTGGAAATAATATATGTTGAGTTCCATTGTCTATCAAAACAAATCATTCAGTGATAAACTTTACAACTTGTAACTATCTAACTAATATTTTAAGAGCTCCAGAGCTGGTCGTTTATCTCCTGAGTTAGCATAGGACAATTTTGGCAGAGTTACAAGGCTAATCATTATGATGCTGATATTTAAGGTCGATTGCGTGCAACTGCTTTATACAATTAAAACAAGTAATTAAATTTTATGAACTGAAAATATTCCTGTCCAAACAATACATCTGCATGTCTATTTCTCTGGGGCAATGAGGGAAGGGTGTCACCAAACATATCTTTGTAGGTGGACTATTTTTGACATTGCTCCCACTCCCCCAATGCAAAAAATAAATAAATAAACCTCTAGCTTTCTGACATGGGTAAGAAACTTCTGAAGTATATCTGACTTATTTGGATAAAGCCTGTTTACAAGTAAACTAGCTGTAAAAATAAATATTCACTGAAGCAGGACTCTTGATTCTTGCATGTGTTTATTCACATTGTTTTCTTTCCCGGAATCAACACTGTCTTTTTCTGAAATATATAGGATTAGGTAAATATATATTTACTTCCTGCAAGGGTTACTAAAAATCTGAGGTTCTTGGTACGATCCTGATATCAGCCAACTGGCTAGGTGTGCTACCTATAGGATGTCAACATATCTAGTTATTCTGACATGATACCAATAAACAAGAATATTTGTAGCTCAGGGTTGAAATGAGGGGTCCTTGGTGGTCTCTGAGCTTGGTTGTTTTCTTGCAGATATTTCATTATCCAAACTAGATAACATCAACAGTGCTAGTGATTGATCACTGGCACTGATGATCATTACCTAGTCGGGTTAATGGAATCTCTGCAAGAAAACAACCAAGTTCATAGAGTATCAGGGATTCCTTGTTCTGATACGAGTTGAAAGCATACCCCTGGGTATGCTTTTTAAATCAATATGGGAAGATTTAAACTTATCTTCTGAATGTATTGCTGTGATTCGTTGCCCAAATGTTGCCAGCTTTCATGTTTGGGCTTAGCTGCATTGTGCTTTGGTCATTCTTTGTTAGGAAGAAAAGCTGCCTTTGATGTTTCCTCTTGCTAAATAATACATTAAACTCAAAACAACCCCTTCCCAAATAAACAACTCTGCACTTTGTGACAGCTCAACTAATTAAAATGTCTATTCATCAATTCAAACCACCTCTTCCAACTGACCAGTCAACTAACTCTACAAATGATTAATATCTTAATAATAGCTTGCAGTTATAGTTGGATTTCATATTTTGTAATTTTCTCTAAATATTTCATAGAGTTGCAGATGAATTTTGGGTAAAGCTGATACTTAGGTAAAGCAGTCCCATGTTTTTAAGCTACATATATTTGGGATGTCTAATATGATTTGAGCTCAGTATTTGTTATAATGAATTCATGTGCCATATACTTTTGGGGATACAATATGTCTCTAATTCATAGAAGCAAATATATCTACTTAACTAAATTTATGGGTGCATAGCATATCCACAATAATTATGATTAAACTGCTGGCTCTAAACTGCTTGCATGAATGCTTAAATTTATTATTAGAAAGAATTCACTTTCATTTAGTACAGGACACAAGCATTTGCAGGATTAAATATTATAAATATGTAGTATTTTCTTAAAAGCATAGGGAAATGATCAGTCAACAAATATGAATGGTCAGATTCTAACAAGAATAATGTTTTGCAATCTTTTGGTGAAGGTTTCCAATATCCATTTAAATAATTGGGTCAATGATTTGTATGCCTGTTTTACAAAGATTTAAAAAATATATTGCATTTTTATTGTATCTATTTAAAGCAACATACAGTAGAAAACTATATTTCAGATTTATAAAGGGTGCCTACACAGTTAAGACTCTAACTTCTATTGCAGGGAAACTCTAGGACTCCAGTAATAAATAAAGGATTAAAGTGATATTTAGATTTGGAAATCTGTTTTAAATGAATTTCTTTGTTTCTTTGTTGGTAAAACATAAATTTAACACAAAAATAGTTTGTCACGAAAGCAGCTGCCTGCGAGGGCTCCTGGGTTGGGGCTAAAAGGCGAAAACAGACGCAGTATGCTCCATCCCATAATTGAGTAGACTAGGTTGCCCTGATAGACTGGTCCCACTGGAGGAAAAAGAAACCACTTAGTTTTAAATGAAACTTTAATAGAAGTTGTGAGAAGAAAATTCTGGGTCCTCCATAGAAAACACAGGGCAGGTTGCTTGGAGCAGAGGCAAAATTTTATTTGATGCCATAACATATATACTGTATACTGCACGAATAAAAAAGAGGGCTGTGAAAATATCTACAGAACCCTCATATTCTGGACATAAATTGTTTCAACTTCTACCCTCAAAATTACGCTATAGGGCACTGCACACCAGAACAACTAGACACAATGACAGTTTTTTTCCTGAATGCCACCACTCTGCTAAACAACTAATTCCCACAATACTGTCAAATTATTTACTGTATTACTATTACTCTTCTCATCCTTCCTATTACCCATCTCTTCCCACTTATTACTATAACCATGTTGCTTGTATCTTTACAATTTATATTGTTTTATTTGTTTCCTAGTATGATTTGATTGCTTATTAGTAACCTATGATTATCACTAAGCGTTGTATCTTATGATTCTTGATGAATGTATTTTATTTTTATTTATGTACACTGATACCTTATGCACCAAAGACAAATTCCTTGTACTATTCTATTCTATAAAGTATAGCAGTTGAAAGTTGCAACGAAGTTACATTTCTCAAGTGTTTAACTTTATACCTTTCTTTTGTTCATCCCAGGAACAGAGCTCGCTCATCAGGAATTATTGGAAACTGCAATTAGCTGGATATCCAAAAGGGGGCACTTGGTGGTCAGGTTACCCTGCTGAGCTTGTGTGGGATTTTCCATTTATTTTCCATATCAATTGGCTTCCTGCTTGCTAGTCACACAGAGGAAGGATTCTTTTGTTTATTAAACGATATCCTGAAGGAATGTTTACCTGAATGGACTGCCATCTTTGGTCAATTTTATCCTCTTTGTGTGCCTGGTGTTGAGCTTCGCTGATAGGTTTGAGTAAAGGATTTCCATATCCTGAGGGGATTTCTAACGGTTTTGACTGAGTTATTGATATTTACCAGTTCCCTATCAGTTTCAGTCAAGATGTCAAACTTGGCTGAAATATTTAAGCAGTTCTTTGTTTTGTGCTTTGAAGTTTACTGAGGTCACCATAGCTAAGGCTATGGGTGATGTGCATGGCAAGGGTGATATGGAAATTACTTTCTTCACACAAATTGACTTTCTAAATAGAAGCACTAATCTTCAATTCAAATTTTGGATATTTCAGATGGTTTGGATATTTCAGGTGGTTTTATTTACATATTTAAATGCTTGTTGACTTGATTTGGAAGTCGAAACTCATTTAATCTGACATGTCAGTACATATATGTAAATCAAAATCAGACCCTCTGTTGATTTGAACGGGATCCGTAAAACCCTAATAAGCAAATTTAAAACAGCTCTAATTAACATTGTTTTTCAAATGTACAACTCTTATTTTGCCAGTCACCATAACTCTAATTCTTTTTTAGATTGGAATGGGGAATCCATGTGTCACTCCCAACCCAACTCTTTTTAATTACTGTCAGAGTTCATGATGATCAGGCAAAGTTCATAACTTAAAGTCACTTGATTGATAAAAACAGATACTACACTTGATTTAGCCAAAAAGCCAAAAAATGATACTATAACAAGACAGCTGTGGTCTATTGATAGCCTAGATGCACCTTGAAATCAATATACATCGGAGGTGGTATTAAGCAGGTTCTGACCAGTTCTGGAGAACCAGTAGCAGAAATTTTGAGTAGTTCAGAGAACTGGTAAATACCACCTCTGACTGGCCCCACACCCATCTATTCTCTGTCTCCCAGCTGATTGGGAGGAAATGGGGATTTTGCAGTAACCTTCCCCTGGAGTGGGGAGGGAATGGAGATTTTACAGTATCCTTCCCCTGCCACGCCCACCAAGCCATGCCACGCTCACCAAGCCACTCCCACAGAACTGGTAATAAAAAAAAATGAATCCCACCACTGATTATACATTACCCATGCTTATTGGTGGTTTCCTCTGAAAGTACAAATTCTCTATATTTGTAGACAGAATTTACCAAACTGGTTTTTGTGCTGGCAGAGAAATATATCTTGGTACTAGTGGAATCTTCCAATACAAAGAGTAGCACTGATATGTGTAGATTTCAGGCTTACAAGTATGTATTTGTTTTTAAATTGAGGAAAGCCGAACAAAAGTTCCGTTTAAATGTGGCGAGGGTGAAGAAGATGGATAAGAAAGGAAGCATAAGCCTGAAATCAACCTGCTCCCAGTTCTCTTTGTGGGGGCATTATGTCCACACAGATCAAGTGGCAGAGCAGAGATAATTTATTAAAGCCACTCGTACACTATATATGCAGTGTTGAAATTTATGCTGGATGTTGTCCAAAAGGTAGTCAGAAGAAAATGTTCTTTCATTTTGACAAAGTTGTCGATGTACCTGTTGACTCCCTATCAAACAGCCTGCAACTGGCATAACCCCCCTTTTTTTCTTAAAAGAAGAGTTGGAATAATTTTGCTGGAGATTTATTACTGAACTGGCTCACAATGGCCATGATTACAAAATGCAGCCACTCACCAAGGAGTGCAGCAAATTGGCGCACCCTTTATGCTGTAGAATAGCACATAGCTTGCATTCACGAACGTACGCCTAGGTAACAATCTCTCATTAGTTGATAAAGTGCAGTTAGAGACACTTTCTCCACCTTTAGCTCCTGTGTCTTCAATCACTACCATCTGTGGCATTTCAAAAAGTCAACTGGCAGGATTAGTTTCAGCTGGAGGGGAAAAAAATAACCACAAAGATAACAAACACCAATAATTTATAAGGAGAGAGTCCACTATGTTCCCTACCCTAGTTGAATATTTGTACCTTGTTAGAAGGCAGATTCTCCCAATGAGAAAGAATTAGATTCTGCAATCTTTTCTTCATTATTGTAAAAATTCATCAATGTACAGAACTCTATTTACGTATAGAATGTTGTAGTTGCTTTTCTAGCTTGGTGTGTTAATAAAGACAAAATGCTTAGGGCATTTATGGCTTTTTGATTTTCTCAAAAAGTAGAAGTCTGAGCACTTGCATAGCCAAATAGAAGTGATACAGCACACACAAACACAGAGGCGAAGAGGGAGGGAGGGAGGGAGGGAGGAAGGCTGAACCTGGGGACCATTATCTCCTTATGAGTGGCTGTGACTTTTTAAACATCTGTCTAATGCAGATAGATCATGTTGTTTTACAATTTACAGAAACAGCATTATTATTTTTCTGAATGCTTGCAATAAAGAATTGCTATACATTGTAAAATTTATGTTAAAATTCCTATTGTTTGGAATCGAATTGTTTGTCTTATTTGTCTGGTATTAGAAAGTATTAGCCATTTGGCCATTGTTGGAAGTAAAACCCAAAGTTAGTACGATTCTCAGTCTCATTCCTCTGAACTTCTAGCTTATGGTAACTTTGGGGTGGTTGTAATTTTGTACAAAAATAGGAAGGAAATAGGGATATTCCCATTCCAGAATAACTTAGTGGCAGACAATGCTGAAGATTGAATTAAACAAGACTAATATTGTGTGGAAATTGACAGGAATATAATCTAATAGCTAAAAATATTTGCCTGCCTGCATATATAAAACTATCACTCAGAGCAGAAATACCATTTTTTGATTTGGTCGGGTTTTGATTCCCAGCTAATGTTTCACAGTATAACTGGAAAAAAATATGCATGGGAAAGGAATTGTAATATAACAAGTATTGGATAGTAATGTGGATATCTGCTCACCAATAGTAGCCCAAGCTCTGATTTGGTGAGAAATGCTTGACGTTCAGCCTCACAGTGTAGTTCCTGTTGTATGCTATAAATCAGACTGTGGTAGTTTATTCTATAAACTTATGACTATGGCCAAAGTTTGATGGTTAGGCTAAAGGTTTGATGGTTTAGCTAAAGCTAAAAGTAAGAAAAAAAACCTTGCCTATATGTTATGATGAACAAATTGCAGAATCGTGCATGATTCCAAGATGACAGCAAAGACTTAGAATTTTCTACTATTCTTTGCTATCTTCTACTTCAGGGGCCCTTAACCCCCCCAGGTACCGGTCCATGGACCATTGAGAATTGGGTCACACAAGTGAGTGCATGAGATTAGGTTGCGCATTTGAAATCATCCCTTCTCCCTCCCATTGCAGCTGTCACTGGTCTGTGGAGCCCAAAAGGTCAGGGACCACTGATTGACTGGATATTTGGATTTCTGCAGTCCAGATCGGTGAGTCAATTGTATTCTCACTTACAGTAAGAACATGGCATAAAACTCTGCAGTTGTCATTACTTTCAGACCACAGATGATGCTACATAAGTTCACTCCACAAAGGTCATCACAGGCTAAGCCAAGCGCTCACTTAATTGTGGATGTCTTATGCTTTTTGGATTTGTCTATGGATAAGCATGCTTTTAAATATGAGAAAAGTATACACATTTCTTTTATACCCAAGGAGCAACAGCTGGAAATGTCTGCAGCCTCAAGAAATATACGCCCACACGTCGTGGTGATGATAAAAAAGCCTGATTTCTATGCCTTTAATAGCAAAGATAACCTAGATAGGAATGTCAATAAATGTAGCATGATACAAAAACATCATAAAATGCCAAGGAATATCCCTTCAGTTGATTGAAGATCATGCTCACTGAGTACTCCCTAAATGTTAAAAACATTTTCTGGAAAAGGGAAATGGAAAAGCTATGCTGGGGGAAATAGAACAGGATTCTGTGTTCTTGCTGTACAAAGCACTTTTCATAAAACAGTATTGTGTTTATCTCTGAGGATCACTTCTTGGTTATTGGGTCTAAGAATGCGAAATATAGGACTGCAACAAACAAAGTATGGTTTTATTGTAAAGGTTCATTCCTTGAGCCCCCTTTTGTTCACCGTAGAAAGTTAATTAAGACCTTGTGTGCCCTGTAATATAAAATGTATGATAAAATGAATTCCATACCAACTATATCCTGAACAACGGCAGAGGTGGAGATTTGAGAAGTGGCTGGAGGAGTAGAAAGAAACACGTGTAAAAAAAGGCAAGAAGCCATCATGGTATTTTGTCCTCAGCTTCTATACTTCAGCTATCGTGTCATATTGAGAAGTATTTATAAGAAGTGTTTTTTCCAGCATAGCATGTTTTTGCAGAGACCAGATGATCACTTCCAGATTTCTCTAAAATCCCATGTATCAATTTGACCACTTCTATTATGACTCATTGCCAGCTATCAGCCCCCACCTTCCTTCTAATATCACACTGACACATGTGCCGATCAATATGAATCTAATTCATTTTACCCTCTGCATTAATAAAGCAAAGTTCTATCCATGTGCTTAGCTTCCTGATTTTAAAGAAGAGGACCATTAAAATATATGGATCCATTTCACTCACAGCACTCTCAAAAGTATATAATTATAAATTTCCAAAACAATAATTATTAAAATATTTTCATCGTTCATCTGATGAAGATCACCAGCATGTAAATATCTTCTTTTTCCATAATTCATCTTCTGTTCAAATTTCTGTGTTCTTTTTGTATCTTTAATAAACATATTGAATCTATATGTGCCATTTATTGGACCAGAGCAATTCCAGAACTTAGCTGACTCCACTTCTCTCATTTAGTTTAGATTCATAATCCTGTGTTGTTCTGTATGCTAAACCCATCAATTTCCACCACAGCTTTGTTGATATGAGAATATTGCTAAAAAAAAAAAAATCACAAACTTTCTGTCCAAGGCAACCAGACTTTTCTTATCGGTGAGAGGCAGATAAATTTAATAAATATATAAACCATGTATATTTCTCATAATGGTATCCCAGAACAAAGAAACATAACAAAAACTATACATGTAAAACTATGGAGCAGAACCTATTTTGATGAAATCTGATCCCCACAGAAATTTGAGGTAGCTTTTTAAAAATCCCTTTTGCCATGTGTAAATTTAATATTTTAATTCCATCCATGTATTAGTTTTGACAATAGCTAAGCAATCAATGCACAGAATATTTTGATGAATCAATTTAATTGTCACACTAATAGAATCAGATGTCATTTCTTTGTCAGTCATTAAAATTATGAAAAATTATATCTGGTTTTCAACAAGAATATTTTATTCGGAGTTCACCTCTCCAACAAAGTCAAGTTGAATGACAAATGGTTCCCTCAGTGGGACATTTAGAATAATGCAATTTCACATTTTTTAAAAAAATAAAATTGTAGCTGTTTCGACTAGGAGTGAAAATATCCAACATTATTGTTTCTTAGCAACAGACAGGCACACCTGTTTCACCACTGACCTGCTGCTAATGCTGTACATCAAGTAGAGTGAAAGTTGTATTAATTACCAAGAAAGAAGAAGTATAAAGGAAGTACATTGCCTACCATCCAAGTGAATTGTGTTAAAATATTTGGAAGAGTGTCTGCATTTTATAAATTTAAATTAGGGCAAAACCTTAAAGGAAAAAAAAAACACACCAACAAAACATCATCCATGTGGCACTTAATTACTTTCCCTAAATTTAAGATAAAGTTTAACAGGTCTTCAAAGCAGCTCTAGGTTTCCCACAGTGTTTTCTTTAAAACTAATACACTCTCTCTGTAATTTATTTCATGGCATTCTATTCTATTTGAGGTACGTCTAATTCATCTTGTAAGACAACATTCCCTAATATAGTCTCCTTCACATATTTTAGGATTGCCACTTCCAGAATTCCTTCAGCCATACCAGCTATGAATTATGGGAATTAAGTTAACAGGTGGGCACCAGGATATATCTTATAATACAATGTATATAGTGAATTGAAGCTCATACCTTTATGCCTTTGTCTTCTTTCTATCCAGTTTGGAGTTTCCCATATTAAACAGAAAATATGAATTATTTTAAACAAAATTGCCAGAGAATCCTTTGTGGTTTTTTCCCCCCAGTTTTGAATCTCTAATGGTGTTTAGGAGACTGGATATGAGTTGTCCTGTTTACTTTTAAAAGCACACAGGCAAAGTTTCCTTGGTTACATTATCAGTCTTGCCTTGAAAATGAGGATTTATCCAAATGGTGGGGTTTCTTTCTCCTTCTGGGATGCCTTCCTTCAGCCCATTTATCTTCTGAATCAGTTCAGTTCACTTTAGGATACAACTGAATCCAACTCTTCTACTACATATATACCACAGTCCATACAATATAACATTTGGTTTTAAATTATTTCATACTTATCATCTTTGGTTGGCCTCTCCTTCCAGCCCGTATTTATAGTGAATGATGAAAATCCAGCAAATCTGAAACTACTCTTTATCTGATGAGTGAATAGGTCATCACAAGCAGGCTATAAAGAGCAGTTCATTCCTCAGCTTGAAATGTAATCTCAGTCACCATGAAGTGGGAAGTTGAATTTAGAGCTTTCAGTTGCATAGTGATATCTCATTAGTATGAATTTACTAAACAGATTTACTTTACATTAATGTTAGCACTTAAGCATGCAAAGAAGAAATAAAAAGAAACTTTCTCTAACACATGCTTACAAAGCATTAGGCAATACTGTACTATGCTGTACATTTCACTTAATTAGGTGCACTCAAGGATAGCTTAATGTTGCCACTTGTTTGATCTGTGTTTTCTAGATCAAAGTTTCCGACATGGCAGTTTCCAGACATGTTGATAGCAGTTAAAATTTATTGGCTAGTATGACTATTTTTGAGATTCTTAGTACTTGAAGACCATAAACCTGGAAGCTGCCAAGACTAAGAAAAATTACTGTAGAACAATACGTTTATGGGGATCATCATGGGTTCACTTTGATTCTTGTTGGTGTTTTTGCATTCTATTAGAAAACTAGGACTGATAAATCTATCCCTAAACATTATCTGGGATTAATTTAATTCTTAGAATAGAGTAACAGAGTTGGAAGGGACCTTGGACGTCTTCTAGTCCAAACCCCTGCCCAGGCAGGAAACCCTACACCACTTCAGACAAATGGTTATCCAACATCTTCTTAAAAATTTCCAGTGTTGGAGCATTCACAACTTCTGCAGGCAGGTTGTTTCACTTATTAATTGTTCTAACTCTCAGGAAATTTCTCCTTAGTTCTAAGTTGCTTTTCTCCTTGATTAGTTTCCGCCCATTGCTTCTTGTCTGACCCTCAGATGCTTGACTCCCTCTTCTTCGTGGCTGCCCCTGAGATATTGGAACACTGCTATCATGTCTCCCCTAGTCCTTCTTTTCATTAAACTAGACCAGGGATTGGCAACCTTAAACACTCAAAGAGCCACCAAGGCCCTAAGCGGAAGCCCCCCATTCAATTCTGGAGCCAACTGGAAGTCCAGTTCCCCACATCATAGTATCTCCTCTTAGCGCGGCATCGTTTTTCCTCTGCTGACTGGAAGGATATCCAGTGGAAGAAGCATCCTGGATACCGTATTACAATGTAAACGCTAAGGAGTTGGTTAGGCGGTTTCATAGGCATAATCCTCAGAAACCCCAGCTAAGCACTAATGTCATTACTCTGTCTCTTACAGAAGGTGAAAGGGGAGCCGCCTGTTGAGCCAAGCAACCTGCTCAACTCCTGCTACCATGCAATGACACCAGCGGGGGACATGACACCAGCGGGGGACATGTACATACGTGGTGGTGGTGGCACTGGGTGCAGGCAGTCGCGTGTGGGGTGAGGGGTGGGGGTATTGGTTACGCCGGGTTAGGGGTGCTTCGGCAACATGCAGGAATTGTTCTGGAACATGCTGAGGAGCCGCTACGCTACCGATGTTGGAGGAGCTGCTACACTGGAAAGGCGGGGTGTGGCAATAAACGAGGGTGTGGTATTTAACTAAGCAATGAATGGGTGTGCTATATAAACGTCCCGTTCCTGGGTATTGTAGTGCCAATTTCGATTGTCTTTATGAATCGCAGGGTGTTTCCGGAGCAGACACGAATAAACCAGTGCACCACTAGGAGCTGAATAGGGCTGTTGCTGTGTTTTGCTTGGCGTTCCGCCCGGCATTCCTGAGATCTAGTTCCCCCATCATGGAATCTCCTCCTAGCGTGGCATCCTTTTTTCTCTACCTATCCTAACTGAAAGTCCTATCAATTGTGGAGCTTTCTGGTAACAGGGAACCACATCAGAGGGATGAAAGAGCCACATGCGGCTCCAAAGCCACAGGTTGCTGAACTAATTCCTGCAACCGTTCTTCATATGTTTTAGCCTCCAGCTCCCTAATCATCTTTGTTGCTCTTTTCTTCAGTCTTTCTAGAGTCTCAACATCTTTTTTACATCATGGCAACCAAAACTGATTTTTATTCTTTTACTCTGGGAATCTTATTCCCAGAGAAGCAGGGATCAATAAAAGCTTCTAATGTATAAAATGGTTATCTCTGACCATTTGTGACTGTGGAAGATACCATCAGGAAACAGTCATTCTTTCCTATTAATTTATAGATCTGATCAAACTGCTACCACAGAAGAATTTTTCAGTAGACTAAAATTCTAGAACTCCCCAAAGACCAGGTATATATCAGGCTTCAGAGTCCCCAAAGGAATTGGTAACATTCTAAGATGACCCCACTATTGTGGTTAATATATTCATTCTTTCTTGGCCTGGTGGTTTGTATATTTTAAACCATAGCATTTTAACTTTTAAGATTGGTTGCTTTATATTTTTATTGTGATCAATTTATATATTTGTTGTTTTATATTGTATGCTACCCAGAGTCACTTCTTGTGAGATGGAAGGCCATATCCATTTGAGAAATAAATAAGTCTCTGTTTTAAACAAACAAACAAAGTGTGAAAATGGCCTAATGAAATTCTTTATCCTATCCGAAGGATGAGGTAATTATTTCAGAAAACTTTTTTCCAAGGCAGGAACAGGTCTTCAATAATTTTTTTTGGAGATAGAGGTTATTAGAAGCAGAAACACCATGGGATTATTTTCTTTTTATTCCTTTTCTTTTACATTAAACTGAGATTGTTTTTATTGACAGCAGGACAATAAAATAGTACTTGGGGTAATTTGCACCCAATACAATGAACTAATTTTCCTTTGAAATTTCCATTTTTCTCTTTCTCTTTTTCTTTCCTTGGAAAACAGCAGACAATAGAAGTTTTGCTTTTTTGCTAGTGGTTTTAAACAGGCAGACAGATGACA
Organism: Ptyas mucosa; assembly: GCA_012654045.1. Lineage (NCBI taxonomy): Eukaryota > Metazoa > Chordata > Lepidosauria > Squamata > Colubridae > Ptyas > Ptyas mucosa. The sequence continues at coordinate 34,130,816 of WNWU01000004.1, forward strand.
GGCTGATAGATAGCTAGATAGCTAGAGATAGATAGGTGATAGATAGATGATAGATCGATCGATCGATCGATAGGATAGATAGATAGATAGATAGATAGATAGATAGATAGATAGATAGATAATAGACAGACAAGATGAATTTTATTTTAATCTTTATTTTACTTTGATAATTATAACTTGATAAGAGAGGTAAAATTTTATTTTTTTGACCAAGTTATTGGATTCAACTGTCACATATTTTTACTCTTTATCAATTTCACCACATTTTTTCCTTTTTTTACATGTTGCATATCAGGCTTTTTATTTATTTATTTATTCATCACATTTCTATATGGCCCATTTCTCCTAAGTGATTCACAGGTTAATATCTTCCAGAGAGTGGTGTTAGTAATAGATCAATTCTATTCTGTCACTTAGTGGCCTATAAGAACTATACAAGTAATAGTACTATTATAGTAAAAATGGTTTGACTTACTGGCTATGAATAAAACACATTTCGGGCTAGAAAGTGAGAATTCAGAACAAATGATAGAAGTCAAGAGAGAAAATAAATTATTAGAATCTGATGATGGTAACTACGTATCATATACATTTTGTTGCATCTTTGACCACTCTATCTTTCTGATAAAAAATAATTCTAAGCTGCAACTTAGCAGTATTCTCAGTTTCTACATCTCTAGTCCTTACAATGAATTTTTTTATCCACACAATAAAGATTGCGTTGCTTTCATCTTTAAATGGTTTCAAACTGTGCATAGATTAATTTGCTCTAGAAAGAAGCAAATGTTATTTTTAACTGTATAATCTGAGAGAGTGTCAAAATAGGTATCAGTAAAGGTTGAAATTCTATGCACACTTATACAGGTGTAATCCCCCTTAGCTCACAGAGATTTACTTCTAAATTAATATGCATAAAACTGCTACGTAAGACAGTAAGCAAAGCACTTCATTAAAAATTGTTCAACAACAGTTTGTAACAACATCTCTTCACCTAGTTGTGGAACAAGGAAATTCAATTTTCTATCTCTAATTCTGTAAAGATGTGTAAAATTGATAAAAGGGATAGAGCAGATGCAGAAAAGATCATTGCAAGCAAGGTAGAGGAAACAATAGAACCAAGGAGAGGGCAGCTGGGAGCCACAATAACAGTGGTTGGTTGCCTCTGTTTCGGACAAGAACCGGTAGTAAAACTGGCGGGAGGCTCCACCCACCGACCCGGACGTCATATGCAGTCCCATTGTGAACCAGTAGTAAAGGTAAGTACAACCCACCCCTGCACAATAACTGAAATTTCAAGAAGCTTTGGTATCATAAGCAAAAGAAAGGAGAAAGGCATGCAGCCTCCAATATCATGCACAGAAATCACAGGGTCAAGGAAAATTTTGATGATCTGAACCATATCACAGCAAAGAATTCCTTTTATCCTACATTTCCCCCCCATATCACGAGTAGATTTTTGTAAAAAATTTTTGGTTTTGCTCTATAATTTTCCTTTATGAAACCAAATTATAAATATAATACCATTATTTTTTTCATCTGTAGGAATCTCTTTCAGATACGTCCTTTTTTCAGATTTGTCCTTTATTTTTTCCAAGCAAATTTAGTCACCATATGTACAATGCATTATGGATTATTTTCATGTTCAGGGAGTACAAATAGACACATTTTGTCTGATAATTTAACAGAAGGCATTTCTACTCTTTTTCTAGTAGGCAATTTTTAAATTAAAATATATTTTAATTATTCCATAGAATTTGTCAAAATAGTATATACAGGTTAGCTTCCCTTAATCTATTAAAACAGAGAAATATAGATTTTATATTATACCATGTTCTGGGTATAGGGTTTATACACTTACATCAGGGGTGAAATGCTACTGGTTCTAGTGATAAAAGCTACCAGTTCGGGCGAACCGGTAGTAAAAAAAAGCTACCGGTTCATCTGAACTGGTATTTCTGACAATTAGCTGTGCCGCACGATTTATATTTGCTAGAAAGCAGGAAATCCTACTTTCTAGCGAATCTAAATCGCACGGCAAAGCTGTTCTCCCCTCGCTGTTCTACTTACCTTGTTAAGCCTTCTTTTTCCGAGCAAAGCGGGCGTTTAGCATGCACTGTGCATGTGTGTGTGTGCAGCATGCATTTGGCATGCACTGTGCATGCACACACAATGTGCTTTTGGCATGCACTCTGCGCGCATGCGCAGCGCACATTTGGCGCACACCACACATTTTGCATGCACCACGCGTTTGGCACGCACTGCATTTGGTGCACAGCACACATGCGCAAGCAGTGAACTGGTGGCAATCCGCAGAGGATTTCACCACTGACTTACATCCACCCACCCTCTCTCCCCTGATTGACCTTTTTCTATTTTTGTACTGTAAATCTAGTATATATTTCTATTTTTAGATACATTGACCACCAGGAGGTATTACTACATGGGAGATGTAGGAGAACATTCAGCAAGCCAACACCAGGTATATACTATCTGCTAGTCAGTTTGTACATGCCATTAAGGTGCTGCTCATTTTTTTTAATGCCTTGCATGGCTTAGAGACCAAATATCTATGAAATATCTTCTTCTCAGAGTTGAATTTGCTTGTCTGGTAATATCCAGTAAAGAGGATTTGCTGAAGATCTGAAGGTCTGAGTGAAAGAATGGATTCAATGCTTTACCTTTCTGTTTGATGACCCCTTTTTCCTGTCTCTGGAACAGCCGATCCAAAAATAGATTAGTCACTAACAAAAGAGAATATTTGTAGCTCTGTGTTGACCTGACTGAACCTCGGTCCTCTGAACATGGTTGTTTTCTTGGAGACGTTTCATTATCCAAACTGGGTAACATCATCAGTGCTCAGAAAGCACCAAGGGCCCCTCAGATTAGACACTACTCAACATTAGTTTTTCAACGAGGTTTGGGTCTTCAGAGAGGCGTTTTGAGAAGGTAGAAAACTTTCCTGCCTGAATTGCATCACATCAGAGCCTTCTTGTGGTTAGGATTTTGTAATGTAATTAATGTAAGCAACTCAGAGTATTGGAAAGGAGCAGCCTATAAGCTGAAGTAATAAATATATCAAATTATAAACGTGAACTTGGACAGTATGAATAAAGAGTGTAAACAAATGTAGAACTAGAGAGGGTAAGGAACAAATAAACAAGATAAGTTATTTTTACGACTAACTTTCTAATAAAATATGTTTGTTTTTTTTTACTATGGAAAATTAACACTTTTAATGGCGATGCTGTTTTCATCTTTTATTTTTTAAAAAAATGTTTGTTTGTAGAGTGAGATAAATTGGAACTGAAAAGAAAAGGAATAAAGATTTTAAAATCCCACAATTATGGAGAAAATAAACAAACAAACATCTTCTGTAAAAATAGATCATCTTAATGGTGTTCCTCTGCCAGGCTGATATGCAAAACAGAGACTTTCAAGACTCCTGTATTTCACTAATTGGGAAGATAGGTAGAAAATTGGCACTTTGCCTTATGGCCCAATCAAAATGTTCACTGGTAGATAAGTGTCAAATGGTCTTCTCTATTGCTTGATTGGGAATGTTGGCTTTTTGCCAAGGTGCCCAATTAATGCTCACTCTATGGATTAGTAAAATAGAATAAGAAAAATAGTCATTCTTCCAGCTTGCATTTGTTATACTATTGTTGATTGATTGTTGCTATTTTTTTCCTAAACAGATTTTCCTTGGTTATGATGGTAGCAGCAGGAGTGGATGACTAATTAAATCTAAGTGATAAAAAAAAAATCCAGAATACTTGACAATAAAGATGAAGAAGAGAGAATAGATTCTCAAAACCATTTAATTTCCTGTGTGTGACTATCTTTTTAAATGAAATCCCACGCATTTCTGGATACATTTTATTTATCGTATTTTTCGGACTATAAGTAGTATAAGATGCACCAAGATTTCGAAGAGGAAAACAAGAAAAAATAGTTTTTGGCCTCCGTGCATCCAGTTTTTGCCCTCCCCAGCCCCCAGGAGCACTCTGCAGGGCTCCCAAACTCTGCGCATCCTGTTTTTGTGAAAAACAGCCCCTTTTCACCAAAAACGGGCCCATTTTTGGCCTCCCAAATCCCCCACATGTCACGTTTTCCCCCTTCCCAGCCCCCAGGAGCACTCTGCAGGCCTCCCAAACCTTCTGCACATCCCATTTTTGAGAAAAATGAGCCTGTAATTTGGCAAAAATGGGACGCAGGGGGCGGGGTTTCAGGAGGCAAAAAATAGCTGTATTCAGTGTATAAAATGCACCAACATTTCCACCCTCTTTTTGGGGGTGGAGGGGGAGTGTGTCTTATACTCCAAAAAGCACAGTAGGTATTGGACAACGTAGATGAACCAGAATTTTTTTTTAACAAAGTGAACCTTTTATATATGGGATTGGTAGACTTTTGAGTCTCTTGGCTTGCGATTTGCATCTGATAGGTTTTGTACCTTTTGAGCTTCTTTGCTAAATCAAGAGATTGTTCTCCAAAGACAGTCAGCTGAGTAAATGTCAGGAGCTCAAAAAGTAAATTATACTGCAAACAGCTTTGATATTTCTATGAAATGAAAGTAAAGCACACTTATTTCTAAAATACAGAATTTTATTTAAAGTAAGTGCAACACCCCCGTGCCTTTTCTTGTGACCTTTATGAGATTCCAAACAGTGACGAATTTGGTCATTACAAATAACCTTTTCCCAGCAAGTGCTTTACCAAATGGGACATTCTGTCGAGTAATGTGTGAATTCATTTCCTTCAGCAAAACAGTACTAAAAAGAATAAGGGTCCTTTAGGTTATCTTCAGAAGGACAGCTTTTACTAACAGCAAAAACAAAAAGGAAAGGAAAGCTTAATACTTAGTTGGTTCTTTTAATACAGTTTTTAAGGAGAATCAATTGCAAGTCACTTGTGGGTGGGGTTATGACATGCTGGCATTTTGGCTTCCAAGTTTATTATTGTAGCATGCACATCGCCCTTTCCCTTCATTGTATGACAGCCACTTAAAATGTGACGTTGCTTCTGATGAAAAGTTAATGTTTATGAGCCAAAAGGATCTGCTTTCATACAGATTTGACATTACATGGTCTTACAATGTGTCCATTCTGGAAACCATCTCAAGGAAATCTTTTGTGTTGTAGGGTCCTGTGGAAGGCTATAACTGTACCAAAAAACCCAATAAACCATAGAATGAATAGAGTACAATAATAGAAATAATAATACAGCAAACTGTATCTATGCAAAGGAGCTGAAGAAACAGTGGGCCATCTAGTAAGCTGCTGAATGAAGATTGCACAGACTGGCTACAAACAATGGCATGACAAAGTCATGATAGTAGTACATTGGAATACCTGCATGAAATGCCATTTGCCCGCAAGCAAGAACTGATGCGACCACAGAATAGACAAAGTAATACACCATGAAGAAGCTAAAGTGCTTAGAATTCAAACACACAAGCACCTGCCACATAACACCCCACACTTAACAATTGTTGATAAGAAAGACTAAAAAGTCTGGCTAGTGGACATGGCAGTACCTAAAGGCAACATAATAGAAGAGAGGAAATTACTGGAGGAAATTACAAAATCCAATGTCTTACAAACAGAAGTAGAATGACTGTGGCAAAAGAAAGTATATAGTACCAATAGCAATAGGCACTCAAAACATCTGGCGCACCATTTAAACTCCATGGGCATTGACAAAATCATCATCAGTCAATTGCAAAGGGATAGTTTTACTTGGAACATCTTACTTCCTGCAACAATACCTTTAACACCATCCAATTTAAAAATATATCCCTATCTCAGATCTTGGGTAAGACTTAATATGTGGATAAAAATGCCAAATCCATTCTGAACATCTGGCTGATTCTGTAACAAAGCCTAATAATATCATTCGGTATTGTTTTGTGCCTAGATCATTGTGTCCTTTGTGACAATAAGCCAAGATTTGCAAGATGACAGAGACTGAAGTAAAACAGTGAAACCGTATCAAACTCATGTTTCTGTAATAGTTAGAAAAGCCTTGGTGAATCAGCAAAAGTGAAAACAATTGTTCAGATCTATAATGTTGCAACACAATTTTCATTCCTTCCTCTCGGGAGTAATAAGTGTGGAGGGTAAAAATACTCTATACATGGAAAATACCACTTGATTGTTAGATAGTAGAATCCAATGTCACTTACGCTCCTAAGTAAATAAGCAAGAAAGACAACTTGCCTTAAGACTAATAAGTCAACTGCCTCATTGTTTTCTAGCGAAAATATTGATTTACAGATACCATTTAAAGAGGTTCCTTTCTCTTATTATTATGTAGCTAATTTGAGAAGAAGGTTGTGAAATTCCCAAAAGATTGGACAGGCAAACTGAATTGGCTTTGTTTAAGCTGGCAAATGTGGTTCATGGCTTAACATATACTATTCACCCAAAATGAATTCTAGAAAACTGGGCTTCAGGAAAACAGCCACCAGTGGTCGCCTTTCAGGCCTTTGACAGAAAAGTCAATCAACTTATTGTATCTGGTAAATCTAAGTTATTTTAAATTAAAAACAGGAAGCTGCAGTTAATAGACTTGCTTTTCCCCCCCTGAAGCTGAAATGTCACCTTTTCATGCTGCAGTAATCAACAAATCTCTCTCTCTCTCTCTCTCTCTCTTTTTTCCTTGGTGTCAAATATATGCAAACTAAAATCCATCACTTTTACCCATTGTTAGTTGTCAGGTACAATTTTGGTTTTAATCGTTACATTCAAAATCACTATGCACTTCACACTATCATTTTAATTTAAATGTCATTTATCTGCTAAAGGCAAAAAAAAAGAAAGAATAAATAGAAAATAAGTGAATTCATTCTTGGGTGTAAACCTCTCCTTCCTTAATGTGCCACTGTTAGAGCTTTAAACAATCTGGCAATCAGATTGATTTTATGTTGCATTAACTTGCAATTATTAATAAACCTTGGTTTGTTCCTCACGGTAGACTACACAACCGCTCGGATTAACTGTATGTGGGTTTGTAAATTTTCACAATTTAGAACAACATTTCCTTTGGGGCTATAGAATAATAGTTCCGCTGTAGAAGATAGATGGTCAAGAATAATAATTAACATGAGAAACCTTATTCACTTCCTGTGTTGCAAATTTATTCCTGTAAACAAATGAAAATGATCTACAATTCTGACATGATGATAAAATATTTGTTCACTTTGTACATATTACTGAAGTATGCCTTAGGAACCACAATGCATGCTTTGTTGTTTCTACACTTGCATATCATGTTATCATTGTTCCTGTTTTCATACCTGTGATTATTGTTGTTTTTAATTGTGCATCAACAAAGATCTGATATAAGCAGAAGCAATGATTGCAGGTAGTCCTTGACTTATGACTGCAACTGAGCCCAAAATTGCCATTGCTGAATAAAGCAGTTGTTAAGTGAGTTTTGCCCTATTTTATGAACTTTTTTTTTTGCCAGAGTTCTTAAGCAAATCACTACAAATTTTTAAGTGAATTGCTCCAAAAATGCTTTTTCAAGAGGCAATTGGATTTTCTGGTTTTTCTTTGAAGACATTTTGCTTCTCATTCAAGAAGCTTCTTCAGCTCTGACTGGACGGTGGGGAGCTGAAGAAGCTTCTTGGATGAGAAACGAAATATCTTGAATGAAAAACCAGAAAGGTCAGTTGCCTCTTGAAAAAGCACCTTTGGGACAACCATGACGTGAACATCTGAGAACCGCGACAGACATTTTGAATGAATTATGCAGTCATTAAGCGAAGCTGGCTTCCTCCATTGACATTGCTTGTTGGAAGCTGGCTGAGAAAGTTACAAATCATCATTACATGATCCAGGACAATGCAACTATCATAAATACATGCCAATTGCCATGTCCACATTTTGATCATGTGACCATCAGAATGTTGCAAACAGTCATGTGTGAAAATCAACCATAAGTCACTTTTTTCAGTGCCAATGTAACTTCAAACAGTCATTAAATGAATGGTTGTAAGTTGAAGACTACCTGAACAGCAAGTTACCACATAAGTTCTCAATCATTTACACTTGTTAAGTTCAGGGATGTGGGAACAGGTATAATTCCTTTTCGCCCATGCTTCGCTACCAAACTATGTGCTCGGGCTTGATAAATTGACACTTTCAGCCTGAAACTTAATGTAGAATGTGTAACTCCGTAGCATCAGAGTGTGTTAATATAATGCAACTGGCAGTTGGAACAGAGGGGGAGGGGGAGTAGAATGTCCCAGCCCTCAGCATCCATCGGTATTCATCTGGCTAGCATCCTCTCAATGTGTGAGAGAGTTGAGGGGTGTTTGGAAACTCAAACAGTATTTGCTGTGTGAGCAAGGAGGAGACTGGAAGGAGGCTGGGCATGGCTTAGCTCAACTATTCTGTAGTAAAGCTTGCTTGCTGCTGCGAAAGTAAAACTGAAAGTAAAACTCCTCTGCTTGCATTTTGCATTTGGAACAGATGTCTTTTGAAGTGGGGCAGGGGAGTAGAGCTCCTTAGCATCAGAGCGGGTTAATAATAATATAGGAAGTACTAATGCTCTGATGGTGATTTCGAAAAATCTTTTCTTAGTGAGCACCTAGAAGCCAAAAGGAACATGTGTGGCAAATTTCAAATTTGTAGGCTTTACAGTTCTGGAGATTTTGTGATTAATGCGTGAGTAGTTTTTGCTTATATATATATAAATATAGTGGGCAACTTACCTTTTAGTCCAGCAATGTCTAATGAAATGGGGCTTCAAAGATAAATCTGATTCCAATGAAAAAATGACTACCTTAAGATTTAAACTGAGAGAGAATTCTTAGGACAATTAGTAAAAAGAATTGCCTGCATTGTAAATGGGTTGAATGGCATGTTAACCAAGGCATGAGCCAGATAGGAGAGCTAAAGGACTTGGTTCTAAACAAGAATATAGATTTATTGGTATATCGCAGATTTGTAGAATTAGTAGGATATATTCCTTTCTTGCTACAAAATGTATGAAGGAGTTGGTGTTGATTATATCGAAGAGAATATGAAATCTAGCGTATTTAAAAACACTGGATATCTCGATTCCTTCAGGAATCCCTACGGATAGCAATATCTGTTAGCAAATATAAATTACATCTGCAGGTATGCTATCGGTCACATAATTAAACTGAAGTACATGAATTTGGGATGGTAAAAGAAATCAGAGACACTTCCTTGTAATAACAGAAGACTGCAGATAAACTCACATAGAGTGACTATGTTCATACCAACTCCTGACAGCAATATATGAATATTGCAGAGAATACAAATGAGTGAATGATTCCCCCCCCCCCCTCTCTCTTTATTGCAGAACTTGAAGGACAGATATCTGAGACATTACTGACATTTTTAGGGAGGGAATTGGAATAACTACGCAAATTACAGATAACAAGAAAAGATATTCAAAGATAACTTAAGAAACCACACATAACAAAATATCAGGTGCTGACAGTAACCACTTGCTAGATTTTTTTAAAAAATCAAATATGAAATTGGGATAAAATTATACATCTGTCATATTGAAATCAGTGTTTGAGTTTTGAAAAATAGATAATATGGCATCAAGCTTACAAAAGGGATTCAGGAAAGATTTTGGAAATTAGAAGAAACTCAGCTTAATTTCCACCAGGGTAATGTGGGAAATAGTAATCAAAGAAAACAAAAACTCAACCTATAGAAGAACAAGCATGGATTTTGCAAAAAGTACATGGAAACATATAAATCAGCCTCCCGGAGCTTTGTGAAACAGCCAGCAGACATGTGGATGGAGGGGTTTCTATTAGACCTTGGTACTCACTGTTAATTGGTTCTGGGAGGTGAGGCAGGTACTAAAAAGAACGCGTTCCAAACAAACCACATGACTTACTTTGTAACCCTTTGATTGGTTGAGAAGAACTTTCTGTCTGTCCCTTTTCCTATCAAGAAGTTTATTTTGGTTCTCAAAATACCAGATTCGGGATTCATGCAATGCACCTCAGTTGAAAATGTTTGACAACCAGTATTTCTTTATCAAATATAAAATGTGGACATTATGGTAAAATAACATTTACCATTGTGTTAGGGAAGCATTCCACCAAGTACCAGTGAAAGGTGATTTTATGTGTATGTGTGTGTGTGTGTATGTATGTGTATGTATGTATGTATGTATGTATGTATGAATCAGGGGTGAAAACCAGCAGGTACTGACACGTTCTGGAGAACCGGTAGCGGAAATTTTGAGCAGTTTGGAGAACTGGTAGTGGAAATTTTGCGTAGTTCGGAGAACCGGCAAATACCACCTCTGGCTGGCCCCAGAGTAGGGTAGGAATGGAGATTTTGCAATATCCTTCCCCTGGAATGGGGAGGGAATTGGGATTTTGCAGTACCCTTCCCCTGCCATGCCCACCAAGCCACAGAACCGGTAGTAAAAAAAAATTGGATTTTACCACTGGTATGAATGTATGTATGAATGTATGTATGGAGAGAGAGATGACAGATAGATATGATAGACAGATTAGAGAGATAGAGGGCAGTGGTTGCACAATCCAGATGTTCAGACTGGATTTGGTATTTTTGCCAACGTATCATGTCATTCCCAAGGACCTTGGATAGGCATAGGTGGATGTTTGATCATGTTACAGATATCATCCCATGATGTAAACTCTTCCAAGTAAAGCTGCCTTTTGTAATTGATTGCTGATGGATTTTATATATACACATAGAGTATATACATATGTATACATATATTCATGTATACATATAAACATATACACACACATATGTATGTCTATATACTGGTATATGTAATCCTATAGAGCTTGATACCTCATTCTATAGATGAGAAGGCGTTATAGAAGAGAAAGTGTTTTCTTAAGTTATGCTGTATTCTCAAGTACATCAAAGTAACACTGCTGCTATTGTTAAAGCTGTGAATGTTAATCAGATGAGACTTCACTTCATTTAAAGCAAACTGCTTTTGTTAGCAAAGATTCGTTTTCTTTTTAAATGATAAAAATAAGTTTTATGATTTTTATGACTTTCTCCCCCCACTGCCACCCCAAGTCTCAGCTTTTCAACCTTCAATTGACTAGCCCAGTTTATTGTCATTCATGCAAATCAAAACAGCCTATTTTTATTTTCTTGGACCACAATGACTAGTGTATGCAAATTGCAGGCACACACCTTCATTTTATTAAACCCAGATTGTAATGAATTCCAACTGCCCTCTATTTTAGCCACATATGCCACCATAAAGAAAGAAGGAAAGGAAAGGAAAGTTAAGCGACAGTATACCTAAATCATGGAAAAAGTAGAGATGTTATTGAACAATAGGGAAAGCAACGGGGGGATGTCATTCTAAAAACTTCAGTTTGGCTCCAGATTGCTCTCCTAGAAAATCGGAATAAAATATTAAAGTCAGTTTTGCAGGTTATTGATTTCCATAAAAATATATTAAACTGAACTGGATATATACTTTTGTATTGTCCATTTTTGTTGTCTATTTCTTTACTTTTTTGTTTCTTCAAACTGGACCTTAGATTGCCATGTCCTGTGGGCATCACCTTAGAACAGATATCCCAACCTTTCCAGCTTTGTGAATCGGGAGGTGTGCCGGGGGGGGGGGGAGAGGGGATGTTTCCATGTGAGTAGCTGGCAAGTGTGCACACACATGCAGCTCCATTTGAACAAGCAACAGGCACGTACGCACACCGCTTGCACAAATGATGTGCATGCATGAACTTTTCTGCTGCTTGTGCAAGTGGAGATATGCATGCAAGTGCACATGCTTGCCCCCCACTTCTGCAACCCGGTTCCAAATGGCTCAAAGCCTAGTAGTGGACCAAGTCCCGAGAGTTGAGGACCTCTGCCTTAGGAACTAGCCAGTTATCTTTCTTCTATTGCCGCTTTCTTACCCATTTTTTTGTTATTTTTTATTTCACACACGTCTTACTTTTCACACTTCTTAACTGCCCATCTTCCCCAGTCAGGGTCTCTGTTCCTATAAAAATCTTGAGCTCCATGTTACTTCTTGGTGCTGCCTATCAACAACTTATCTTAACAGTCACTGAGATAGTTGCAGCCAGTTTTGTTCCAATATTAGCAATTGTAAACCATATTGTCCACTTACAAAGATCAGTTATCTTGTTATAGAGTTGTAAAGGGATTTTATCTATATATAGACATACATACACACACACACATAATTATATATATAATAATAATTAAAGTGGCCAAACAATAACTCCCTATGCATATGGCATCAAGTCTTTGATTATTTATTCAGTCACTCAATATACTGAATAAACATTTGGCAGTTTCTATCTTCACCACTGCCCAGCTGTCCTGAGTATAGAGGCGTGAGGCTATTCCTATAGCAGATGGAAATTTCTGAGCAAGCAGAGTGATTTGGATGGTTTTGTTTTCCCCTAAGTTTTGTTCATAATTGGAGAGCCCTGTTTCTGGATGTCAAGCTTTAATTGCATATATGTGGCAATAAACCAGGTCAAGAATTGCTTTGCCAATTAAAAAACTCTTTTCATGTTCATATTAATTATGTTATTGAGAAAATGACCTTAAATTTTGATTATAAATTGGCTAAGATATTAAACTGCCCATTTGCAAGAACAAGCATGTATACAAATAACATATGGAATGCATGAGTTCACAGCTCAATTTGGAAAGACCCTTGCCTTTGTTGAAGTTCTGAAATTCCAGTGCCAAATATGATAGACATAGATGTAATTAGATGGGCCAATAATTTGATATAGTAAAATAAAAAAAAAAACCTATTTCAGTAATCAGTAGTGTAAAAGATAAAAATAAAATAAATGTAAGTATTTTATTTACTTTACTGTGGCCATTAATCAACACAAGGGAACTAATATTCAAATATCCAAAACTAAATTGACAATGCCTAGATACTATAGTTAGGAAAGTACATACAGACAACAAATAATCAGCTAAAAGACAATATTCAATCAAAGTATGCTCAGGATAGACAAGAAGATAGATGAGAGAGAGTTACACACACAGAGAGAGGGAGAGACAGAGACAGAGACAGAGAGAAAGACAGACAGAGAGAGAGAGAGAGAGAGAGAAAGACACAGAGAGAGAGACAAAGACAGAGATGATATAGATAAAGATTACAAGAAATCAGAATTAGCAATCTGGATAATGTTATTAATTGCAAAGTTATGTCCAACCTATCGCAACCCCATGGAGAACCTTCCTCCCGGCCTTCCTGTCCTCTACCATCCTCTGGAGTCCATTTAAGCTCACGCCTATTGCTTCAGTGACTCCATCCAGCCACCTCATTCTCTGTTGTCCTCTTCTTCTTTTGCCCTCAATCTTTCCCAGCATTAGGTTCTTCTCCAGTGAGTCCTTATTAGGTGGCCAAAGTATTTGAGTTTCATCTTCAGGATCTGGCCCCCCAAAAAGCAGTCAGGGTTGATCTCCAATAGAACTGACCGGTTTGATCGCCTTGCAGTCCAAAGGACTCGCAGGAGTCTTTTCCAGCACCATAGTTCAAGGCCTCAATTCTATGGCACTCAGCCTTCCTTATGGTCCAACTTTCACAGCCATACATTGCAATTGGGAAAACCAGTTTACTATACAAACTTTTGTCCGCAGGGTGATGTCTCTGGTTTTTAGTATGCTGTCTAGATTTGCCATAGCTTTCCTCCCCAGGAGCAAGTGTCTTTTAATTTCTTGTCTGCAGTCCCCATCTATGGTGATCTTGGAAATCTGGATAATATAAACTTGAAATAGCAGCATAAAATGCAAATACTATACAAATACAGATACACAGACACAGGCACACAAATGTGTATTTAAATGTGTATTTGTAGGTAAAAAAAGAAAAGCATCCAAAAGGAATTTAAGAATGATAAACCTCTATTACAGACCTCCGTCAAACCTGAGATAAATATAATTTAGTACAATAGCTGAACTGCCATCTACACCCCAAAGCGAATGGTGAATCCTGAGCCATTTCTGGTTATCCATTCTCAGACAAGTTCAATTGCTCTTAAGTCTTCTCTCCTGATTTTGCCCACTGCCTTGCCAAACCTGGCAACCTTGTGGCTGATGATTGTATCCCCTTCTGCTAGTCAAAAGTGGTTTAATTAGAGCATTTTGAGATTCTGTATAAAACTGGTAATACAGAAGAACATGGAAGATGGTTTTTATTTTTTTCTTTAATTTATATCTCACTTATTATTTTTATAAACAGCTAAAGGTGACAAATATATCCAACACACCTTCCTCCTATTTTCCCCACAACAACAACAACCCTGTGAGGTGGGGGGGCAGAGAGAGAGAGAGAGAGAGAGAGAGTATTTAGCTCTAGGTCACCTATGGCTTTCATGACTTACAGTAGGTGGGATTTGAGCTTCCAGTCTCTGGCTTTTTAGCCTGACTCCTTAACCATTAGATCAAATTGGTTCTCTACTGTCCGGAGTTGCAAGGACAATGGGTAACAGGATCAGCATTTCAGTAGAAATGCTAAAGGGTGAGCATTGCTTTGGGCTACGGTAAAAGTCCTTTCTGATTTGGGATGTTAAGCAGTGTAAGATACATAGCTGGTGTCAGAGTGTATCTCCTTCTGTCTACGTTGGGAAACTGAGTGGTATTACTAGCATCCGTTTGACAATCAGTGTCAAACAGACATTGCTTACATGTGACCCTTGCTTGCTCATAGCTCAAAGATAGTAAGTAAGTGTGTGTGTGTGGGGGAGGAATCCTAGGAGAGAGAGCTTGTTGTAAACTGCTTGTTACCACTTTGAAATCCATCTTCTAATGTCAGTGGAACTAAGCCTATAAGGAAGAGTGTCCGCTTCAACCAGTCCAGTAATGCCATATTCTACTCTCCATTGTTATCATTCCAGCCTCCATGCGTAGAGTAGCACTGGAAACACAATTAAGAACTTTAAAAATTACTCTTAAAATTTTAGATTGAGCAAGTTCCAATGGTTCAGGATTGGGGGAGGGGGAGGGACGGCAAGCTGTGTGCCATATAGTATTTGGGTTAAGGGCTTGGCCTCAAAGAGCTTAGATGCTGTGGATACATTTTTTTAAAAAAATTATATTTATATGCCACCCTTCTCCGGAGACTCAGGGCGGCTTACAATGCATTAAGCAATAGCCTTCATACTTTTGTATATTTATACAAAGTCAACTTATTGCCCCCACAAACCGGGTCCTCATTTTACCCACCTTAGAAAGGATGGAAGGCTGAGTCAACCTTGAGCCTGGTGAGATTAGAACTCGCAGTAATTGCAGGCAGCTGGATGTTAAATGCTGCCTTAATAGGAGGCATTAGCCTGCTACACCACTCAGGCTCCTCCTCCTCATTGACCTCCTGTGGAACAATGAAATCTTAAAATAGCTGCTGCCCTCTTAAGTGTACTTTGCGAAGCATAGTTAGCAAGGGCCCTTTTATTTCCATTAGCCTGAAAGATTACTCCCAGGTATTGAAAACATTGTATTTGTTCAATGGCATAGTTGTTAATGGTCCAGGAACACTCTGAGGGTCAATTTGCAAATGCCATTATTTTAGTTTTAGGGTAGTTGATTTCCAGCTTGTTCTCTTTACTTTACTACTGAAACTCCTGTGTCTTTTTATCTGTTTCTCACCTTCAGTTGGGGAAATGATATATCGCGGGGTCTAGGAGAAGAACTTTCTCTGCTGTTGCCCCTGCTCTTTTAATCATTCTAGCCCCCATCCCCATGAGGTCAGCTCCAACCCTCCTGACCTTCCATAAAAGCCTAAAGATTTGACTCTGCCACTTATCTTGGGTGTCCAATGGGGGTCATAGTGGAGGTGGTTGATAGATTAACAACAGAACCTACTTCCCCCCAATCTGGTCCGGCCCTCCCCTCTTTTAATTGGGCTGCAGTATTTGGTTCTTCATAGTATTTTATGTCTTTTAACTTTTGTATAGTTTTTATCTTTTATAAAGATCTTTTATCTTTATCTTTTTAATACTGTAAGCTACCCAGAGTTACCCTGCGGTAAGATGGGCAGCCAATAAATTTTACAAATAAATGAATATCATAGGGCAACAACTTTTGAACCAGGTTATCCTGAAATGGGGTAATTTACAGAATGCATTCAAAATTCATTACTCCTGTGGACTGAAATTTAGCAAATTTGAAGTCACTTCAACTACAGTATGTCATTGTCATCTCTAGTGCTCCGTGACAGCTTTCTTTAAGTCAGTGGGAAAACCAGTAGGAAGTCTAAACTTGATTGTGTCTAAACTTGATTATGATTGCTGAATCTCCCTGCCAGCTTCCCATAAGCAAAGTCAGTAGGGAAGCAGGCAAGGAGTTGCAAATTTAAGGCCAGCGGGCAGGTAAGTGGTACCTGGGGAAGGAAGTGATGTGAAAGGTGCAGGAAGAGTCAGGTAGGATAAGGAGCAGTGCAAGTGTGAAAGGAGGTGCCTGAGAGCTGTAGTGAAGGTGAAGGAGGATGCAGCACAGGACAGGGAAGGTGCACAAGGGTTTTGTTTGGGTTGGGAAAGGTGCACAGGGGTACACAAATTGTCAGCCTGAGCACAGAGGAACTGGAAAAGGGTGCACAGATGTGGGAGATTTATCCCAACAATTTGGACCTTCCCTAATAGCTTCCCCATTATCTTCTTCCCTGCAAGCTTCCCACAAGCGAAAATCGGAAATTTTTCCTGCTCCCAGAGTTGTTGTTGTTCTTTTTGCTCACCTATAGTCATTCTCTTGATTTGTTTAGGTAGGATGACACAACTGAAATAATAACCCAATGGGTCATGAGTGGTCTAGTCCTGTATACATCTACAGTGAATGGAATATACCTAGGTTGTGCTAAAATGTTGATTACAAAAACTCTAATATTCAGCACAGAATATTTTCCAGTTTGCACCACATGCACAGTTCTGCCAAGACAGTTGGAAGATAAAACATAATTTACAGGCGAGGAAGTAAATTCACAGGTAAGAAGTAAACAAACCATAAATCTCTTCATTCAAAAGCATTATGGAACATTTATTAAATAGTAATGCAGTTTTTCGGACCACAGCTGACACCAATTGGACAAAAGACATAAGCAGGATTAACATTTCGCAACATCTGCAAAAGCTGTGTGATCACCATCAATCTGTATTTTAGAAAAATAAGCAAAGCTCCCATACATAGCCAGGTGCTCTAGTTAATAAGAATTCCTTCTGTGAGGCATTCTGTTAAAAATAAATGTTGGGACATTTTATGTTCAAGCTCTTGTCAGACTGGATAAACAAAATTTTAAAACAGAGAGAGAGAGAGGAGGGAGGGACAGGGAGAGACAAGGCTGAGTTTTATCAGGAAAACAATGAATATTGAGTACAAACTGTTAGAAAACCGAGAGCCGTTGAGGCTGTATAAATAGCAAAACACAGAGCTAAGAACAAAGCTCCAGGGAACTACATTAACTTCAGCCAAATACTTCAATGCATAAGATACAAATTGAGATCAGTTAAGTAAATCAGTCAAAAACTAGGTAAACATTGAACTAGCCATGTTTCAATTGATCTGGAAGAACTTTATGATCTCTCATATTAAACACAGATGACAACGCAAAGAGTGTGATTCTCAAATGTGCAGGTGAGCATGTCTGCATAATAATGTTCACTCTGTCAAATTTGAAAAACCGGTTCATATTTTACAATGGCTATCTCATTTCTGTAACACCGGTAAGTCTGAATAAGGGCTAATCTTCACCATGGTTTCAAATTTTATATATATATATATATATATATATATATATATATATATATATATATATATATATATATTGCATCTGGTTAACTTTGTCTTAAAAGAGACGTGGTGTCTCAGCGGCTAAGACGCTGAGCTTGTCGATCGTAAGGTCGGCAGTTCAGCGGTTTGAATCCCTAGTGCTGCTTAACGGAGTGAGCTCCCGTTACTGTCCCAGCTTCTGCCAACCTAGCAGTTCGAAAGCACGTAAAAAATGCAAGTAGAAAAATAGGGCCCACCTTTGGTGGGAAGGTAACAGCATTCCATGCGCCTTTGGCATTTAGTCTTGCCGGCCACATGACCATGGAGACATCTTCAGACAGCATTGGCTCTTCAGCTTTGAAATGGAGATGAGCACCGCCCCCTAGAGTCAGGAACAATTAGCACATATGTGTGAGGGGAACCTTTAACTTTGTCTTCATTTTCACATAATGTTTCACTGGGCTAAAGGACATTGCCTAAGGCTTGCAGTGCCTTTTCTAAAGTTGTGGTCAGGCAGAGGCTGATGCTCTAAATTGCCAATTTCATCATTAGCCACTATGGTGGTGTCATTGATGGAATGTTAGGCACCATGCCAACTTCTCTCTAGTTTGCATCATCAATAGATTGTCAAAAGGGCAGCAACTCTATTGTTGCTCTAATCTAATAACCATATGCAGCTGGAAGGAATCCAAAATCAATACCAACCTATTGTAACATATTATCCTGTACCAATAGAAGAGAATATTTGTAGCTCAGGGATGGACTGTGAGATCCTTGGTGCTCTCTGAGCTTGGTTGTTTTCTTGCAGACATTTCATTATGCAACTAAGTAACATCAGTGCTAGAAGAGTGTGGGATTTGTTCCCTGTTTATATAGAAGTAGCTTGTTCTGTCAGTGTTGGTGGGAGTGGTCTTGATGATTCCTTGATTAGGGTTAGGGTTTTTACTGTTTAACTGTTTATCTGGGTTGGTAGTTCCTTGATTGGGGAATCCAATACTAGTACAATGAACCACCAACATAAAAAATCAAACAGTAAACAATATCATCCTGTTTCCAGCAATGGTCAGAAGGAATTTATTAGAAAAGCTGTCAAAGATAAAACTGTGAGCAATCTGTGAATATTTTAATTACCTCGATGAAAATAATATGAAAGAAAATTTATTACCAAGTAAATGAACAGAAATAAAACTAGTAAGTACTAAAATTTGCTATTTTATCTGTTTTATTGTGGTGTGCTACCTGAATGTTACATTAAGTTCTTGGTTCCTTTAGTACACATAATAATATAAACAGAGATGCCCAGGAAAGAAACAGCAAAGGTTAGCGCACACTAATTAAGGAATTAAACCTTAAGTAACATATTTATTCTGAAAAGTACTGTAATTTATTTCTTAAAACATCATAATACATTAAAAAAAGAAATTCGAGAAGCCAGAAGACAATCTATTGGAACTCTTGTATTTCCCCCTTTCTAGTTATCATTATTCATCTGGTCCAGAGAGAAAGCCCTATGCAATTGATCATACCAATATGTCCTGTCTTCTTCTTTCACATACCTTTGCATCTGTGACTCCATGGGATAGGCTGTTCTACTGCCTAATATCTTCATGGTCAGGAAATTTCTCCATATTTTGAGTATGGATCTCCCTCTGTATCTTTCACCAATTGATTTTGTCTTAGCTTGAAGGATTATAGAGAATAAATTCACACCCTTTTCCCTGTGACAATCCTTCAAGTATTGGAAAACTACATTAGTGTCTTCCTTTAGTCTTTTCTTTAGGCTAACTACACCCATTTCCTTTAACAAGTTTTCTTTGGATGTACCTTCAAGCTCCTCACCTTCTTTGATGGTCTTCTCTGAACTGTTTCTAGCTCTTCAGTATCCTTCTTTTACTGCAGCAGCTAGAACAGTATTCAAGTGTGGTCTTATCTGTGTACCATAGAGTACCTTTTATTGATGTGTTGGGTCTTTTAGTAGCTGTAGACTCAAGTTTACAATCTGGTTTACCAGGTCACCCAGGGTGTTCAGCAACTAAAATTTGGTGGACCCTGCCATCTAATCCATCTCTAAAGTTGCCAGTAGAGAAGAATGGTGATGGAAAAAGTAAGATTGGGAGATGAGAGGACAAGGAAAAGAATAATTAGTGAATCAAATAAATTAAAGCTACCTCTACTATTAGACAGTCAATGAGTGAGCTATGAGTGGGGTGCGGAAAAGGAGCAATGACATAGTCATCTTCTATTCTCTTGAACAAATATTTCTCACAACTCCTATTTTCACTGCCTCCAGTGAAAGAGCAAATATTGATGGTGGCGGAACAACAAAATGTCTCTGTATCAAATTTATCTTATAAATTTAGCCATAATCTGCATGTTTTAAAATTTAAAAAAAAGGTTTGTTAGAGAAGTACGATTCAGATTTTTTTGGATCTTGATGGCGTCACATATATTCAGTTTTCATTCTGTGAATTTTCACACTGCTCCATGAAAAAAAAAATTAACACGTACATTCACATTTATTTTCATATGCAGTGTTGCTCGTGGTTTCTTTTTATGCATCTTATGCCAATATTTGTGTATTTATGCTACTAACTTAAAAAAGACATTATTTTACACACAGCCTTGGAACTGATGAAAATGGTAGCAGATTTTGCCTGTGCTATGATAGAATCCATTTTGGTAAATTATATTATTTTACATGAAACCCATGAGAGTTTTTTTTAAAGCCTATTTTGTGATGGAATATAGACCATTCTTCAGAATTAACTATAGCCAACCAATAGCTTTGATGTTCCTGGTGTTTTAAACAGAGTTGTCTGCAGAGGAGACAAATGATAGTAGCAACACTACCATCATAATGGATGCCTAGCTCTTTGATTCATTGTCAAGGCATATGTAGAAAAGAGGGAGCTTGGATTGTAATAGTGAGGTGCTGCCTTCGTTATTTAGTTCTCCTTATTTTTTATTTATGTATTTATTTTATTAGTCATATTTCTATGCCGAGGACTCTGGGCGGCTTACACCAAAGACAGTATATTAAATAGCATATTGCCCCCAACAATCTAGGTCCTCATTTTACCCACCTTGGAAGGATGGAAGGCTGAGTCAACCTTGAGCCGGTGAGATTTGATCTGCTGATCTGCTGAACTAGCAGTCAGCTGAAGTAGCTGCAGTACTGCACTCTAACCACTGCGACACCTCGGCTCTTATCCC
Organism: Ptyas mucosa; assembly: GCA_012654045.1. Taxonomy (NCBI): domain Eukaryota; kingdom Metazoa; phylum Chordata; class Lepidosauria; order Squamata; family Colubridae; genus Ptyas; species Ptyas mucosa. Next base: position 34,151,776 of record WNWU01000004.1, read on the forward strand.
ACTTATAAAGGTTCTTCTGTTTCAAATAAACAGCAGACACGGTTGCATTGAAGCCAAGTATCCCATAGCATAATGTGGAACATTATTTTGCTTCATGGTTATGCTACAATTTGGTGAAATGTTGAAAACAGAACAGAATCTAGTATGCATTAATATAAATCAATCAATATGTAAAATTTGCTAAGGAAAATATTTAGACAGATCAATGTTCTAGGGGCAATATTTATCCATGTCATCAAACACACGCACGCACATCCATGCACAAACACAAGCATATATACATATGCATGTATACATGCACTCATGTTAACACACATCCATATTCACAAACTATCAAGCAGTATATCAGATAAGTTTATTCTGAATTGGGGAAGGATTCTGTTAATATCTAAAAGTATATCAGAGAGATTAACAAAAGAAGCACATAAATGTTTCTTTAAAAATATCTTTCCTTTTTCACCTTTTTGGGGTTCCTTTCCCTTGCCTCTTGTCCCGCCACTTGTTCAATTACTCGCAATTTATAGAATAACAATGTCAGAATATAATACTTCTCTATGACTTTTCTAAGAGTAGTATAAAACTCCTCTTTTGATAAATGTTTTTGATTTACATTCTAAAATATTAGATAACTTCTATCAACTTGAATCCCTACTTCTTTTGTATAACATTACACACTGTGATAACCTTATTGAGAAATGTTCAAGGCACAATAATATTTCCCCTCAGCCTTCTTCTTTATTTGATATCTGAACAGATAGCAGATAACTTATTTAAAGTGGCTGTGTTGCATGGATTTGTTTCTAAAAGTGACTAGAAAAGAAAGTATGCAAACCTTTTGAAGGTGCTGTGATTCGAGCAAAAATTATTTCTTTATCTCCCAGAGTTTTAAACCCATCAGTGACTGCTGTCTTGCAGTCTGCTTATGAGGAGCAACTATATAGAGTGCTTATGGGTGATCTCAAGTATTCTCTTTGTCCAGAGAGAAATTATGAATAGCTGGTCCACTAGTTGGCTCTTCATTTTGCTGCAGTTATTGTTTCCCCTTTTAGTAGTCTTTAGTTATCCATTTCTTCCCTGGCAGTATCCATTCTGAACAGAAATTTTGACTAATCATATTCCTTAAAGGGCTAACTACCATTGCAAATTTGTTGCTCTTTTGTCCATTACAAATCGTATTTTACCATCTCAGAGTCATTTTAAAGCATCACTTGAAACTTCCCTTCCATAGCAACTGTAACCAAGGTAACCACATTGTGGTTGTCATGCCCAATGCAGAGTAGTAAAACAGGGCCACTGGCCTATGCGGTTATATTGTAACCCCACCCAGAGGTCATTGGCAGACATAAATATCGCAATGTGTAAATAAATACAAATATAGTATTTCTCCACAGACTGAAAAAGACAGGTCAACCTTTCCTATTCTGAGCTCCTAAGGCCAACTGCATGCAGAAGTCCTGTGTGTCTAAGAAGAAATAAAATATGTAAATCCTTATTAAGAAATATGGAGAAAATATTGATCAAAGCATGGAATTCTGTCAGCCATATTCTTCTGTAAACTGGCAAGCACGTTTATTTTGGAAAAGAACATGATGATGAATATTTACATAGAAAAACTATAAAGTTTAAAGAAAAACTCTAAATGTTTATTTAAAAATTTATGTATTTAAAAATGTTTAAATAAACATAGAGCAACACAGATAATAAAGGATCTGAAGGGTAAATCTATGATGAATGGTTGAGGGGGATAGATATGTCTAGCCTATCAAAGACAAGGATTATGAGGGGCTTGATAACTGAGGGGCTCTCACAGAGAAAAAGAGATTGACTTTTCCAAAACACAAGAGAGAAGGAAAAGAAGTAATGGGTGGAAACTTGTTAAAAAGAGATCCAAACAGGGGTGAAATGCTCCCGGTTCAGATCGAATTGGGCGATCCGGTACCGATTGTGGCAGGTGAACCGGTAGCAATGGCGGTGCGAGGCTCCACCCACTCGTCCAGGTGTCATTACTTCCTGGTTTTAGCCAAGAAGTAATGTGTTTCTTACCCTCTGCGCATGCGCAGAGGTTTTTGTGCATGCATGCGCAGAGGGTCTGCGTGTACATGTTACGTGCACACGTGGAGTGTGCACTTCCAAATCGGTAAGGAAAGTAAGTAGATTTCACCCCTGGATCCAACCCAGAAGTAAGGAAAAAAATTCTGAAAATGGGAACAGTTAATCAATGGAGTAGCTTGCCTCCTGGAGTTGTGGATGTTCCATCACTGGAGTTTTTCAAAAATAAACTGGACAGCTATTTGACAGGGATGATATAAGGTCTCCTGCATTGAGCAGAGGCTGGACCTCTGAGGTCCCTTCCAGGCCTATGATTCTATGTTCTAATTACCTGAAGTTCAGAAGGAGGTTGTTGGGGGAAATCTGCAAATTAATTGACTTAACACAATCTTTTAAACCTTCTGTCAGAGTAAGTTGCCTACTTATCAGTGACATTGCAGCTTTATGTTGGACATGTTCAATGATCTCTCCTAGATTATGGACAGTTGAAGTTATAAGGGAGATGGTCTTTCTGGTTAATCTCATACACACTTGATCAAACAGAAAGCAGCATTATATTGCATAGAATGGTTTATTACATCAACCAGAGGTGCATAATTTCTTTTTTTCAAGCAGCGGTTTACACTTGATCTGTTAGTGTCATGCTGCAGTCACACTTAAAAAGCAATGATTACGCTGGAGTACAAATTAAACCTCTTTTCTTTTTGCCTTCTCACAAATCAAACCAGGAATAAACAATAAAGTATCTACAGGCACAGTGTGCCTAGGTTCCTACTTCGGTGTCTATTAATCTCTTTCATCATATTTACTTGCCTGCAGAACCTAGAAAGTCTCATTCTGATAGTTGAAGGCATTGTTGGGAAATTCTGATGTCTGATGAAGCTACCAAGAAGCCTTTTTGCAGATAGGCAAGTCTCCAACTGTAATCATTTTGTAAATGTACCTACCACATTATAGCCCCTTAAAAACTTGTCTGTCTCTGTGCCAAACCAAGATGACTGCTTAATAACCATGCCTCTGCCCTGCCCACCTCACCTGTATGTTGCTCTTGAAGGCTTCTAGTATTACCTGAAGTGGAAATATCTATCTTTGGGATGTCTACAAACTATACTCCAAACTCTCAGGTTATGTCCCTAAACTTCAGTCTCTGGAAATAATAAATGGAGGCTGTTTCAAGTTCAAGGAGGAATAAATAATATATCTATATTTTTCAATGAAAATCTGTATGTGATGTAGAGACAAGCAAGATGGCAGTATGTGTGCACCCTTACTAAGTGGGGCTTTGGGCTCAGTACATTCAGCACATAAAGCTTTGGTTTACATATATTTAATTCAAATTAGAAGTAATGTAATTACTACTCATTCATCTAAATAGTAATTTCCCCTTTCTGCCACATATTTGTATATATTTTCATTCAAAATGCTAATATAGCCAGTGCAACGAAATGGTTAAAGTGTTTAACTTGGGCTGGGAAGACCTAGGAAACTTAAGGGGACTTGGGACCTCCATTCAGCCCAGTCCTGTTGCTATGAAGAAAATTAGGAGGAAGGAATATTCCTTATCCTTCATTGAGCTCTAGATCAGCAATCTCTAACTTTTCTGGCTCTGCAGAGTAACATCAGCAGTGGGGGTGGGTGGTTGTGGCACTTGGCAGCAGAGGCGGGGGAGAGGAGTGGATGGTTTGAGGAGTGGATGGTTTTGTGCATGGAACGTAATCCTTCACACGCTCATCCATCACTTGTGTGGACCGTTTCCCAATGGGTTGAAGACCAGTAGATGTTCATGGACCAGGGGTTGGGTTCCCCTGCTCCTGAATGAGAACAGTAGAAATATAATCAACAAAGAATAGACATATCAGCCCCTTAGAACTTCAGCTGAATACATTTTATACACTAGAAGAAGTAGAGGTAATTTTTGATCTACATTTATTAAACTAACAAAATGAATTAAAAAGTTGCAAAAAATATCTTCAAGCATCAGCTGGATTTCATATTAGCCAGGTTGATTTAGTTATTTAAGTAATTATTATAACAGATTGGTGCTAATTAAAGATACATCAGTTATGACCTTCTTTAATGAATAGTTTAAGCAGAACTTAAAGTTATAAGAGAAACTTTTTAATTTCTTGGCAGAAAAGCTGAAATTAAAATGTCTGTTATTTCTAAAACATTGATCCTGCTTGAACATTTGCAGTCATTTTAGGTATTTTTTATTTTAGCATATGGAGAGAAACAACAACAATAAACCTTCCTTCCTTCCTTCCTTCCTTCCTTCTAGATTGGGGAAACTACAAAAGTAATATTTCAGGTCTGATATATCTAATTTTCCATACTTTAATTTTAGCATAAAGTATAGAGAATTAGGTATATCAGACCTGAAATACTACATTTATGTTTTTCAACTGTAAAAGTTACTATTCAATATATCAAAGAATACAAAATGTTAGCATTAATTCTTACTCTGTTAGGGCAAAACTATTCTGAATATTATGAAATGAATATCTACTATTCCAAATCATAAACTCATGAAATCTTATCAAACACTAAAATAAACAAAGATTAAAAATTTATACAATATACATAATTAAACATCAAAGGAATATGATAATTAATATATCAAATATCAAATATAATAGGTTATTTTGGAAGACTTAAAGAAGTATGAAACCAAGAATCTTGATATGTTGATGACTCACCTTTAAATTATTTAACACTATTCCAAGAAATCCTCAAAGATTGACTGCAAAATTGTGTTATGCGATGTTACGGACAGTAATATTATTAAATCAATGCATACTGCCATATTTCATAGCAATGTCCATATAGTTGTTCAGTTTCATTAAAGGTTTTTGAAGAAATTGAAAACAATTACTCAACAGTTTTTAATAATTCTAATATGATATAGGATTAATATTTATTTTTCTCAAGACATACAATACAAAATGTACAATCCCTTGTTTTGTTGTCAGCTGTAAGATTTACTGTACTTAATGCAATTTAAAGGACATATTTCTTGGGTTAATAGTGTTTAAAGGTTTGGAAAATGACATTAGCTGAGAAATGACATTAGCTGAGTAATGCAGAATTATTCTGGAGAATACTTGAATGAATAATTATTTTGTTTTTATTTGTTTTCTCTCTCTGTGTGTGTGTGTATATATATATACACACACACACACACATACACACACATATATACACTGATATATAATATCAGAAAACATATATATATATATGAATGAAAGGTAATTCCCAACATATTAATTCATACCTGCACACGTATTTTAAACAAAATACTACATCTGACTGTTTATCCTTTTGGCATCACTTTAAGGTGATAAATGTATTATTTATTCATTTATTTGTTTCCTAATTATATGATTTTATTTTTCATTTGTTTAGTTTGTCTTTTAATTTATGTTCCCCTTCTTTTTTTCCTGATCCTTTTTAAAAGCAAAACAAAACATTCTTTTCTAATGTAATTGGATAAATTAATATTAAAACCTGTAAAAAGTAAATTTCTTCCCTTTCTTTGTTTAGTAATCAGAACTCCAAGGAATACTTTTTCATTGTTCAATAAACCAATACTACTTTCATCCTTTATATGATTGTTTCTTCATTGTCCAACAGGTATATCATTTCTTTATTCTGTAGGTATATCAAACTATCCATTCAACTGAACTCAATTTAGTTTAATTGATTTTACTGCAATCACTGACCAGTGCTCATCTGCATATATACAGAACACAATATAAACAATATAAAATTGAAATAAATCAGGTAACATAAGCTTTAAATTATAAAAGTTATTATGCTATTAATTATACCCTTTTCTTCCCTCAACACTGAACCTAACTTACAGCTGGATAGAATTTTGCATCTTGCCATATAATTTTAAGATTTTGGTCCCATGAGCCCCATGAACTAGAGATTCAATTAAATCCTCTTACAAGGGCAATATCTTCCTAATAAGGCATTTTAATGCTTATTTACTAGAACTGCTGAGCAATGACTATTCTACAATATTTCACTATAAAGATATATTCCAAGTATCTTTCTACCCAGGGATGCAAATTCAAGGTATGAGCATTTTACTATGATCTGACAATGTATCAATATTGATCATCTTCTACTTCGTAGCTTTCTCATATCCCATTCTCCGGGGTTTAACTATAAATAAGTACCAGCTTATTTATGTAGCTATTCTGTGCTTATTTACCTAAGGAAATTTCATAAGAATCTGCTGAAAGGTGTGTAAATAAAAATATATTAGCTTTGTAGTCAATATTCTTAATTTTCTAAAATTGATGCATCGTTGCTTGACAACAAGTGTTAAATTGTACAGATTGGAGATGTCATTAACATATTCAAGATTCTCATACTTTCTCCAGAATGCAAATGAATGCTATGTCTATACAGCACTACATTAAAAGTAGAAAACAGAACCTAGACCAGGGGTCTACAACCTTAAACACTCAAAGAGCCGTTTGGACCCATTTCCCACAGAAAAGGAAATACCGGGAGCCACAAAACCTGGGTGGGTGTGGCCAACTTGACATCACTCACTTTCACCAGTCACATGCCTACCATGCCTAGCCATGTCTACCCTAATGACAGGACCCACCTCTGTCCTGTCATTAGGACAGAGAACTGGTGGTTAAAAAACATCGGGAATAAAAAAACCCCTTTTGACATCTCTCTCTCTCTCTCTCTCCTTGTCTCCCTCCCCCCCCTCTCTCCCCCTCTCTCTGTATCTCTCTGTGTCTGTCTCTCTCCCACTCTCTCTGTATCTCGCTGTCTCTGCCCTGGCCGCTTCTCCATCCCCCGCCATTGTCCTTACCTTCTCAGGCCAGGCGAGTAGTGACTGGGAGGGGAGGGAGAGGGGCAGGGCCAACCAGTGGTGGGATCACCTGACAGGGAGCCACAGCAGAGGGCCCAAATCAGCCACACATTGATGACACCTGACCTCTACACTAGTATATTCCTGGGATATACTGTATATATCATACAAAGAAAGAATTAATAAGCATTTACAGAGATTCTACTTGTGATATGATAATCATGTACTTCATTATAGTTTGAAAAGCCGTAGCCTATTTTGAAATGCCAACCAAAACTCTGTTTATTATTTTTTAATTCCTGGGTAGATTTTGATGATTTAATAGTGTAAAACTTCAAAGATAATATTTAAACCTAAATTATTATATCCCTTTGCTTTGATTTTTTTTTCCAGAATGAAGAATTTAAAAACAAGCAGCTCTAAAGAGGTATATTATTAATAACATATTGAGATACCAGAAATGGGAGTAAGATATTATTTTACATCATGCCAAGATTGTATAATTTATATATATACTTATAAATATGATTTTCAACCTCATACATATTTTTCTCAAAAAGGAGGACATTTTGTTTTGGTCAAAGCCAATCAACCAGATTTCTGAATGAAAGACAGACATAGAAATTTGTTATTCCCTGGTACAAACTTTTACACTGTAGATTCAATTAGCTTATTTCTCCTTGAATTTATGAAGCAATAAATAGGTCTACTTATTGGCAATGAATATTTCTTCAGTATTTCACACAGGAGTCTGAATATATGAACATCGATGCAATAATATCCCCTTATTATATTATACTTTTCCTTTAATTTTTAATGAAACTTTAAATTATATGTTTCCTAAATGCTCCCTTTCCTTTCTTGGCCTTGCTTGTCTTTTATGAAACAACTCTTTGCCTTTCAATTGTTACTTCCACTTACTGATAGCCATTGATTGGTGTTTATCTTAACTTACAGGAAAGTTGTTAAGAGCAGTTACAAGCAAATTTAAGAAATTATCCCTGTAATAGTTTTTCTTCACTCAAGAAGAACACATGAGAAAACATAAGTTTTTGTCCTCCATTTTACCTTTTGAAATATCTCCAGCGGGGTTGTGACTTCACTGGCTATTTCTTTTCACTGATGACTCACAACTGACCCATCACAAGACCTTCACTAGACACACCCACACCTGAAGCCCTTATAAACAGAAGAACACAGATACTGACATCCCTAAACTCCTCTGAAGGTGTTACCTAGCCTGGTAATGAAATGTTTGGAAACCAGCTCACAAACTCAGAGAAGGAACCTTCATCCTCATCCTACACCTGAGCTACATATCTGTGCCACTAATGAGAGGTTTCTCTGTAAATTTTTCTCTGCTAGTCATTATTGACAATAGGGGGCAGTGCTCAGCTTCATTTCAAGGCCACTGAATCAGTGCTGTCCAAAGACATTTCTGTGGTCGTGGCCAACATGGAGTGCTGTTACCTTCCCACCAAAGTGGTACCTATTTATCTACTCACATATGCATGCTTTCCAATTGCTAGGTTGGCAGGAACAGGGGCAAGGATAAGAGCTCACCTGTCGCATGACACTCAGCCAACAAGACCAGTATCTTAACTGATGAGCCACCACATCACCTTAGAAATGAGAAGAAGTCTAATTTTTTTAATACTGGGTTAAAAACCAATTGTTGATAATCTAATGCTGGCAGACTTACAATATATTTTTGGGGGAAATTACTTTTGCTTGAAATGGTATGTTTAGCTGTGATGCTTCTTTTTCATACGGTATATTTGCAATCCTTGGATTGAATTCATCTCCAGTTCTGAAAATACTTGCCTTTTGTTTAACTGAGATTCTTCATAGAAAGATAATTGTGTCCAGAACTAGAATTAAAAAGGTGAGTCACAGATAAATACAATGTGCTGGGTCATATTTAAAGGGATGAGTCACAGGGTTGAATTAGGGTTCCATTTGTTTAAGCTTAGAACATGTTTTGAGATCACATGTATGCCAGATCCACCTTGTATCAAATTAGGGTGCAGCCAGTGAAATAATAATCTAAGAATATGCATCTGGGTTACAAGACATTTAGAGCATTTGAGACAAAAGTTTGAACTGTTATGCCCTATGTTTGGAAAGGGCTTGAAAAAGATAGAATATATTAACTGAAGCACTGAAAAGAATCCTTGTAGATGTTCACAATGATTTGATTATTCCCAGGCCTCACTAATAAAACAGAAATAAATACTGGAAAATTATTATTCTTATCTTCTGGGCTATTGAAAGGTAGTACTGATTCAGAATTGGTCTCTTTTCTTCTTTCCAAGACTCTGGAAAGGAGAATTCTAAGATGTCCTGATTAATTATTGTTCGCAAAGAAGTTTGCAATCAGATAATTATTGTTTTAAATCCTTTCTGAAGCATTCCTTTTAATAGGCAATTTTATTTCCACTTGCTCTCATTCAATTCAATGAAGTTTATTTATGGTCACATATAAGATTGCAGGTATTTGGGGTTTTGTTTTTGTTTTTTTGCATTTTTTTAAAAAAAGATTCTCACAGAAGTAGAAAGGCGACATGAAGTAATACAAAGTAAAAGTAAGGGGGGAAGAGAGAAGATAAGAAAAAATGTGAAGGACAGTACAACTAGAAAAAGAAGAAAAGTTATATAAAGAACCTTCTTTGTAACAGTTACAAAGAAAGTTATTATCCTCCCCCTTTTTTTAATCAGCAAAACCATAAATCACCATTCTGGAAATTTATATCTCCACTCCTCCTAATCAAATAACTTTGAGTGGCTAATAAAGGATAATAAAATTATAACAATAAAAAGAACAATTAAATATACCGGGTAAAAATTCTCAATGCTTCAATCAGTGCAGGAGAAACCACAGAAACCAAGTTTTAAAACTTTAGGAAAGAAAAAAGTTCTTTAGGCTATCTGAAAGTTTGGAGCCATCTGAACCTCAGAGAAAGGGCTGTTCCACAAGGAGCCTGGTGGCGTGGAAGACTAAAGCACTGTAACATTCAGCTGCCTGCAATTATTGCAAGTTCAAATCTCACAAGGCTCGAGGTTGACTCAGCCTTCCATCCTTTCCAAGGTAGGTAAAATGAGGACCCAGATTGTGGGGGCAATAAGCTGACTTTGTATAAATATACAAAAGTATGAAGGCTATTGCTTAATGCATTGTAAGCCGCCCTGAGTCTCCGGAGAAGGGCGGCATATAAATCAAATTTAAAAATAAAAATAAAAAAAAATAAGTCTATCACAGAGAAGACATGACTCCTAGAGATAAGATGACTTTGTTTCACTGAAGGAACTTGAGCAGTGGTAGGATTCAGCCAGTTCGCACCACTTCGGGAGAACCGGTTGTTAACTTCCTGAGCAGTTTGGTGAACTGGTTGGTGGAAGAAATCATTAGGGCAGAGAACCAGTTGTTAAATTATTTGAATCCCACCACTGGACTTGAGCCTCCCCATCTTTCCATGTCTGGGTAAGGATGGATAGATACTAATAGGGAGATGTGGTCCCTAAATGTCCTGGTCCTTGCCATGTAGGGCTTTAAAGATAACATAACCTTGAATCACACTTGGAAACCAATGTCTCTCACATAACAATGATGTTACATAGGTGTATTGTTTTATACCTTAAATTTCCCATAACACCACATTCTGGAGGAGCTGCAGCTTCTGAATGCTTTTTTAAGGCAAGTTCACGTTAAATGTATCATGAGGTGATCAAACTATGAATGATTGTAAGCAAAGCCTCCTAATCTAGGAACCAGCACACAATAGGTGTACCAGATGGATGTGTGCAAATGAATACTTGCCCAAGGCTGCTCTATCTGAAGCCATGAATCTCACCTCCCTCCCCTCCAGATTGTGTATCAACCCTGTTTAGGGAAGTAGTACCTTGTCAGATCCAGGGAATAAAATCCACAGCCACTCTGTTTCACTAAAGTATAGTCTATTCCCCCCTTATCCAGACCAAAACATAGAAAGAACTATGCAGCCCAATCACATATACATACATACATACATATCATCAGGAGGCTATCATCAGGATACTGATACTTAATTACATGGTAAAAGATAACTTCATTCAACAGTGTCCATTTCCTCAAGGCCAACCGGATCAACACTGCCCAGATAGTTGAGCAAGACCGAGGTGGCGCAGTGGTTAGGGTGCAGTACTGCAGCTACTTCAGCTGACTGCTAGTTCAGCAGATCAGCGAATCAAATCTCACCGGCTCAAGGTTGACTCAACCTTTCATCCTTCCAAGGTGGGTAAAATGAGGACCCAGATTGTTGGGGGCAATGTGCTATTTAATATACTATCTTTGGTGTAAGCTGCCTAGAGTCCTTGGGGAGCGGACGGCATAGAAATATGACTAATAAAAATAAAAAATAAAGACCATGCCTCAGCCAATTCCATGGGAATTTGGATCACCAGAAACTTACTCTGAATGATTCCAAGTGGATTTATCCAACATATGTGGAGAATAATCCTCACAATGACCACACGGAGGATGTACTGGTCTCTCCTGACTTAGGAGGGGACTGGATGACCTGAAACAGGGCTGTTGGCCCATCATGTATATGAAATAAAAGTGGAGATATAAATATATATCACTGATTTTATCATCAAAAATATTTGTAATAAAGGCTCTTCCTACATCCAGTCTGATAAGACTTCCTCGTCCATGATTCAATCAATTAAATAATTAAATTGTGGAAAAGGCAATTCTTATCACACACTGACCTTGCATTCAGTAGCAGCAGCTTGAAGCTAATGTTGCCAAAATTCTCTTTGACATTCTTTAGAATGTTCCAAACCCTAGAAAGTGTCCTTAACATTGATATTCTGTATTTTCAAAACATGTTACAAGTGTGTTTGTCTACCTTCCCTGAAGGGGCAGTTTATTGATTTGGGTACTGGATGTATTGCCAAGTCCACTTTTCAATCTGCATTGCAATTTGCTCAAAATGAAATATCTCAACTTTGAAACCCCTGGTGGATTACTGAGTACCAATCCAGATTGCTTGAGTGATGTTATTCCTCTCTATAAATCTTAGTAAACCAATAAGACATTGGCTCATTGAGATACAGCTCTCATTAACTACAGAAACAGATAGGTTACACATTCGTTTCCCAAAATTTACACCGTTACATACATATAATGACAGTGCAACACCCTAGCTATTCTGGAAAATTCCAGCATCACTTACTATTGAGTAGTATCGGCTGTCTTAGAATCTATTGAAAAAGAAATTTTATTTTCTTTTTCAGTAGATGGTTTTGTTTCTAATTTCCTTTTTGCTGCAGTTGATACTGTTATGAAAATGGTGGTAATATTTTGGAACTTGGGCATTAAGAAAGCATAATACAAAGATGGCCTGAAATGTATTTGATGCCTATCTATTCAGGAATATTTTTTATTTCTTGGTTCTCACTATAATCTCTTCTAGAAGTCTGGGTTCTAAATACATAAACAGATGAATAAAAGCTGTTGGCTGTAAATGTATCTTGCTTACAAGTAAAATGATACATTTCCTCAACTGAACTCAACTTCGGAAAGTATATGCTAGCAGCATTTGTACAAAACCCATACCGCAGAGGAATTTTTAAATACATATGGTGGAGCATCTAATAAATGTAAATAAGCAGGTTCAGTATCAGAAGAACCCTAATTAGCAAGAGTCTCTGTGGTCCCGGCCAAGATATTTATGTTATACCCTTAAAGAAAATGCTACTTGTATGTCACTGCTGAAGAATCATTGATGTCATTCCATAGATGTCTAAAATTTTTTATATTTTTCATCTGAATAAAGAATAGAAATAACATAGGGTACTTGACACCGCGCCTGCAATTTTACATCTGAGTGATTTTAATACTTCAAATAGCAGATATCTAGCATCATCATTCAATTTTAAGAAAAGAATGGCTTGTAATGCTATGATTTTGTCTGCAATTTAGATTCATGAACAAGCAATTTATATTTTGCTATGGTTGGAATTCAGGTGAGCTGTTGTCTGAATTCAGCACAGCATTCATAATGAGAATATAAATTGTTTGAGCTTAGGCTAGCGATCCTCTTTGGCCAGTACCTTTTTACAAAGAGTAGCCAGAAAGATTCTAGAGACCATTTAAAACACACAAAATGTCTTATAATTTATATATCCAAAATATAACTTTTCGAAATGGGTTTCATATTATGAATCATTAATATTTGCATATTTGTCTCTAAAATTGATTTCTAAAGGAGTCTTTGGCTATTCATTAGCCATGTCAATGAAAGGCAATGATTTGGTCAAAATTGACCTAAAGACAGGAGACTACAGTAATTAGATGTCTTGGCATATTAAAATATATTGTCTATAAAGGACATGGTAATAACATCTTATGTTGAACCTGAGAGTCTCTCTTTGCCTAATGGTGTACTTTGCCATAATTCTGGGTTGTGATTCTGGGACATAAATGTCTGGAACCTAGCAGCAGAGAGAACCTACAAATGAGCCCAATTGTGTGATTGACCCTCTGCATTTATACATGGCTGAAATACTGTGAATGAGAACATTTCAACTGTCAGCCAGAAATTTATCCATTTTTGATCTGAAATTCTATCTTGATATCTTGCCAATTGGAGGTTTACTACCACATTTTGGTGGTACAACCTCTGGGAACTTCAGCAGTTGCCAAAAATGGTGGATGGAAAGTAAAGTTGTCCAATATGGCATTTCAGCATGTCATGAAAATAAATTTGCAAGTTGAGTTGTTTCATTTGCTTGCCAAATACATAAGGAGAATAGAAGGCAGGAGGTGGACAATAGCAATAGCATTTAAAAAAATGTAGGATAGACAGCATCATCACCAGATGAATTAGTAAATGGCTGACAAACTGTACTCAATGAGTCTTTGATGGTACTACATCTACATGGAGGGAAGTAAGTAGTAGAGTACCACAAGGTTCCATCTTAGCTCAGTACTCTTCAATATCTTCATCAATGACTTATAGCCTTAGCTGGATTGATTGATTGATTTAAATTTCTACATCACCCTTCTCACCTAAGAGACTCTGGAGGGTTTCTATTCCCTTCCCTTCCATTCCAATGACTCTATAATATTGTTGAAAGACACTTAGCTTTGGAAGCACATTTATACAGTTCATGCAGTAGAACAAAACAATAATTGTTGTTCTATGTTAAATATGTATACAGTTTAGAAACAATTTGGAATCATATAGAATCCACGATGAAATATTAATATATAGATGTGAAAAAGCAAACCATGAAGAATTAAATTCTACATTGAAAAAGCTTACTATGTATTAAAGTCTACTCTTTTATATAGCAAGAATATTGTTCATTGATTTCTATTTATTCATTTATTATTTTATTTCCCTGTGTTTGTTATATAGAGGGAGCTTTAAAAAGAACTATCCATATAATATTTCAAAGAAATCACCATGTTTATTTAATTTCCCACCTTTCTCGAACATATAGGCCACTAGGTTCTATATCACTGGCTGGTAAAAGTCACACTAGATGCACTGGAGAATTCTCCTTGATTAATTTTGTCTTACTTGATTTATAGAATTAATAAAGTTTATGCAATTTATGATGTGATAAATATGGGTCCCATTGGTTGCTGCTTCCAATTCTGGCAAGCACCTAAGTGAGCAAATAGGTTTTCAGGAAGTAACATCAAATAATACTAATGAGAGTAGGGATGAATCAGTGAGAGGCAGATTTACCAAATTAGTGCTGAACCGAATTGTTCAACTCACTGTTTTGTATTAGATAAAGTTGAGAAAGTGAGCAGAAGAAAACTCGTGAATGAAGGCAAATAAACATGTCCCAGGATAATATCAGGATCTAATTTGGGTCTGGTCCCAGTGACTGACCCAGATTGGATTCAGAAGAAAACTGTTTCTTTTAGAGCCAGGAGAAATTCTTAAAATATTCAGCTGCTTGGAGAAGCTTATTCTGAACACTCAGAATGAAATTTCTGTTGGTACCTCAGTTATCATATCCTTTCCCAATTTTTGTTCAGGTTGACTTGGTTGCTACTGTAGGGTTAAAACTTATCACAACACTTTTTTGTGCTCCTGAAAGAAAGATGGGGTATGACTCTGGTAAAAGAAAAAAGAAAAACAAACAAAAATCAAACATAATAAAATAAAAAATTAATGTCTGTGTTTAAAGGTTCATGTTTAAAGATTAACGTTTGAACCATGGGATTGTCATTTTTTAAAAAAAACTATATTTGATGAGCTATTTAGGCATTTTTTATGATTATTTTACAAGCCAATTGGCAAAACAGTACCTAAAATACTGAGATGATGATGATGATGATGATGATGATGATGATAATTAATACTACTAATAATAGCATCCTACAATGTGTATTCTGTTCCATTTGGAGGAAAGTTCATAAAGGTTATTTCTGTCTTGAATCATAAGAGGTTAAAAGGGAAAGTTTTTTTTTTTAAAAGCCCCCACTTTCTGTAAGAATTTTCACTCAATTGGATTTCTGAATTTTCTTTGATACCCATACATAATCAGTTTAAATAGTAATAGATTGTCATGATCTTCATTATAAGGTTATTATTATAAATAAATTAGGAATATTCCATATGGCAGATCCTCTGAATTATATAGAATAATTTACCTTCCAATTGTATATTTATGTAGTCTGACTGTTGACAGAGCATCATGATGTCACTTGACTATTTTAGCAACAAATGAATGGGAACAGGACATTGACATTTGACTTGCAAACTGAACGAGGTAAATCTTTCAGACATTTTCCTCTAATTGAAAACCTGATATTTTGCTAACATTTGATCGAAATAGGCTTCGTTGAAATATTTCTTAGTTGCTCTTGAATCCGTATGAAAGTTATAGTAGAGAACTGCTCTGACATTAAGGCACATGCATTCCTATCAATAAGCAAAGTTTAGATTTGAAGAGATGCAAATATTTTAAAATGATTTACCACCATAATTATCACCACCATTACTCAACTAGATTATATATGAAATATAATCCACTTAGATTATTAGCAACTATTAATGAACATTCCATAGGTTTAACCTTTATTAAATTTTGGACATAATCCCCTTTCAAGGATTACAATCTGAAGTGTTCACAAATCAATATTCTTGATAAAGCTTGTATCTTATTAACATAAATTCAAATGATTGGCTTCCTGCAGGTACAGTATTTGCATAGTGCTTGAGACAATCAGAACAACAAAAAAAATCCAACTTGTTTATGGTTTGTTTGTTGGCTTCCACACAAATCAAACTGCATTGTCAGAGTCTTAACCAATATGAAAGTCAATGCAACTTTTCCCCAGCAGACATTTATACTGAACAATGTACGTTTACGTATGTTTAAAGTAGTATCAGTGCTCTTTTTCTGGAGAGCTCTGGTATCAGGTGCAAGAAACCAGAATAACTCCATGAGTAGGCCAGAATAGTTTCTTTATTGTTAATCACCTATTAACAAGAATCTCACTGACTAACTAACTGCATTATCTTGGGAACCGGCAGATAAAAGCATTGAGTCTGCCCTCTGTTGCTTCTTTGCACAGAGTGATTCCAAACTAGACACCTTCTTTACCTTCTCCTCTCTTCTAGCTGGTGATTCCATTACATCTGGATTTCTAATATCCAGATATGTCTATTTCACAGGAATAATTGACTTTTCATGAAGATAAATTAAGTCACATTGAGAAATGATCATATATATGATATTTTGGTATTTTTCCTGCTGGTCATCATTGCGTGAAATAAAGACTCACTATATGCCAAAGTAATATATTTTGGGGCACCTTTCCTATTGGACACTACCTATTCATATACAAGGGGATGCAGTGACTCAGTGGCTAAGCCACTGAGCTTGTCAATTGAAAGGTCGGCAGTTCAGCGGTTCAAATCCCTAGTGCCGCATAACAAGGTGAACTCCTGTTACTTGTCCCAGCTTCTGCCAACTTAGCAATTTGAAAGCACATAAAAAATGCAAGTAGAAAAATAGGGACCACCTTTGGTGGGAAGGTAACAGCATTCCATGCGCCTTTGGCGCTTAGTCATGCTGGCCACATGACCATGGAGACATCTTTGGACAGCGCTGGCTCTTCGGCTTTGAAATGGAGATGAGCACCACCCCCTAGAGTCGGGAACAACTAGCACATATGTGCAAGGGGAACCTTTACCTTTACCTTTTTATTCATATACAGGATGTTTTAATATTCCCAGACAAAAATACCTTTCTGTGAAAATATTTATGCAACCAAACATGATGAGTTAAACCAGTATATTTTACATTTGTATATCATGTGTACAACTAATAATTACTCATGTCGGCAACATCACTTTTAAAAAATAACATTTTGTTCCCCTCTCTTCCTTAGCAGAGTTCCTTAGCAACTTTGTTTTAGATAAACAACGACATGACTGGTCATTGCTTATCTTAAGAACCTGACATAGATAGTGTTCTCGGTTATTTTTTTCCTCTTTTTTGTCTAACTAATCTAACTAAATAAAGAAGCATTTGCCTGACAGCAGAAAGACAATAAAGAAAGAATGATAATTCCAGCATCAATGGACCAAAAAATTGACTCATCTAAGGAAACATCATCAATTTAAAGGCATATGGGGTAGAAATATCACTAGTAGTGAATATATTTCAGTCTCATTCTTGGCAAATACTTTCTGAAGATAGAAGAAAAGAGAGAGAAAGGATGGGATGGGATGGGATGGGATGGGATGGGATGGGATGGGAT
Source organism: Ptyas mucosa (assembly GCA_012654045.1). Taxonomy (NCBI): domain Eukaryota; kingdom Metazoa; phylum Chordata; class Lepidosauria; order Squamata; family Colubridae; genus Ptyas; species Ptyas mucosa. Next base: position 34,169,442 of record WNWU01000004.1, read on the forward strand.
GGGATGGGATGGGATGGCATGGCATGGCATGGCATGGCATGGCATGGCATAGCAGAGCAGAGCAGAGCAGAGCAGAGCAGAGCAGAGCAGAGCATGAGAACATTCAGCCAGCAGAACATGATGCTATTGAAATATAGTAAGATGAGCAACACTGATCATACCAATGTTTCAATTTGGTTGACAGTTATCATAGTCTCTTTTTTTTGGCTACCATTTAATTTAAAATATGGAAAAAAATTTCCAGCACTTAGAATTTGCAGTCCTGCAGGATCCTTGCCCTCCCCATTCTCTGTTTCCTCACCTCACCTCCATCACAGTTATGATTTTCTCTTGCAGCATTTTTATTTTTCTTCCTGTCCATGAAAGCACTGAAAAAGAAGGGAGTTTTTTTCCATGTTGCTTGAAGCCGCTAGTCCTCAAAGTGTCCAACTCTGTTATAAGCACAATTTGCTGTTTAAAATTTAAGTAATTCAATATAAATAATGAGATAGATCCATTTGCCCCCCACCCTTTACTCAACTCAGGTACTAAATGAAATCTTAATTTGCCCTGGTGCAGTTCTTCTATGCCTTATATCTACTGGCAGCAACATTTGCAAGTTTAACCCAGGAAATTCAATGTGGAATTCTTTTTAATCCCTCAAGAATGACAGGGAAAACTCTGTGGGTTAACTTAAAATTATTTCTTACTATCAGTTGAATGTTTTCAGTGAATATCATTTTGGAAGCAAGGCTTGTTGAGGATATTGAAATAAGTTGACAGTTTGTGAAGGATAATTAGCATTGCTGGACAAAGTAGGAAGAAACGGTTAAAGCCTATATTTTAAGGAAGACAGATTTTATTTTCTTCCAAGAATCATAAACACTGTCTGATGCAGGGAGCTATGGAGCTCATATCTACTTTTTTTCCCCCCAGTTAGAAGGATCATAGGTTAGGCTCACACATGGCAGTTTGGATTTCCATTAGCACTTCAAACACTTCCTGCTGAATTAATGGGACTAATTTTTTCCTACTTTATTTTTAAAGAGATGCTCACTGCTGAAATAGCAAGGTTGCTTCAAATTAACTCTGAGGTATGTTGGCAGAGCTAGAGGTAGGGGGCAAAGTTCACACAATTCCTGGCAACCACATCCCTAACATTAGCCAACGTTGTCATTGTCTCTTCACAGTTCTTGAAACCCCTGTCAATTCAAACTAAATTGAAAAATAAAAGGATACCATGATTGCAGTTCTTGGCTTTATAATTAGCCTTTCTGAAGGCTAGGGATATTCCTTAATACTGGCAACATGTCTGTAAAAAAAAAAAACACCACCATATATTACTATCAAGCCACTTTCCTATTCTGACAGCAGTAAAACTGCTTGCATTATTCATACTTTTATTTTGGGGAGAAATAGAAACAATGCTAAGGACACATGGATCTACAACGTGCCCTGATTTCAGCCTCAGCCAGACAAGCATTTGGCTAAGTTTCCAGGCTGGATTTATTGTTTGTGACTAGCAAACCTTCTCCTCAGTTCAAGAAAACCAGTGCCATCTCATCAGCATTTTCTTTCTTTGGGCAAGGACTTTTCAGGCACATTAGAAGCCTTCAGACTGACACAGTAAAAATATTTGCAAGGAAATCAAATCATGAGTTCTTCCTCCCTTTGGTGGATACTTGGAAAATAATTGCTGCTGTGTCTCCTGCCATGATTTAACTATATAAGAAACAGGAATCCTCAGGCAGACTTCAGATGGTAGGGAGCTATCCATATTCATATTTAATATATATGTATTAAATAGCAAAATATTTTCATCTTGACTTTTTTCCACTTTGCTTCTTTCTAGTTGCTGGAGAGGTAGACATATTAAAATATTAATTTTCCGCTTTACTGGAATGAGTTCAGAGTCAAGTGGCATTAAAATTCTGAATGTAAATATGAGAAAGGAAGATATGACTTGCACTAATACTCCTCGTTGAGTTTTCTTCTGAAAAAAACCCCCCTCTCTTATTTATTTACACTGCAGTTTAAGAAATGCTGCATTTAAGAAAAGATTTTCAAAATGACTGCATCTGTTTTTCAAAGGGTTCTGTGAAATACTTTTTTCTCCTTTGATTTTTTTGGTGATGGGAATAGCAGACTAGCACACATCACAGCTTTTAAAACTCTACTTTGCTGGATATTTAATGCTTTCAATTTATTTTATATATTTCCTAGGTATATGTTTCCTAACATTACCTTTTAAACAAATACGTGTTGCCAAGATAAGATTTTTCAGGCAGCACTGTCCTTCAGGTTTTGTACTGTTCAATTTTTCACACCAGAGAAGTAAGCGATTCTCTTGCTCAAAATAAAATAAATATCCTGTAAGTTAAATGTTTGGTAATGACTGAATATAATGCTGACATTTCAGTCACAGATATTTTGGGAACAGCCATTACCCCATGCTGTGACTCCTCAGAACTGAGGAAGTTTGGAATCAGTGTTACCCCCACATGGCATGTTGGCTAAAGATTTCGTTATTTCTCAGTAACAGGGAGATAAATAGTTTTGTGCAGCCTTCTTTGTGCTACCACAGTATTGGAAACCACAATAGCTTTCTTCCAATCCTTTGAAGTTCAATGCCACTACAGTAATATCACTGCACCTCAAAGGCCGGAATCTACCCATTGTGGGAACAATAGTCTCTTTCCACAAAGGGCAAAATATTACGAACAAGCAAGTACTGGAGTGCATAACATGTCACTGGAAGGCAAAATCACAAAACTGTGTCTCACTTATTTTACCATATCATGTGGTGAAATTCACTGGAGAAAGCAATTATGCTTGGAAGACCCAAAGGTGCTTTTTCAGGAGGCAACTGGATTTTCTTGTTTTTCTTTTTGAAGATGTTTTGCTTCTCACCCAAGAAGCTTCTTTGGCTCTGACAGGATAGTGGGGAATGGACGAACACCCTTTGAATGGTGTGGGAGTAGGAATGGATTTCCAGAGAAAAATGGCAGACTACAGGAACCAGGAGCATTACTCAGGTGAACCTGAGGACACAGATAAATCTCCAAGTGCTTCAACGACCATCTAAAAGGATGCAAATGTCCATTCCCCACTATCCTGTCAGAGCTGAAAAGGCTTCTTGGATGAGAAGCAAAATGTCTTCAAAAAGAAAAACAAGAAAGTCCAGTTACCGCCTGAAAAAGCACCCTTGGGACAACCATGACCTGGATGACTGAGAATCTCTACTGACTTTAAGCCTGGAAGAGTAAGCAGTAAAAGGAAACCAGGCCACAAAAAACCACAGTGGTTGAACACCATCAAAGCTGACATCCGCCAGAACATAGAACAACTCAAAGAAGATGAAGAGCATTCTGAAAACTGTGGACCCTAGAAACGCTGCCGATCCTGACATTATCTCTGGCCAAGTGCTTAAAGACTGTGCTGATCAGTTGGCTGGAGTCTTTATCAGAATCTTCAATCCATTTTTATCCCAGTCCACTATTCCATCTTGTTTGAAGGCTTCCACCATTGTTCCACTGCCAAAGAAGTTCCCTATCAACAACCTCAACGATTACAGATCAATGGCACTCACTCCTATCATCATGAAATGCTTTGAGAAATTGGTCTGCCAGTACATAATTTCTGGTCTTCTGCATACATTTGATTAACACCAGTTTGCATATAGAAGAAAATAGATCTACAGAGGATGCTATGGCCATCACTCTTCACAGTGCTCCGACTCATTTGGAACGGGGGGGGGGGGTATGTGAGGATGCCTTTTGTAGATTTTAGTTCTGCATTTAACACAATAATTCCACATAGAGTAATGTCTAAACTTATGGATCTTGGGCTTTCTTATTCAATCTACCTGTGGATTATGGATTTCTTGTCTGACCACTCTCAGAGGGTCAGATTAGGTAATTATATCTCTTCAGACTTTATTTTTAACACTGGTACGTTACAGGATTGTCTGTTGAGTCCCTTACTCTATACTCTTTATGTGCATGACTGCATTTCCACTCACGCTAATAATACTATTACTAAATTTGCAGATGATACAACAGTGGTGGGACTGATCTCTGGGGGGGATGAGTCTGCCTATCGAGATGAGATGGAATGTTCGCTGTCGTGGTGTGGAGACAATAACACAAATAAGACCAAGGTGCTTATAGTGGACTATAGAAGGAACAGATCAGTCATCCAGACCTTGCTTATCAATAGAGACCGAGTGAAGCAAGTGGCCAGTTTTAAATTTCTAGGTGTTATAATAAAAGAGGACCTGACCTGGAGCACTCACATTGCAGCACTAGTCAAAAGGGCCCAGCAGAGATTATACTACCTGAGACTTCTCAGGAAACAACAACTGAATGAAAAACTGCTGGTGGCCTTCTACCGCTGCACCATAGAGAGTATTGGATGTAGATAGGGTGCGCAACTTGGGCATCCTTCTGGACTCACGGCTGAGCTTGGAAGACCAGAAAACGGCCGTGACCAGGGGGGCATTTGCCCAGATACGTCTGGTGCGCCAGTTGCGCCCCTACTTGGAGCGAGATGCCCTACACACAGTTACTCACGCGCTGGTCACCTCACGGATTGACTACTGCAACGCTCTCTACATGGGGCTGCCCTTGAGGACCACTCGGAGGCTTCAGCTGGTACAAAATGCAGCCGCGCAGGTTGTGATGGGAGAATCCCGATACTCCCATGTTACACCTCTCCTGCGCAGTTTGCGTTAGTTGCCAGTTGCCCTCCGGGTGAGATTCAAGGTGCTGGTGATGACCTACAAAGCCCTACATGGCCTAGGACCAGGATATTTGGTGGACCACTTACAGCCAGCAACGATATCCCATCTCCCGGTTCGCGCCCATAGAGAGGGCCTACTCAGGGTGCCGTCAGCTAGACAGTGGCGGCTGGCAACCTCCAGGGGTAGAGCCTTCTCGGTGGGTGCCCCCACCCTCTGGAATCAACTTTCCTTGGAACTCCGATTAGCGCCTGACCTTTGCACCTTCCGCCGTGAATTAAAAACTTGGTTGTTTAAATCCCTTGACCTGGACTGATAATGGGGTTTTAAGGGTTAATTTTAAATCTTTTAAATTTTTAGACTTTATTTTATATTGTGGCTTTGTTTTTATTATTGTGAGCCGCCCTGAGTCCATTGTGAGATAGGGCGGCATATAAGCCAAATAAATAAATAAATAAATAAATAAATAAATAAATAAATAAATAAATTTTAACTTACAACATCTGTGTATGGTTTGCCACTTGCACAGTGGCAGATAGGACAGCACTCCAGAGGGTCAACGTCATTGCCCAGAGGATCATTGGTTGCCCTCTCCCCTTCTTGGAAGAGCTTTATAGCTCCCACTGTCTTAACAAAGTTCAAAACATTCTTAAAGATCCATCTCATCCTGGGCAACCTTTTTTTGAACTATTACCATCTGGCAGATGGTACAGATTAATAAAAACAAGGACAAATAGGCTGAAAAGCAACTTCTGTCCCAGGGCAATAACCATATTGAATTCTACGGTATAGTGCAATATTGGGTTTTCAATTTCAGTTACATAGAATGTAAATGATGTATGTTTGTGTTTTTATTTTTATAGTTATAATGTACACTGAAGAACGGCATTTAATTTTGTTGTACCATGTGCAATGACAATAAAGTAAAGTAAGTAAGAAGTAGTGCAAGATTAGAAGATGTGTAGAGACCTGGCCCATAGAATCATCAAGAGTTGAACACCACTGAATGGATAACATCATTATCATCATTTAAGACCACTCTATCTTGCACTCATTATTTGGCCAAGCTATAACACAAACAGAGTAAGCATTTGCACCTATCCTGGCCATCTACTTGTACACCGAACACCTTATTATAATACAACAAATGAGAAGTTTTGCTGGGAAAATGTAAACATTTATTCCTCTACATTTAATGAAAACAAAATGTTATGTTTGTTTATTTCTAAGTTTATATACGATTACCTTTCCACATTTCAAATACAAAAAGCCCATCTGTTCCTTGTTCTATTCTACTCCTTCTTTGTACATAAAATCAAACCGTCTGCATATATTTAATCTAGAAAAAGGATAGTAATCCTTTTCACTTACAAAAGATCAAGTTCCTGAAGGCTACATTTGTTTACTGATTTATTCTTGTTCTTTTTAGTCAAATACTGAAGTTTCTTGGCAGTTTCTGGTAAAAGCAAAGTTAAAATCTGTTAAAATAATAAATAAAAACTATATAAGCAAATCAGTTGTTAAATGCCACCTAAAAGTTATTTTTCTATGGCAATAATAATAGCAAATAATATCACCACTAAACATCCACGTTTGCCTATCACAGTCCTTGACGAGGACTTGATGGGTGGATAAAAATATAAAATCCAGTCAGAACATCTGGCTGATTGTGGAATGAACCGATAATAAAAATAGTAATAAAAGGATTAGACCTTTCAGTTTCCTGGTGAGTGAATTCTGAATAACTGGGGCAAAAACAGACAAGACATGATCCTGAATGATGAGCTTTGTAGAGAAACTTTTTCAGATGATTAGATGTGCATCATATGAAAAGAGCTTCCTCAAATAGCCAGAATCTAAGCCATGTTGGACTTTAAAAGGCAATAGCTGGGATTTTCAATGAAATTAATCAAGTGAGTTTAATTCATACAATCGAAAGGGAGAATTTTCACATTGATCAGTCAATGTCATAGTATACTATAAATACAAAGAGCTTAAATATGTTGAATATGAAATGGTGTTCCATACTCAAGTGTGACACATATACAAACATGCACACACAAAAACACACACACAATCTGTGAGGTTGGCTGGCATGGTATGAAAAGCACTTCTTACGTTTCCTTTGCAGGAAGTAATTGAAACTGATCCAATCTCGCTGGAGAAGATCCTTGCACAAGAAATGTCACAACAGTCATATCCAAGTCAGTTTAAACACCATCAATTTTATCAGCAAAGGGTTTTGCAAACTGATCGCAGCAGGCTGTTGAGCTATATACAGTAGGTTAATGTCTGTTTGTGTTTGTGTGTGATGTATGATATAGTAGCTCTCCAAAATAGCACTAAGCAGATGCAAATGAAGAAAACTGTTTTTGCTATATCACTTACCCCCACGGATGCCTTCAAATGATTTTTAAGTTTTACTGAACAAGATTTGAAGCACATGTTCTGCTACTTGGATTCTGTTTTTCAAATTTGTTAGCTGCATAGCCTATTTTTCTTGCGTACAGCTAGTACTCAAGTTATGACTACAACTGAGCCCAACATTTCTGTTGTTAAGTGAGACATTTGTTAAGTGAATTTTGTCCCATTTTACAACCTTTCTTGGCCCAGTTGTGAATCACTGCAGTTGTTAAGTTAGTGGCAAGTTGTTAAGTGAATCTGGCTTCCCCATTGATTTTGTTTGTCAATAGGCTGCAAAAGGTGACCACATGACCCCAGGATACTGCAAACATCATAAATATGAACCAGTTGCCAAGTGTCCGAATTTTTGATAACAATACAATGGTCGTAAGTGTGAAAAATGGTCATAAGTCACTTTTTCAATGCTGTTTGAAAACTTTGAATGGTCACTAAATGAACTGTTGAAAGTCGAGGATTACCTGTAGTACTTTTTCCTCTAACCTATCCTCAGAACAGCCCAAATAACTTAAATAAATTTCCAATGGACTTTTAGAGATGAGAAGAACTTACACCCAGCTCTCCATAGTTTTAGCCCAGATCCCAGATCCTGGCTCTTTTCAAGTCTTTTGATAGGCAGAGAAAGTTGTTAAATTAAAAGGGGCTTCAAAGTAATTTTGTTTGCCTTTTCTGATTTTGTTATGATTTTTCATCTGATCCATATGCCTAAACTGGACTAAACTGGAGGGAAAGAATACAATTAATGTATTTAATGCAACTAGTGTAGGTGTGAGAGTAATAATACAGTACATGAAGATACCCACACATACTCCAGACCATATTCAAATAGTCAAATCTAAAGGATAGGAAAGAGTAAAAACACACCCACACAGAAACATACACATATAGAGACAAAAGGATGTGGCAATGCAATGTAGATGTTCCCAGAATGAATTGCACCACAGATAATAAAAAGCCTAACAGAACACATTCTGTCTTGCTAAATTGATAGAGGTTTTGGATGAATTCGTGACCAAGACTAAGGTCTTATTTCTCTTCTTTCTAACTGAGGGGAGCACTTTTTCAAGGAAACAAGTAGTTTCCCTTAAAACAAAGGGATGCAAATGTAGACAATTGTAGCACATACCTTTATGTAATTCACCTTAAACTCCCAAAAGAAAGACAGGATATTCACATAACAGAAGCAAGGCATGTAGACTTTATTGCAGAGACTACGTAATAATTGAGTGGTTCCAGCCCATCCCCACCAACCCAAAAAAAGATGATTGGCTATATCCTAACTGGGGAACAGTTGATTAAACAAGTTCAGGTGAGATGCTGTGTATATTGTACATCGTTGATTTCCCTTCAGCAAGCTGGTTTACTGGAAAATCCAAAGCAGAAATGAACTTTTACCCCTTTTTAATTTTTGCAGGCCTGTTGGTTTAGATTCCTGTTCCAAGAGCTTCTGTTGGGAATTTTGCATAGTTCCGGGAAGAAATTATCATCTATCTATCATCTCTCTCTCTCTCTCTCTCCCTCCCTCCCTCCCTCCCTCCCTCTCTCTCTCTCTCTCTCTCTGCTATAATATTTATGAATTCAAGATTAACCATTTGCCAACATACAGTATTTGCTTTATTTTGAAATAGCATTAAGAGCTTTGGAATACAAAAGAAAAAGAAACATAAATGTTGTATGAAAGCGGCTCCTGGACCTTGTGTGTTAGGATGGATTCTAAAGAGAATAAGAATTGAAAGTCACATGTAAACATGGATCGATTCAGTGAATATTTTATTAATATTTATAATGACTTATTTGGTTCAAGGCAATTTGTAACTGACAGCTCAAATTGATTTTGGAATTAAAAGAGGTCTCTGGGAATTTCCCAAAAGCTACTGGTGGGAAAAGAAAAGAGAGTGACAATATTGGGTGAACTGAAAAGGCCATAAACATCAATACAGTGCAGCCACATTATCAGTTATTAAGCAAACAGTATAAACATTTTCACAATGCAACTGCTGAGATAAAACTTCCTTATTCCAGAAACAAATCAACACAACATGAAACAATCTCTATTTAGCAAACAATAAAAAAAGACGAAAATGGGGATGCCCAAGAAATCCACTTTGCCTTTGAATACCTTTGAATGACATACTGGGATGGGATTCCCCAAAAGAAATGAGAAGAGACGTGACAAAGTTCAGCTACATTTTCCTTAATTAAAATTGATGTAATATCGATTAAAAATATTCAGCGAGATTGTTTTTCAACAATTGATAATTTGCATCATGACCTCCTGCCACATATTAACTATGTTCGTTGGTTTGTTTTGAACTGATATGTAGGTGAGACATTCTGAAAAACCAAGTATGCATGAATGTTAAAAAATTGTGACGCCAGACTCTTGTCAAGTAAGTAAGGTCTTTATCATTTGTTACTTTTTAAAGTAGTTTATCTCCTGGGATAGGGGTTATTTGTATATTATATAATCATACAGGATTTTTTATATAGTTGTTTGGGTAACTTAACCCTTGACAACTAGTAGTTTGCAATAAATGCACCTAGGATTTCTTTTCCACACACATACTATACAGAGTAAATCATAATAATATTGTGTCATCCAAAATTGAGAGAGAAGGAAAGTTAAAAGAAGTCACAGGTTCTTTCTGTAGCTATTTTCCAAAACAGAGGTCATTATACTGTATTTAAATTACATGGTAATTTAAAAAGAAAAGTAACAGGGAAGGAAAGTTAAAATATGAGTTCGTTCATAGCTAAATCACAGCCTACAAATATGGGCTCTGGCTCTAGTTTTCTATATGTTGAAGTTGAAAGAGGAAGATATTTGATTGAACAGTTGTTGAGTTTCCAAGATACTCCAGGCAAAGTGAAAAGTAAATACTGATAGCATTCAACATTATCCTGTAAGGATAATTTAATTCATCAGTATATTCAAAAACTCAGCTTTTATTCCCATGTAATTGATTCTTTGGAAAAATGTTATCTTTAATTTTGAAGTTTACATTTTATTCTAATGTAAACAAAATGAATTGTAAAGAGACTATGCTTTAGCTACTATAAGATTAAATTAAGCTCTTGATATGATTCATTCACTTTTGTATCTGATAATTTGAGTATTCTATATCTGATCAAATCAAAGAACAAAGGCAATCCATTTCATTTCCTTTTTTTTTTAAAAAAAAGATCAAACATGTGGTTTTTTGGGGTGGGGTGGGGTGGGAAGAATAGAAAGTTTTTAACTCCTGAAACCAGCAGTGATATATGGCCCAGAAATGAGAAAGGCAAATAAGAAAATATAAATACTGATGCTTTTAGAATATCTATTTATCCCTCCGTCTCTCTATCATCCATCCCTCTAATGCTAAAGAAATAATTTTATAAGACATAAAACCGATATATTCTGATGTTTCTTCTAATATAATTTTGGTTCATGGTTCAGAGATAAACACTTGATAAGAAACTATCATTTCTCCCTACAGGATAATATAGGATTGAGTTATAATTAATTGCTATGGGTGTACGGTTTTAGTACACTCCCAAATCTCAAGTCAAATCAGTCTATTTTGTATTGCTTTTGCTGTTCCATGAGGTGATGTAAGATCTCTATAAGCGATCTAAACTGAATTGGGATCATTAAGGGGCAAATCAGCATGTCTGAAAATTAACCAAATGTTTCACTCCCCACTCCCCACTTCTTAATATGGGACAAGGGCTGAAAGAGAGGAGTTAGACTGACAGATTGAAAAATCTGTCCTCTAATAATAATCTGATCAATGTTTTAGGATAGGGATATTAAGTATTTTTGCCTGCAGATTTAATTTTGTCTAATACCCTCCCCCCCAAAAAATGGTACATATACAAATTGACCAGAATTCAAAGAGCTTTATTTTCCATCCGGAGAGTTTCTTATCAGGGGTAAAATCCAGCAGGTTCTGACAGGTTCTGGAGAACTGGTAGTGGAAATTTTGAGCAGTTCGGAGAACTGGCAAATACCACCTCTGGCTGGCCCCAGAGTGGGGTGGGAATAGAGATTTTGCAAAATCCTTCCCCCAGGAATGGTAAGGGAATGGGGATTTTGCAGTATCCTTCCCCTGCCATGCCCACCAAGCCACACCCACAGAACTGGAAGTAAAAAAAAATTGGATTTCACCACTGCTTCTTATACTGACATTTTAATCTTGTTTGCTTAAAATATTTAACTTACGTATCATTTTGGGTTTTTTTAAATGCTATTTAATGGAACACAAAAACGTTCAATGCCCTCTTTTAGGCATTGTGAATCTACTTTGATGGGCTGAATCAATCAAAGCTTTGTTGAACTGAAGCATCCCTTCACAGCTTTGCATACCCCTAATAAAAAGCAGTTTGAAGTTAACAATTCCTTTTTCTTTCTCATGTTATAGCATCCTGATATTCCAAGTGGTTTACAATAAAGACAATGTTCATGATTATGATCATGTCTGTAGCTAGTGCTGGAGTTTTTGATGTTCAAAGAGAGCTTGTGAGATTGGACTCAAGATTTGAAGGTGGAAATTTGCAAAGTGAAGGCAGTTGGAAAGCCTTCTGCTTCACATACTGAGATCAAAACTGATCAGATTATATAAGAAAACAATTATATTTTGCTAAGAGACTAAGTCTCATATGATCCTCTAGGCCCGGATAGGCATTCCCACACATTCCAGTTAATCTCAGAAATTAAAAGAGAAAACCAAGATGAGGATTTCAGTTTGTAAACAAAGGACTTCTTAATGCTTGTTTACAATATGCTATTAGAAAGCTTGAAAGTAGACTTGAAACCCAAGATTCATAAAAATCACTTAAGTTTCTTGAAAATGAATTTTTCTCTAATATACAAGCAAAAATATGAGCAGAGCACCAGAAGAATGTAAAATTAAGTGATAATTATCATCATAGGTTAAATACATTCTGCAGCAATTTGTACGTGGATCCATTAATTTACCTTACTCATCTTTGATCTCTATAACAAGAGATCAGTCTTTTGCCTCTGATATAAACTTTTCAGATAAACTTCAGGTGTATTAAAAGCCATTCATCCATCAAGTGGAATGTTTCGTCTCTTAGAGTAACTCACTACCTGAGTCTGATTAAATGCAAAACAAACTAAATCACAAGACAAATATTTAAAATGTAATGCCAACTAAAAATAACTTCTAGTAGTAAAATATATCCAAGCATTAAACCCGGAGTATCCATCCGTGGCAAATTTAAGACTTGTGGACCTCACCTTCCAGAATTCCTCAGCTAGCCATGCTGTTCACAAGTCTTAATTTTACCAAGGTTGGACACCCCTGATTTAAACTGTTATTCTACTGTGAGATGGCATCACTTCTGATTAGACCTGATTTTTCTACCATGGTTATGCACTTGGACAATTTAAAGGTATCCTTATTATGTGACCAGGGATGGTACTTTCTAGCTGAGAAAGTATTTGTATGCATTTAGACTCTCCAAGTTTCATAGACTGTAGGAAGGCAACACCTTTGATTAGCTTACAGTAAAGAATACATAAATCAATGAACTTTAATTACAGGAAAGTCAGATAGCCTAAGGAATTACTGATAGGATCTGTTTGTTCAAAGATGTCATGAGCATTTGTGCAACACTCCTAGCATGCAAAGTAATAAGAACAAGGCACAATTTGGGGCCAACAAACTCCCAAGTGTAACTCCTGAGCTGGATGCCATTGAGTATAGATAACTAATGTGGAAGATAAATTATTTTTAAAAACCAAGGAACAATTAATCACAGTTAACTGTTTTGCATTAACTACACCTAAATTGATATTTCTGTGGAATTAAACCAAGTTTAGGTTTTTGTCTCAACTCTATCCACTGGTTTGTCTGGGCTTGGATCACCTTTGGATCATATTTCCCTGTTCCTTAGCATGCCATTTGATGGTCAAAGGCATATTTACACTCCCCAAAAGCTGTGCATCCATATGTTAGAATGATACACGTACCACACAATTACGAAAAGCAGCTGAAGTTATGTATTAAAAGAATGCTGTCATTTCAAGGGCTAACATCATATAAATGCCGGCTATCTCCAGGCTGTCAGTTTCAAAACGACAGAAGATGAGGAACTTTGCAGACTTCTATACACTTGGAAGGTGTTTATATACATCATTCAGTAAATCCAACTACACAAACACAAAGAAAGAAAAAGCCTAAATGACAAGGAAGTTATATTGCTGAGAAGGATCTTAGGATTATGGAGAAGATTCAGTGAAGAAGATTCTGTGCACAATAACATAGTTGATAAAAGATTTAGCAAGGGTTTACAATGCAAGACACATAAGTGAGGCTGAAGGAAGTGGGTATGTTTGACTCAGAGAAAAGAAGATTAAGAACACAATCCACTGAGCTCAGGTCCAGTACGAGTCCTATTGAAATGAATTATTTTGTGGATTGAATTCAGAGGGGGGGGAAAACCCTTGATAATCTTTTTGAGACTTTAGGTAGGATGCAAAGAGAAGGCAGATAATCTTGCTTGCATGTCCCTTAAAGGCATCCAGCCCTGTGCTGAACCGTAGTGAACTTTTTTAAAAAAAATAATTTTTATTAAACAGTTTTTTAAAAAACATTTTTTTACACTTTTCTTCTTTTCAACATTTTCGCATCAGTAAACATTTCTTACATATCCATTTTTCTCCCTTACTGCAACTTACCATTTATATATGATTCTAATATTATTATTTTTTTTTTTAAATTTGATTTATATGCCACCCTTCTCCAGAGACTCAGGGCGGCTTACAATGCGTTAAGCAATAGCCTTCATACTTTTGTATATTTTATATTTTATACAAAGTCAGCTTATTGCCCCCACAATCTGGGTCCTCATTTTACCTACCTTAGAAAGGATGGAAGGCTGAGTCAACCTTGAGTCTGGTGGGATTTGAACTTGCAGTAATTGCAGGCAGCTGATGTTAATAACAGTTAATAACACTGTTTTAGTCTGCTGAGCAACCAGAGCTCTTATAATATTATATATATAATATTGATTTATATACATAAAGATAACAATGTACTCAATTTCAATCATACATTCTATGTCAGTTCCATTTCCACTTGTTTGTTACTACTTTTCAGCTCCTATATCTTCCTCATTTACTCTTTCTTTCTCCTTTATACCTTTCCTCTAACCATTCATACCATTTCTCCCATAACATATAGTATTCTGTTTCCTCCTTTTCTTATATTTCTTTTGTGAGCTTGTCCATCTCTGCGCACTCCAAAACTTTTCTGATCAAATTTCTTCCATTGGTTTATTATTATTTTTCCAATTTTGTGCATATATTATTTTTGCCACTAAAATAATATGTATAATTAAATATTGTACTTTTTTGTCATATATCCCTGGAAGTATTCCTAACAAAAATACTTCTGGCTTCATCTCTATACGTTGTCTGGTTATCTCTTCTAAATCTCTTCTAATTTTATTCCAATATTCCAACCTTGGGACATGTCCATCACAACTTTTTTAAATAGGTACTTTAGAAAAAGAAGAAAGAAGGGAAAGAAAAAATTAAAAAGATTTAGAAGTTTAACTTGGATAAATTTTTTTAATATATATATTAGAAGAGTTACAACACATATTCATTAGAATAACCAGGGAAGGGCAGAATAAGCAAACTAAGAATCCAGTGGATATTTGTTACACTAATGTTCATGCACAGAGCCTTCTGTGCATGTACAGAGGGCCAAAAACGGAATGCCTGAGTGGCATAGGAGGCTAATGCCTCCTATTAAGGCAGCATTTAACATCCAGCTGCCTGCAATTACAGCGAGTTCAATTCTCACCAGGCTCAAGGTTGACTCAGCCTTCCATCCTTTCTAAGGTGGGTAAAATGAGGACCTGGTTGTGGGGGCAATAAGCTGACTTTGTATAAAATATATAAAAGTATGAAGGCTATTGCTTAACGCATTGTAAGCTGCCCTGAGTCTCCAGAAAAGGGCGGCATATAAATAAAATAAAATAAAAAAACAACGGAATGTAATGATGTTCCGGTGGATGGGTGGAGCCTCCCACCGCTGGTGCTACCTGTTCTGTCCCCTACCACAAGTGGCCTTGCAGAGGCTCAAATAGCCCGGCAGTAACAAATGCAGATTAGAGAGAATGAAGCTGGCCCTTTAATAAATAGTTCTCTTCCAAAGCATATATCAGTACAATAGTTACCGGGCAATGTTCCAAAGGTCTTGGCAGACAGCCAGCAGGTTAATGTAGAAAGCAGACTCTTATCAAAAAACTCCAAACCAACAGTTGTAAATCCACTGCATCCAAAACGCCAACCAATTGTTCACCATGCCTTTCCAGCCCAGTCACACCCCTTTTATACTTTGTAGAGTGTGGCCCTAGGTCTCCTGACCACACCTCTTGGGACGTGGCAATAGCTGTTCTCTACGACGTCTCCTATGTCTCTCTTTTACATCCAATAAGGGCTCCCCCTCGGCATTACCAGCCTCTGTTTCCTCCTCAATTTGGCTGGGGTCCAGAGGCACGTCAGCAACTGTCAGTTCTTGCTGACTCACCAGTGAAGACGGCCCCTCTGGCACATAGCTTGTGACAGCTTCTTCTTCCTCCATATCATCCTCCGACTCAGCATGCGAAGATAAATAAGCCTCTGGAGCCGGGGTCACAACACTACCAGTTCGCGCGAGCCAGATAGATCTGGCCAGATTTCACCGCTGGTCTGCTTCTTCAATGAAGGTTTTTTTTCCCTTATAGTTCTTTCAACTGTTGCCCTGACTGCAATTTGATAAGTTACATGATCTTGTGATTTGCTGAAAGTACCTTTTAAAAAATCTCAATCTTAGCAGTCCTAAGAATAAGCATTTCATTTCTCATGTTTGAATTATGGCTATTGAGCAAGAGAAGCAGCTGTTTCAAGAGACAGATCTGGGGTCTGTGAGGCAGGCAACTGCCAGGTCTTTAGGCTTCTTCAGATGGAAACACAGCCAGGTTGGGAGCATTGTCACTGCCTTTCTATGAACTCTGGAGTAGACAATCCATAAAGTATGATGAAGGGGAAGAGGGAGGGAAAAAGGGAATGAATAGCCTAGCCAAATGGCTCAGAATCAAGCAATGCAAAAATATTTTACCAAATTAAAATAATTATGGCTTACTGGAAGAGAAAATCATGCAAATCCACCTTTGCCAGCTGATAATAATGGAATTTAGTAAATCATAATAAGACAGAAATCAATGGAATAAGACTGCAATTAAGTTTTCCTTTTAGGATTGTTCTGTAGACAATGCGGATGACTGTCTTGCAATGGCATTTGGGTTTTGACATTTAAAAGATTCAATAGCTATCAACACTTTGAAATACGGGGTGAAGAAAAAATTATAATCAAAGCAGTAACGCTTAAAATGCATTTGTTTGAAAATACTTGAAAATTTCCCCTTTCAGCTTTAGAGATCTATCACTGAGGTAAAAGGAGTTGATAAAAAGGGAAGTTTATTTTCTCCTGTGTCTAAAGTCTTTACACAAGAAAATGAACTTTGAATTCAATAGAACTTTGTCACAAGAAAGCAGGAGTAATATTGCAACATACCACTAATGCATGTGTGCAAAGAAATCAGTATTACTGCTTAATGAAACATTCTGATAATACCTCAATGCAGAGCTGTACCTTAATTGGTTGATCAGAAGAAATTCCTAATACCTCACAGCCTAAGAGATATGCAGGAGTCTTTGTCTATTGTCCTGTAAATGGAGAGAAAGCTTAAAGAAGAGAATTGAAATCTGTAGTAAGTTGGGACATCTTACATGTCATTTCAAGCTCAGAATAAATTGGCTGAAATCTGTGGTCAAATGCTGAGAAAATTATATTGTGGAGGCAGCAAATGCATCAGTAGGATTTTCAATTTTAGCTGATGAGACTGCATATTGTCGAGAGAGAACAAATGTCGCTGGGAGTGAAGTTTGGTGAACTGAAGCGTGGAGTGTCTGAATTTATGAGGAGTTTTTGGGTTGTGTCCCAGTATTCTCACTGAGTGCAGCAGCCATAGCTGTAAAATATTCCTGATCATAGGCTTGGCCTTCAAAATTACTCATTCAAGGAGTACTTTGCTTTCTGTAATGTGGGAGGCTTTAAAAAGTAGATGTCAAAAAGAAAAAAAAATAACCCTAACAAATGGCTTCTAGTGGTGGTGTGTTTAAAATTGCAGTGCTAATGAACTGAACTGTCTAAAGGAAATCAATTATTTGTGTGGAAATGTTGAATTTTTGACTTACATTTTAAAACATGATCAAAATTACTTCTCTTTCAATGTAGCAATTTATCATAAGAGTGGGGAATCTGTGGCCTGCACAGATGTTTCTGAATGACAACACCCATCAGATTTAGGAAGCTTGCCCAGCAGTGAAGAATGCTGGGAGTTATAGTATAGAATGGCTGATTCCTGATTTGTATGAAAATTGCAAAGACAGGCAGAATCAAATGCATCTATATTTTAATTTGATGACCCAAAGGGTAAGTTGATTACTAAAAATGATTAATGCGGTGGTCCAATTGGTAGTCCAGGTTCTATGACCAAAAGGAATATCATTCGTTTGTTTGGGATTAAAATTATATAGAATGAACCAAAGACTTGGAAAAATGTCCCAAAAGATCTGACATTTTGAGACAGAGCTCAAATGAAAGAAATTCAACAAGAGCAGCAAAGACCATGAGACATCTTTATAGGAAGTCTCAAGGAAAATGCAAGTAGAGTATTTGAGACTGGAAAGTGAGGCAAAAATATTTTTAGGAGGGGCAGTGCACTACTAGAAGGACATTATTAGCCCAGGAAAGAAATCTATGAGGCAGAACTTTCATTGGTTACACGCATAAATCTTCAACCTTCTAGAATGATTCTGTCTGTGGTAGCTCCTACCATAACTAAAGCCGAAGCTGAAATTCATACATGGTTTTGACCTGACCTTATTGTTTTCTTGGCCACAGCCTTCTCCTTGTTTATGTACTTTCTGGAACATTTTCTATAGAAAACAATTAAGACTGAAAGCTTCCATCCAAATAATGGCTCCTCAGCTTAAATACATTTGAGCAATTTAGTCCCATTCACCCACTGCTACTTGGCCTCTTTGCTCCTTAAGCTTTGCAAGGAAACAACGTTGCAATGAAGCTATCATTGGTGGGAAAAAAAGAAAGGAAGAAAAGCAATTGAATCTCTCCAAGAGGGTTTATTATACTTTAAGCCTCCCTATTTTGCTTTCCTGTTTTTTGCCTGCCAAACATGAACAGGCTTTCTCTGGGACAGCTGTACTCAGTCTGGTGTTCTCCAGATGTATTGGGACAAAAAAAAAAAAAAAAAAACCTCTCAGAATTTTAAAACCTCTTGCCAACTCCTCTGAAGAACAAACTGGGAACGTTTGCTCGAGGGCTTATGTAGTGTTTGTTTTACTCCTGCCTTCTGTTGGCTCTTTCTTCTGTAGTTCTTCTACAATGTCTCAAAGAAATAGCACTTTGCACTACTAGAGTCAGAAACAATGACTGATCTTTTTCTCTCTCTCCATAATCAACCAAAAATGATAAAATAGCCTTCTCCAATCTGATGCCTTCTACGGTTGCTAAATTTCATATCCAGTAATCTGGCAATCAACACCTGTCTTGAGCTGTTTTACTGTTCTGTGCAAGAAAAAAATAACATCTTTCAAACTATAAAAACTATAAGTAAAGGTAAAGGTTCACCTTGCACATATGTGCTAGTCGTTCCTGTCTCTAGGGGGCGGTGCTCATCTCCATTTCAAAGCTGAAGAGCCAGCGCTGTCCGAAGACATCTCCGTGGTCATGTGACTGGCTTGACTAAACACCAAAGGTGCATGGAACGCTGTTACCTTCTCACCAAAAGTGGTCCCTATTTTTCTACTTGCATTTTTTACGTGCTTTCGAACTGCTAGGTTGGCAGAAGCTGGGACAAGTAATGGGAGCTCACCCCTTTACCCGGCAGTAGGGATTTGAACTGCTGAACTGCCAATCTTTCGATCGACAAGCTCAGAGTCTTAACCATTGAGCCACTGCGTCCCTTCATATAAACTATATAGTTTAGTAAAATACACATTTTTTTAAAAAAAAGGTAATAACACATTAGCAAAATGAAGGAAAAACAAATAAAACAATTGGGATTATCAGTCAAGCTATTTGGTGCAAATAGAAAAGAGGTTTATGGTTCTGGAACGTTTTTGTTCTTGGAAAAAGAAGAAAATGCTTTCTGCTGGCAAATGTCATAATTGGTCATGAATGGAAAAAATGAGGTAATGGTCTCCCTGATCTATCATGTCTGACTTTGAGGAGCGGTGCTCATCTCCATTTCTCACTGAGGGAACCGATGTTGTCTGAAGACACTTTCGTGGTGGCACAGTGGTTAGAATGCAGTATTGCAGTACTGCAGACTAACTCACTGCTTACTCCAGAATTTGATTCTGAGCAGCTCAGTGTTGACTTATCCTTCTATCCTTCCGAGGTTGGTAAAATGAGGACCTAGAGTGTTGGGGGCAATATGCTGACTCTGTAAACCACTTAGAGAGGGCTGTCAAGTGTAATATAAGTCTAAGGGCTATTGCTATATGGCCAGCATGACTATCTGCCGAGGCCCACAAAACTTTGACACCTATTTATCTACTTGCATTTGCATGCTTTCGAACTGCTAGGTTAGCAAGAGATGGAGCAAGAATGGGAGCTCACGCTATCACGTGGCACTTGGGCTTGAACTGCCAACCTTCTTTTTTTTTTTATTGAAAAAGTTTTAATAAAAGTTTTACATACATTTTCTCCCCCCTCCCCAACCCTAACCCCAACCACCCCCCCGACTTCCCAGAGCAAATACAAGATAAAATACAGCTCAAATTCTCTAAATTAAACTCCATTTCACATTTATCATAATCATAATCATTAAACAAGTAGATAAAAGGAAAGCAAGTCTTCTTTCTTCTTATTCCATCTAATTCAACAGAATTAATCTCCATTTATAATTACAGCAGTTAATAAAACAATTAAGTATTACCTAATCAAACCTATCATTACTCAATATAGCTAATTAATACTTAACAAATTATTAAGTCTATACAATTTAACAAGATATTTTATCTTTCATTTAAAACAAAGAAAAAAAACCCAACAACAACAAAAAAAAAAAAAGGAAAGAAGAAACCCTCATTCAAAAAAACCCAAATTTAAAATAAAATACTATATAAAGTCTTCTGTCCTCCACTTTTAAACCAACAAGGTCCAATTATAGTTAAAACACTTAATAAAAAAAATAATAATTTTTTTAATTCAAAAAAAATATAACAATCAAACCTCTTATTAATTTATCAATACAGATAAAACATCATTTAATAACTATATCAAACATTTAAATTCTTCATACTAGATTAAACTAGTTGCTAATCTTCTTGTCTTCACATCTTCCAACAGCATATAGAATATCTTCGTTTGCGTCTACCCACCTAAATAAAAAATTGCTTCTTTATAAACCCCCCCCCGAGTGACTTTATAATTATATTTGAAATAGTATCCATCAAATCCAGTCAAAAATTAGATTGGTAAATTCATCAGACGTATTAGGGAAACCACCAGATCACCTGCAATTGCTCTAGGTCCATAGTCCTTTTGCCTTATATTTATTACCATCAAACAGGAAACTCCAATTTACTATATTCAATAAAACTTCTGCGATTACAATTAGATCCAGAATTATTACAGTCCTTAATAAAATATTCCAAATCATTCACGTCAGGGCATATTTCACAGCCCAACACACCAGCATTGCTGTGATCTGTTTATTCTTCTCAAAATATTCCAATACAGCTGTAAATTGCCTCCTCATCGTCGCTCATCACTTAGTTAACTGGCATTAAACTGCTGTCTGCTTTTTTTTTTTCCAAAAATTCAAAATCTTTAAACAGTTAAACAATACTTTTTAAGGACCATCATCTCATCAAGCAGGATTATTTTCCATTTCTCCAATCTTTCTTCTTTTCCTTTTTATGAACTTTCTTCTTAACTTTGATCCCTCTGCCTTTTTTAACTCCAGTAAAATTTTGCAGTTTTGGGGATTGCATATTATAAAATTTTTGCAGAAATGTAGCTTCTTCTGGAAACAGCTCTTTAAATGCAGATTGAGTTTTATAAAAAAAAAATTGTGTAACCAAAATTTCCAAGATTTCTTGCTCCTTATTCTGCTCAGCATTCATCTTTCTCTCCTCAGTAAAATCTGCTATGATCTGTTGTTGTTTTTTTACATCTCCCAACTCTTCATTCAACCCCCCACTGCTAGATTGCAACTCAGTATTTCCATGTATTTCATTGTTTCCAGCTTGAGAAGCTTGAAATATAGTATCAATTCTTTTCAATAAAGCAGAGGTAATTGAACTCAAAGCTTCCTCAAAATCAGACCATTGAGGGTTAATTAACCCTCCTTTGCTTTCTTTGCTTTCAAAAAGACCAGCCATCTTGCCCCCCTTCTTCCTTCCCTTCCAGAAGGACAGAAAAAAAAAGGAAAAAAAAAGAGTTTCAAGAAGAAAAAAAAAGACCCTTTACAATTTGTAATTTGTATTGCTGCTTGAATTATTATTACATCCTTTCTTATTTCATCCACTTTTCAAAAAGGAATTTTATGTTTCAAACAGGGGCTTGTCAATAATTACTTTTAACTTTCACTTCTTCACGCCCCGTTGAAACTCAAACGCCATCTTGCTTTCACTTTCTACTTAGGGAAAATCTTTTAAAGAAAGTAAGTCCCTGGAGTTAAAAAAAAAGAAAAAAATACTTGCTGTTTCATTCGTGCAACTTGTGCTCCGCCAGCTTGATTCAAGAAGTATTTGTTTAAAATTGGTTGCTGGGATGGTAACGACATCTAGCTCTGCAAAGCAGAGACATCCAGGGTCCGGAGTACTGACAGGCTTAACGGGGAGCTCTCATCTTCCAGCGCCAGATTATGGATAAAATCTGGCACTCTCAGGGAGCTCTACCCCACCCATCTACTCACTTTCCCCCCTCATACCAGGGGGAAAGTTTTCAAACCGCAAGACAGCCGATAGTCGCTGTTCTTGCGGTTCTACGAAGCCCTGGGCTGGCGCTTCAAAAAGAAGCATCCGGCAATGTCGCAGTCCCACCGGAAGTCCTCGAACTGCCAACCTTCTGATCAACAAATCCAGAGTCTTAACCTCTAAGCCACCTCTTCCCTTTTGGTCATGACTATGTTTCACCCCAAAAGGAGGCATAATGGCAGTGACTACAATTCAGCTGCTGCCTTATTTTTGAAACAATTAAGGAACTAATAAAAGAAAAAGCAAATAAAACAATAAACCCACCTTCTATCATTTGGGTATAACTGGGGACAAAGAGGTAGTTTTTGTGTCTCATCTTGGCAGAAGCTTATTAGTAATCCTGACTATAACTAAGTGTTGTATCTTTTTATTCTTGATGGATGTATTTTATTCTCCTTATGTACACTGAGAACATATACACCAAAGACAAATTCCTTCTGTGTTCAATCACACTTGGTCAATAAAAGAATTCTATTCTATTCTATTCTATTCTATTCTATTCTATTCTATTCTAT
>WNWU01000004.1:34192177-34202497 GCA_012654045.1 Ptyas mucosa
TTCTAATTCTAATTCTAATTCTAATTCTAATTCTAATTCTAATTCTATCCTTTTACAATGGTCTCCAATTGTTTTACCTATTCTGACAGGTTCTGGAGAACCGGTAGTGGAAATTTTGAGAAGTTCAGAGAACCGGCAAATACCACCTCTGGCTGCACCCAGAGGGGGGTGGAAATGGAGATTTTGCAATATCCTTCCCCTGCCATGCCCACCAAGCCACACCCACAGAACCGGTAGTAAAAAAAAAATGAATTCTATCACTGGGCAGGACTATATTACTTACAATAGTTTTTTGAATTACTCATTCAACTGAAAATAATACATTCAAAATGGGTAACCACAGTAGTTTTCTGTAAAAAAACAAGGGAATCTTCCCAATAGATCCTTTATTATTGATCCTAATATGTGTGTGGCTGGCTCCATTTATTTCAATTTTTATTTTTGTTGGTTTAAGAATCATATACAAAGATAAGTTATTGCTGTAGTTGGCATCAATAAGCAGACACTTCAGACAGTGCTTGACATGTGTTTGTCATGAAAAGATTAAGGATAGAGAACAGAGACATAGTGAGACTTCTGAATCACTTCAAACTCCATAAAAGGTGACATCATCTCTGTAAGAAATCAGCTTCAACATAAGTTAACAACTGTGCTATAGTTTTATACGTCATTAGCTTAATGTTCTGTTTAACTACAACTATCAATCATTTATGTAATTAAACCATTCTCTGCCTGATAGCAAATTAGAGAATCTAAGCCCCTTACAGCTATATTCTAAATGGATGACTATTTGTGTGTGTGTGTGTGTGCATTTTCTCTGAAGATGATTTTGATTGTTGTTGTTGAAGGAAAGAACTTTCCTGATTTTCAAAGGGGAGTTTAACCCATTTAACCAAGGCTATCTCTAAATTCAGATGAACCTATTTTACAGAACAGTATCTTCCCAGGGTTGAATTTCAGTTGACTGAATGAGTTAGGTACACAAACATGCAATGGGATAGTAAACTGGTTTTATCCACTGGGAAAATCCCAGTCAATGTTATTCCACAAGTTCCTCTGAGAGCTTGGCCTGTTAAATGTAAACATTTACTTTGGGATCTGTACAATCCTGGCACACAATTCCAGCAAACCTGTTGTAATATCACAGTTTTATGATGGGTTTTGGCAGCCAGTCTTTTGATTAATCCAAAGCAATTATTCTCTGTACAGCAGGTCTTAAGAGGAGTAAGACCCTTTGAGCAACTTTAGCCAAGTGTAAAATAATTTTTATACACTATTATTCTTGTTTTTTAAAAAAACCGGGGGGGGGGGGGCTACATCATGTGTCTTTGTTTTCAACGAACAATCCCACATTAGTTGCTTCATTTAAAAATTGTTCTGTTGTCATGGCAACTAAAGCCCTAACTAGGAATACCGTGTAAACAGCTGTACTGGATTGTTATGTTAATAGAATTTTAGAAGTAATTAGCTCACAAAGATGTTTTGTTTTGTCTAGTTCGGAGCTCTGTGAAACTCCACTAAACAAATTATTGTGAAAAGAATAACTTGTTTATTTTAATAAGGCATTGTCATATGAATCTTTTATCAGCTGTCTTACAATGTTCAATCATGTACACACTGCAGAACTGAACACCACTAAATTGTATAACTTGTTTCTTATCAAAACACGATTATTCTAATTTTCTACATTTTCATTTTGCTTTTGTTGCTGCTAAAATGGGCTAAAATTATAGGTTCTGGGTGGACTCAAATGCTGGTAGTAGAAGTCATTATAGTTAACAAATTCTACTTCTCAAAAAATCCTGCTGGATACAACTTTCCTCTCAATCCAGTTCTTTGTATTTAACCTCAGTCTAATGAGGCATTTAATCTTATTCAACATGTTCCACTTATTTCAATGGGATTGCACTTTAGGCAAAAGAGCAAACCTACCTGTTTAGACTTTGTAGTTATGACCATAGAAAGTACATGAGGGGAGAAATGAATAAAGAAAAAAATGCAACCATCTACACTTTTGCTGAATGAATCATTAGTTTGTAATAGTGACAAATTTCTATAGCTCGGGTGTAAGATGAGGGCGAAGGTTTTTTCCCCAAGCTTGTGGGTTGGTTTCTGAACGTTTTGTTACCAGGCTAGGTAACATCTTCAGCTGAGTTTAGGGGATGTCAGTGTTCTTCCATCTATATGGGCTTCAGGTGTGGGTGTGTGACCTAGCCTGGTAACAAAATGTTCAGAAACCAACCCACAAGCTTGGAGAACAAACCTTCACCCTCATGAATTATTACTACTTAGAAGAGGTGGGTTGCCACCATTTTGTTTCTTCCATCTGTATTCTTCTGGATCCCTAACATGTGCAGTGTAAGTCTCTCAGTAATTAGTCAGGTTGCCATTTTCCCCCTCATTTAAGAATCTTTTTTACATAACTGCCAAGCAGCCATATATTAGTGAAACATTCATGCATTGGGTTTTTGTCTGCATTTTGCTTATATGTGAAATGGAAAAAAATCAACAAGTTCTGTAGACTAAACTTTCAAGAAATCCTTTACTTTAGAAAGACAACTGAACTGGAGTTGTTATCAATGAAAAAAATATTCATATTTGCAAGCCACCAGGGAAAACATCTCCATGTGAAGATTTGAACTGTTGTTTGGTTGATATGAATGGCAAATACTGCAAGTCAATTATCTAAACTAGCTTTTCTTAACCTAATGCTCTCTGGATGTGCTACACTTCCATAGTTGATACTAGGCTTGAAACAAACAAACCACCACCATAACAATCAGCAGATTGTTGTTGTTAAGGATGAGAAATTTCCTATATTCTCATTATATGTCTAGTTTGATGTTCCTTGCATCCAATTTAACTAATTGCACAAAAGGACATCTTTTTGGGATAACATTCCTCTGCCACATGCTTTATGAATGCTCAAAACTCCATCTGCAAAACAATAAAATACCACGCAGGAAATTGGTGCCAGTAGCACATAACATCACATAAGCTATTATTTAATTTTATGTTTTGCAATATTTTATCCAAAGACATACTATTATTTGAAATTGGCTTAATGTGCAACATTTGGTACAATGATTTGATATGAGGTTGTTGCTCTTGTGTTATAGTGCTGGTTTTTTTTTGTTTTGTTTTGTTGTGTTTTTTTTTTTGCTCATCCATCAAAACCAATTTTACAATCGATTGTTTTATTCAAAATGGAAAAATATGTGGTTTCTATTTCAGGAAATGACAATCCTCAAAATTTGTAGCATTCTTAGGATGTAACCAGAGATTCAAAACTTGTTCTGTTCGGTAGTGTTTTCTTTAGTAAATTAAAATATTTCCCTAAAATCTCCCTAATTAGATCTGTTTGAACATAACTACCTAAGTCTGTTGTATTTCAGTTAACATTTGTTCACTTCCATCAATGTGGAACCTTACTTTGAAACAAAGGACCAGAGTACATATAGCTGTACAAGATCACTAATTAAGGGAGAAAGGAAACTCACTGATTATAGACCTTGGTATATCCTGGATAGGCTTGTGGAACAATTAGTGTAAAGTAGCATAAGGAGATGCTCACTAATTATTGAGAAAATTGGATGTATAAGGTGTATATGTAGTCTTCAGACAATTTAAATTCCTGCTTCCTAATTCTATCGCTTATTCAGTTCATAACATAAATTATCGAGTCAATCTTATAGAATATAATCAATCTAATAATATAAACCAAGAGTTTAGTTTTCTCTGAACAGTTGTTTAAAATAAAGTAAATGTTACCTAACTTTAAAGTAAGTTACACACTCTGTACAGAAGCTCTAATGTTGGGAAAAGTAAAAAGAAAGAGAAGAGTAGGATAACCAGTAGTAAGGTGGATGGACCCCGTTATAGTTAATCCTCCAGTTACAACTGCAATTGAACCCAAAATTTCTGTTGCTAAGCAAGACAGTTGTTACTGAGTTTTGCCCTATTTTATGACTTTTATTGCCACAGTTGTTAAGGGAATTACTTCAGCAGTTAAGTTAGTCACATGGTTGTTAAGTGACTCTGACTTCCACATTTACTTTGCTTGTCAGAAGGTCTCAAAAGGTGACCAAATGACTCTGGGGCTCACATGTGGTGGGAATGCCCAAAGGCGCAAAAATTTTGGAATTTACTAAAGAACTGGCTGGAAGAAATTTTGCTAACAGATATAGAGGTCAAACCAGAATTTTTCTTATTGGGAATTATAGAAAGAAAATATAAGAAAGATACAAATTATTTATTACTGCATATACTCACAGCGGCACGAATAGCCTTCGCTCAAAAATGGAAAGAGAAAGACATTCCAACTGAAGAGGAAATATTACTGAAAATCTTTAACTGCGCAGAAATGGACAGACTCACTTTGCAACTCAAGGATAAAAGTGAAACTAAGTATTACAAAATCTGGAAACAATTTTATGATTGGATAGATAACAAGAGGGTAGCCAAGATAAATGTATAGTGTTAGAACAAAAATATAGATGTTATAGATAAATGTATGTTTAAGAGATAAATAAATAAATAAGGGGGAAAGTATTAATATCATATATTATGTTTAAATAGTGAACAAACCTTAAGAACTATATGTTTATATGAGTACTAATATTATTGTAAAATGATGGAAGATGTTTGGAACCAGTGATGTCATATCTATGTCCAATGTTTTTTTAATTTTGTATTATTAATAAAAAACTTTTTTACAATTAAAAAAAAATGACTCTGGGGCACTGTAACCGTCACACATGCTAGCTGCCAAGTGTCCAAATTTTGATCACATCACCGTGAGGATGCTGAAATGGTCTTAAATGTGAAAAATGGTCATAAGTCACTTTTTTCCCAGGGCGGTTATAACTTCGAATGGTCACTAAATGAATGATAGTAAATTGAGAACTGCCTGTAATTAATTGTAAGGTTGGAAACAAAGAAGATAAATGTGACAGAGACAGTCCTGCTTTTGGATACAGCCCTGCTTTTTCAACTAGAAAGGTTCAAGAACATGTCCACATGTGATTGGCATGATAGTACATGGACAATACTTCCTTGTTTTTAGTCTTGGAAAATTGAACTGGTTTTGAAATTCATGTGCTAAAAGACATCTCTAACAACAAGCAAATATTGGTTGAGTTCAACATTTTTCTAAACTTACCTATTTAAGACTTTTTGAACAAATAGTACATACCTTGAAATGAAGTTATACTTCAATGTTTATACTACTTCTCTATTTTAAAAAAAATAATACAAAGGCATATATTAGTGGAAAGTTCACATTATTTAGTGAAAATATGTTTAAATATTCTCTCCAGGATGCATTAGATATAATCTGGCATTTCTATTTCTTTGAATGTCATATTTTTAAATCTACAATATATACATTATATAGTTGATTTATTAGATTTTTAACCCAATTTTTCACCAAGGTTTAAAGGCATAATACAAAGCCAGTCCTTCTCCAGTTTTTTTCCCCCTGCAACAGTAGACCTTGATTAGGTGGTCTGAAGAAAATAACTTATACATAATCACCCAATTGGGTCACATGAATTTTAAGTCTAACGTATTACACAATATGTTATGCTGCTTTGGAATTCCATATTTTTGGTAAAAGGTGTAATCCATGTAAATTGTAAGGAGTTAAAATGTTGGCTACATGCAGGGGTGCTACTCAGCAGGTTCTGACAGGTTCTGGAGAACCGGTAGGGGAAATTTTGAGTAGCTCGGAGAACCAGCAAATACCACCTCTGGCTGGCCCCAGAGTGGGGTGGGAATGAAGATTTTGTAGTATCCTTCCCCTGGAGTGGGCTGGGAATGGAGATTTTGCAGTATCCTTCCCCTGCCATGCCCATCAAGCCACACCCACAGAACCGGTAGTAAAAAAATATTGAATTCCACCACTGGCTACATGTCCTCTGAAGAAGAATCCATGAGAACAGGGGTGTCAAAGTCAAAGCCTGCAGGCCGGATGTGTCACATGCTGGCCATGCCCACCCCCCAGTTTAGCAAAGGGGGGGAAAGTCCTGATACATCACGTGACGATGTGAGTTTGACACCCCTGCATTAGAACTATTAAATAATTATAATTATGATTGAACTTGCTAAATATATAAATAAAAACACAGAATGCAGATGCAAAAAGAAATCTGAATATCTTCAATATGTATGATCTTAAAATATGACTAAAATATGTATTGTAAAGAGCACACATGGCAAAAATATTTGGAAAATTTCATGTCATTATAAAAACATTTTATTATTATTTTACTTATTAAACATATATGCCGTCTATTTTGCCTACAGGCAACACTAGGTGGCTGACAAGCAATAAAGGCAACAAGATGAAACATTAAGACATTAAAATAATAAATATTTAACATTGATCTAAAAATGAAGATGGCAAGGAAGGGAGCAAAATGCACAGAGAGGGGAAAGGGATGTATGTATTTTATCTTAGTCCATTAACCATTTCCAGAATGACACCTTCCTATTGGGGACCCAGACCAATTGGTAGAACCAGATCTTCAGGCTCTTTTGGAAGACCAAAAGCAGGGGTGGGATTCTATCAATTTGCACCGTTTCTCTAGAATCGGTTGTTAACTTTCTAAGCAGTTCGGAGAACCGGTTGTTAGAAGAAATCTCCTTTTCTTTTTTTTCCACTTTACAGGGTTAATCCTGTAAGGAATTACAACATTCTGGTATTTTACCCTTATTACATTCTTGGCAGTATGCCTAGACTTACTGTCTCTTGAGGTTTTTTTTTTTTTTGCTTGACTTTCTTAAAGAGGAAGGATTGTTTTAAGCTTTTTATACTGCTGTTGGGAGGAAATACTCCCCTGTTGGAGTTCTTCCAGCCAGGATGCAATGATCAGCACTTTGAAGAAATAATTGAATAATGAAGCAGAAGCTTTTAATGACAAGGAACTAAGATGAGTGACATTCAGCAAGGCTTCTTGGCTAGCTAGAAAGATTGACATTCAAATGGGAGTTTACATACCCTTTCTGACTTTTGGTCTAAAACTGTTTTTTGGTGGAGTTTAATTCTATGCTTTGTGATGTTTAATCCTGTGTTTATTGATGGGCTAATTTTCCCTATTCAGCTTTGTTTGGAAGGAAAAATGTTAATCTCTGCTCCTGTAAAGAAGCAGCTTCAGAAATCTGGCTAGTTCCTGTGTCTATTTGCTCTGGTAATTGGTTTAACGAGCAACAGCTACTGTGTTTCCTCCTTTGCTTCATTCTGGAGAGCTTAAATGACCTCTCTGCTAAAGGGTTTCACTTTATGAGCAAGAGTTGGCTGCTGATAATTATCATTGCATTTTAACTAATTTAATTCCTCAAGGTGCTCTGGCACCCTGCCTGATTTATAACTCTAGCTTGCAGGTATTTCTAATCTAATGATTGGTATTTAGGGCAGCTTTTTGCAAGCAAAGAAGCTTTTGGTATTTTTGTTCTGGTAATCCTTAACTTACAACAGTTCATTTAGTGACCATTCAGTTACAATGGCACTAAAAAGTGACTTATGACTGTTTTTCACACTTACAACTGTTGCAGCAAACTGTCATTAGGGCAAAGAAGCAACGTTGAGTTGGCCATGCCCACCGGGTCACATGACCACCTGGCCACAGCCACCCAGTCACATGAAGCACTGCAGTTGTGAAATGAGTGACATGGTTGTTAAGAATACTGCAATGGGCATAAATGATGACCGGTCAAAAGTGCAAGGATCAATCAGAAATCACTTTTTTCAGCCCTCTGAGTAGTCCCTATGCACGTAGCCATGACCACCTAGCCACGCCCACTCGGTCACATGACCACTTAGCCACGCCCCCAAATAAGCCATGCTCACAGAACCAGTTGTTTAAAAGTTGGAATCCCTCCACCGGCCAAAGGGGTAAGTGTTGATCTCAGTTCAGGGGGCATAATGTTCCACATTCCTTGTGAACACAGAGCCATCTTCAGCTGAGGAAGGGGACTGAGACAAGACGTTCACAGAATCTCAGGTCCTTCAAACAACAGTAAGATGATCCTCATTCTTTGATTCAGACTTTGAAACTGACTGCTAACCATCCAGTCCATAAGAATGTCATTCTCTCTTTGTGAAAGATAAAGAACAGATACATGGACAAAGATAGAGAACAGGGATATGGAGTATAACTCTGGCATGGTTGTACAGAGAAACACTTGGTGTAAACCAGTCTACATAGTAACAGCCTAAACTGCAAAACTGAAATTATTGTTGCCAAGGGTGGTTAGACAAAGACTGAGATCACCTATATTTTAAGGCCTCATTTCAGTGCTGTGTTTCAATTCTAACTTAACTTTGTATGCTGGTTCCACTTAATTTTGAACCTTGCCATATTTATGCTTTCTTCGAAACTTGATTTTTTTAAAAAAATGTCCTTGAATCTTTCTTTACCTTTTAAACCTTGGGTATCAGTATGAACCCTTTGAATTCAGGCTGCATTTTCCACTATACGTCGACCAACTCTGTTTATAAGCTCAAAATTGCAGGTTAGCTGGCTCCAACCTGAATGGACCAGGTTAATATTTGTAAATTTGTACATAGAAGATGGTGATGAACACTCATGCAACTTTTTACATTTTTTTTTTAAGTAGATGTAGCAGAATCTGTAAAATTACAAATCATAAGATGCCTATCTGTACTTCAAAACACATATGATAGCCGAAAGATTTCTGAAGCCTGGTCTGTATTATGAATTGGACTTATGAATCAATAATAAGCCACCATTTAACACGATAATTGCAAAATTTATTTTTCAGAGATACACTGGCTCACAGACTTTATAAAAGACCAGATGTCTGCTAGCAAAGCAAGAGAGCATTTCCACTGAATCAGAAGGTTTCAGAGCAGGCTAAAATTGCAAAGGATTTCATAATGTTTCACTCCTCAGAGTCCATTCATCTCTTCTTTCATGGGGAATTTATGCTGTTAACTCCTATTACTGCTAACAGGAGTTACGAGTGTAAATGTGACACATCGCTGGGCGAATGGACTGCCTGCTTAAATGAAGCTAATTGTTCGGAGCATTTGGTGCTTGAGATAATAGTAATGTCACATTCTACATTCCAGTCACTGGGCCAGTTTCTTAGAGATAATGATGAGCACCTGCAACTTCCTTTCCTCAGCTGATAGAAACCAGAGGTGCTTAGCACCTCTTTGGATTCAGTCAATTGATTTTCACAAAACTCTTAAATTGAAAGCCAGTGCAGAAGCATCTTGTTAACGGATGGAAAGAAATATCTTATATATCTGGATCTTAGGCCCACTAATCCTGCCAACTTTTTTTGGTTTTATACTAATATCATTGTCTTCGGACAGCAGAAGACTTGTCCTTAAATCAGGCATCTAGGGTATCTTCTCCACTTCTACCTGATGGTAAAACTGGTATCTCCGTTTAATTGCCAAATGTTTAATAGCAATAACACTTTACAGTCCTCTCTAAGCAGTTTACAGAGTCAACAGATTGCCCCCAACAATCTAGGTTCTCATTTAATAACCTAAGAAGGGTAGAAGGCTGAGTCAACCTTGAGCTGGTCAGGATTGAACTCCTGGCAGTGGGCAGAGCTAGTCTGAAATACTGCATTCTAATCACTGTGCCACCATAGCAATACTTGTTTTATTTCCTCCTGCTTTCCCAGTCATCTGTGAAATTATTCCATAGAAATTATCTAGTAAGATGAAAGGTTAGGTTACATTTACACACAGAAATAGGAAATGGGAGAAGAGATATCTGACTTGTTCATCAGTTATATGCTTTTTCTATGTGATTCAATGCTTGTAGACAATGAAGAAACCTTGGATTAGGAGATATATATTTATATATTTAATTTATATGCCTCCCATCTCACTGTTATGTGACTCTGGGTGTCTTACAATCCAATAAAACAACATTATAACAGATTAAAACAATAAAAGATGAAATACAACATTAATTTAACATTCAAGAAACAATTAAGATAATGGGGGACATACAATGGAGTGGAGGTGAGATCATTTCTTTAGTCCAATAACCACCTCCAGTCTCACAGACCTGTCTTCATCAAAACAACAACAACAACAAAATCAGAATGCTTGAATTTATACATGCTTAAGTTGTTCGAGAATTTTTGCTGGATATAGTGTTTCACCCTGTTTATGAATAAAATAATAACATTTATTAAAAGCTGTGTCATTACAGATCCTGGAAAACCAAAATTTCTTCAGACTGATTCTGTTCATGTTGTATAAAGGAAGAATTTTCACTTATCAGATTTTTCTTACTCCATTTTACCATAATCCGGAAATGTCTATATATT
>WNWU01000004.1:34202897-34255425 GCA_012654045.1 Ptyas mucosa
TATATATATATATATATATATATATATTTGTCATCCTTCCAAAACAATCCTGTGGCATCACATTTTAAGTCAGGCACAGTTTAAATTAGAGCAGGTTACCACAGATCATAGTAGATTATTCTTTAGATGTACTTGATTCTTTAATCGATTGACTGTGTATTCAATAACTTTTATTAGTGGATGTACAAGGCAGCCCAAACTCTGCATTACCAAATAAATTTGTTGCAAGAATGATAATTTATTCCTATTGTTCAGTTTTATATCCCATCTTTCTATCATACAGGGCACCAGTTAGCATCTTAAGAATGCATTTTTCTGCAGATAAGCTTGTAAAAGAAAAGGTGTTCACTAAAATTATCAGAACAAAAGCCATCAACATATAACTTCTGAGGGATCATGGGCTGCATTTTGTTAAAGAGAAGATAACAGTGGAAAGGACAATGACCCAAAGTGATAGGGACCTAGGACTTGAAAGGGAACTGGGGTAAAGGTTATATTTTAAAAGAGAACATCCCCATTTTGGTTTTATAGTAATTCTGGAATGTTCAGTAAAGAGATGCTTGTGGCTCTTGACTACAAATTGTTCACCTCTGACCTAGACCTGTATTTGTGACATTGTAAAATGGCATAAAAGAGAAAAATGGGGAAAAGCATTTTAAAAGCATGCAGTGTTTTTGCAGTTTCATCCTGAATAGTTTCAAGAACAGTCTACAGAATATTACTATAAATCTTGACATGGACTATCTCTCCCATCCTGCTCTAAACACATATTGAACTCTGACATTTTTTGTCTTTTAAAATAATTGGGTTTCATTATTTAATTGATTTGATTATTTGGTAATTTCTGACAAAAAGCGAGGGTCTGCAGAAACTGTTAGACAGAATTTTGTTTATTAGATTTAGTATGGCTAAACTGGTTTCATTTCAGTCTTAGAGATTTGCGATTAAAACTGGGTTCATTTATGGCCTACTTGGTTGCAGTTTAGATGGGCTATTGTGCCATTTTGTTTCAATGCTTTGGAAAACATTATTCTATTTGATAGAATAATAGTTTCCTTCCTCAGAGTGTGAAAGAAACCAGGAATTCTTAACAAAGAAGGGGTGATGGCACAAAGATTATTTAATAAAGCACAGAGATGTGATTTAAAAACAACTTTGGAACTTGTTCCTATGTATAGCAAATACTCAGCTAACGTTAGGCCCCAAACCAGGAATAACACATGTTAATTCTTCCAAACTGCTTTCTTTATTGTTTCACACCTATAGACAAAATCTTGCCAGGCTGAAAACTCTACTATCTGCATCTATGATATATTCTGTGAACTATTAGGGAGGGACTGTCTTCATCCTCTTTCTCTCATACATAATATCTGAGTTGAGTTACTCCTCTGGAATGTGTCCCTTTGTCCTGGGGTTCCATCTCCTCACTACATTCCATCATAGCTAAGGCACCCTAAATTTATGAGAACTAACAACTGTTAGAAATCATTATGTTGTGATAACCCTCCCTAAGTTATTAGACTGTAAATGTGATGGCAGGAGAATTGTACTTTCTGACTTGCAAGATTGACATTAGCTTTGCCAAGTAGACTAGACAGGAAACAGGCTCAGATAAGCTAATTCTGATAGTGAACCATCTGTTCCAACATGTCCAATTCCTATCTATATTCTATGGGCCAGCTCTCTCCACTTTTTCTGATCTTGTATGGCTTGTTTCTGTTTTTTGTATGGTCTGGCTTATATTAGCTTTAAGGTTATTTATTTTTTGATCAGCCTTGTGTCCTTTGACCACTGACCATTCCAAGTGTAACAGTCTTTTCCAATGAGTCTGATCACATGATATGATATAAAGTGGAATTTTGTGATTTTGCTTTTCAGTGATATGTCTGGCTTTACATGTTCCAGTACTTGCTATCCAAGGAATACGCAAGAGCCTTCTCCAACATTACAGCCTGAAGAAGTCAATTTTCCTCCTGTCTAGCTTTTTCATGGTCCAAGGCTAATCCTATCTTATTGTAAAGCTACATTAGCAGAATCTTGCAAATTGGAAGTACAATTCTCCCGCTGTCACTTTTACGGTCTGATAACTTAGGGAGAGTCTATTCAGAACCTCTTACTCTGACAACTATGCAGCCATAGGCTATGGTTCCTCTTATCTGACCAATCCTTAAGCAGCATCTCTTCACCCAAGGTCATTTCCACATACCATAACAACGATGAAGCACATAATATTATAGATTAATAAGCAGGAGGGGCACAATTTTACATTTCTAAATGTCAATCAAGATAATTAATATTAACAGCTATGTATGTGCTATGTACGAATTTACTCAAAGTAACACTACTATCACAAAGACATGTGACAGGTAATAGTTGCATTATATTAACATTCAGTATTAAAGGCACCATAAAAATGATGTGGTGGAGTTGAGGGGATGGAGAGAAAGTAGGACAAAAGCAGATTGTTGTTTCCTGAAAGAAGCTACCCAAAAGATTTACTTAGAATGACTCAATGAATTCTGCATAAATGTACAGTACTTTCCAAATAGTGTACCATTATCAGCCCTCTATAGAAAGACATTTGACTCTTTCAAGAATACTTGATTTCTATGATTAATATTCACTGTTACAAGGCAGGAAAGAGAGTGGAGTGGAACAGAATCAAAACCACAGTTTTTTCCGTCTCTCATTCAGGGATAAATTAGAGTGTGATGTGTTGAACTTGAGAAGCATGTTACCCAGAAGAGCTCAAATTAATACAAAGTTCCAGAAATCTCTATACATTAAATAAACAATATCACATTCACATATCTTTCATATGATTGGAAAAGTATCCCAATAGTATCGTCAGCTGAAACTGTGTAAATACACTAGACAGAGTTATCAATATGCAGGTTATGCAATTTACTAGCAACAATGCATATGGGCTTTGTTCGGGTGCTCTTTGTAGGATAAAGTAGGAGAATACTGGGCTTTAAAACCTCTCTATTTTAAATAATATTTCAAATGGCAACAATTTCAAATGGCAAGAATTAAAGAAATATAACTCATATCGTTATAAATAGCTATAAACAGATGCCCAGCTCTGTGGTTGTTCTATGCAATACCCCATGATTAAAATCTGCTTGCCTCCTCAATTAAATTTGATTTTCTGAAATTAATTTGGAAGTAGTGTGTGCGTGCTACAATATTGTTCTCGTATGCACTTTTTATTCACTTTAGAGGTTATACAAAGTGGAACAGCTCAAATGGCCATTTATTAAATCATGGGAAGAGAAGATGAGGGAAGATACACTGATATCCTGTTTAGAAATCTGAGCAAAGTTTGGAAATCCCAAGCAAAACAATCCTAAATGCAAAAATATTTCTGCAATTATGCCAACGAATATTCTAATTGATAAGCCCAACATTGAATTTTTTACTGTGTAAAATAGCAGTGCCTATAATCATATCATGAATGCATACATTGAATTCCATTGAGTGCCATTGATTTATTCATAGGTATGCAGCATAAGGTTGCAGCTTCCTATACATTGGCAAGGCTTTAAAGTAGCAGAAGATATCCTGTTATTCTGTTGTAGTAGAACAAGATAGGTAGATTCCTAGAATTCATGACACGTAAAAGTGCTTTGATTAATATTAGTGCATTTGTTGAACTGTAGAATTTATCAGAAGAAATAATAACTGTCCGATAGAACGCCCATAGTGACAGTTAATCAAATCCAGATGAAGTTCAGTGCTGATTTTCAGGGGGAAAAAACTAGAAACTCAGTGTCACTTAAATCTATTCTGTCTTGTCTACACTGTTCTCCCTTACATTTTTTTAATGAAAAAAAGATGACTATCTATAAAATCCATAAAGATATAACTAATTAAAGCTTATGTAAGGTGTTTATTTTGCTTCAGAAAACCTAGTTCTGATGTCAAATGAAGAACTAGTGTGAGACAACGATTAAGACGTGAGCCATTTATGTTAGTGAGACTTTAATATGCATAAACAACAACAAATGTTTAGATTTCTGCCATGTGAAATTGCAAAGAACACTTAGTTATAGCTCTAAGTTGTTCTCCTTATATTTAGAAGAATACTGATCAAGTATTGCTTAGCACATTGTAAGCCGCCCTGAGTCTCCGGAGAAGGGCGGCATATAAATCAAATTAAAAAAAAAGTGTGTTTATCTGTGGTAGAATGTCCATCTAGACTGGACAGAGATATTAAGAGGGAGGCAAGTTCTGATTTTTTTGCGCTGAGAAAATGGCACAGGTCTGACCTCCACCAGAATCTTTGAAGTCTTACTGGATCATCGCCAAGGGAATGCAGCCGGTCTGGTGAGATTCTTTTAACATAGGTAAAGTTCCCCTCGCACTTACGTGCTAGTTGTTCCTGACTCTAGGGGGTGGTGATCATCTCCGTTTCAAAGTCGAAGAGCCAGCACTGTACGAAGATGTCTCCGTGGTCATGTAGCCGGCATGACTAAATGCCAAAGACGCACAGAACGCTATTACCTTCCCACCAAAGGTGGTCCCTATTTTTCTACTTGCATTTTTATGTGCTTTTGAAATGCTAGGTTGGCAGAAGTTGGGACAAGTAACGGGAGCTCACCTTGTTACGTGGCACTAGAGATTTGAACCTCTGAACTGCTGACCTTTCGATTGGCAAGCTCAGCGTTTTAGCCACTGAGCCACCACGTCCCTTCTTATAACATAGGTGACTAATAATAAAGCTTCTGCTTGAGACTATTCACAAGTGGTTCTGGTTGTTTTGACCTGGCAGCCTCAGAAGATCCTTCTTTTCTATACCATGAACAAAATGACAGTAATTAGGATTACAGATTTTGCTTCAAATGAATTTTAAAAATTCCCTCCATTTCTTCTGTGGTTTCAGACTTTATGTCAAGGTGACACACAGTCTTACCTGATCTTCTACATGGGGCTAGCTGTAGCTGCTTTATTAGTATGTTGGATTGTTGCAATTGACTGAAAATGTTACGACTTAACTTTTTTTAGTTGCTTGGCAGCCATTTATGAGCTAAATCCTATAATTTACCACTTTGAGGAGTTATCGGTAATCGGGTGTCTTGTTCATAGCATTTTTTCTCATGTTTACACGGACAATAAAATAATGGAATCAATAGATATGATTTGGTGAGGCTGCCTATCTATTTTTGCTACACATGTTAATTTGATTTCTTGCAGAGTAATACCATATTTTTCTATTGAAGAGTGAGTGGAAAATGAAGGACAAATGGATTTAAATAGCAGCAAAAAAGATTCAGACTCAATTAATAACTTCTTACTTCAGAAGTAATTGGGCAAATAACATAAGTGCTATGATGAAGTTATGGGATTTGAGAATTCTTTCTAGTGTTAAGCGTGCACCAATTGAATTTACAATGACAGCTGAGAAAGATCTAATAGCTTTTGAAAAAAAAAGTGGGGATGAAGTGAAATAATAGGGATGTGTAAATTACCAATAAAGGAGAATATTTGTAGCTCAGGGCTGAAATGAGGGGTCCTTAGTGCTCTCTGAGTTTGGTTGTTTTCTTGCAGACCTTTCATTACCCAAACTATGTAACATTATCAGTGCTAGTATAGGACTAACACTGATGATGTTACCTAGTTTGGGTACTGAAACATCTTCAGGAAAACAGCCCATCTCACAGAGCACCAAGGACCCTACAGTTTGTAAATTGATAA
This sequence comes from Ptyas mucosa, assembly GCA_012654045.1. Taxonomy (NCBI): domain Eukaryota; kingdom Metazoa; phylum Chordata; class Lepidosauria; order Squamata; family Colubridae; genus Ptyas; species Ptyas mucosa. The sequence goes on from WNWU01000004.1 coordinate 34,208,595, forward strand.
AGTAAGGTTGTGTGAAAATGTGTAGAAATGCTGCATTTTAATGAAGCTTCAAATTAAGCACCTTCTCAAATGGATTCATGTAATAAACCTGAATGCATCCCTACAGATAGTAATAGCAATAGCACTTAGACTTATATTCCACTTTACAGTGCTTTACAACGCTCTCTAAGTGGTTTTCAGAGTCAAAATATTGCCCCCAACAATCTGGATCCTCATTTTACCGACCTCGGAAGGATGGAAGGCTCAGTCAACCTTGAGCCGGTGAGAATCAAACTGTCGAATTGCTGGCAGCTGGAAGTCAGCAGAAGTAGCCTGCAGTACTGCACTCTAACCACTGCGCCACCGCAGATAGATACACTATAAGCCCTCTCATACGCTAATCTTCATCCATCTGAACTGGCTCCTACTACTGGCACTATCACATCCATCTGAAACTGGTTAGCCCAAATTTCCCTTGATTAATACTGAGAAGGCTTTGGAAGAGGTGCTCATGGTGCTTCTCTAAATTCCTCAGGAAGCTTTGGTCATCCAGTCCATACAGGGCTACAAAACCTCTCAAAAGCCTCCTAAGAAGCCATAGGACTGACAGTTGTTATATGATTCCCCTTGATAAACCAAATTGGATTGGAGGAGAAAATTCAGAGCTTGCAGCATTACCCAAGTGATTGCAGGATAGAAAGCTTTAGGATTGTCCTCACTACTGTTCACCAAGTTTCTCATCTTGGAAGATGTCTGATGTGTGTTGAAGTGGCTCCAGGATGGTTAAAGACTCTGGAGACCAGGAATATCGAAGTAGGGAAACAGCTGGTGATGTCCTGACACCAGTTCATCTTCTCTGGGATGTGCTGGCCAGGGCCTTGACTAGCACATACTGAAAGGAGGTGGATGAATGGCAAATGAAGCATGAAGAGAAAGCCTAAGATCATCAAATCCATTGATGCAGATTATTTGGTTTCTTCATTTTGGAAAGCAAAACAGCTCTCTTCCAGCAGCACTCATTGTCAAATTAGATGCTCTGCACAGATTTAGAATGCACTACTTTGCTAGTGTTTATTTAGTCATTAAATGCATATGCCACCCATCTCACTGTCAAGTGACTCTGGGTGGCTTACAACATCATAAAAGCAAATACAAAATATTACAGTTTTAAATATTAAATTGAACAACAATTAAATAGGTTACAATAATACAACAGGATGAGATGGGATCTTCCCAGTCCACTAACGACCTGCAACATGGAATGCCCTCATTGGGGCCCCAGGCTGATTGGCAGAATCAAGTTTTGAGTCTCTTTTCAAAGATCAAGAGGGTAGGGGTGGATCTTATTTCAAGGGGCAATGATAGTCCAGAGGGTAGGAGCCACAGCAGAAAAGCCCCTTTTCCTGGACTCTGCTAAATGAAATTCTTGATCAATGGGATCTTCAGCAAGTCCATTCTTCTAGAATGAGTGGGATGAGCCAACCTCCAAGTAATCAAATTAAAAGTGTTACTTTGTCTATTGTTAAATAAGGATGCAATTGCTTTGATCCACTTTATAATATTTGCATCCAGGCACTTCTTAAAAGTTGAAATCTGGTAATTGGGTGAAAGGTGAAATACTAACTTTCTTCCTGATCAGATATGAGGGTCAGCAATTGTTCTATACTAAATAATTAGCAATGTTTCCCATATAAACATTGATAGCATGATTTCATGGGGAAAGAATTTTTTTTTTGCAAAATTAGTTCCCCGTTTTTCCAAACCCAATTAATATGCTGCTTATATAGTAATATCTTGAAATCTTTAGTGTAAAAAAGTTTCATATTCTTTTCCAACTCTAATTGTAGGGTTCATGCCTACAGTAGGCTGGGAGTACTATTAGATTGTGAGGTTACTACACTAATTATTCTTGTTCTTAAATAGTAGGATAATTACTGGAGCAATATTCTATTCAAAGTGGAAATTAGATACCACCCCCCTGGCAGACTTAAATTAAGAATTTTTTTTCCCACTCTACTCTTTCTCATGCACATTTCCCCCATTGTTCCACTTTTCTTTTCCTTCAAACAAGCAATTTAAGTTTGGAAATGGATTAGAGTTTAGAACTTTCTACTTAAACTCTTGCTTTCATGAAAATCTAGCAGAAATTTTTTGAAGTTAACAAAGAATATATTTTAGCAAAACAGATTCGAGGACGGGTAAGACATGTAAGGATATAATGTATAATTTGAGAAGATTTTGTTTGATCTCCAGCATGGTGCTCCTACTTATCATCTATCAGGTTGATCTGTTTTGTGTTTGCATAGGTTAAAATAAACAAATGAAACAAAATTTGAAACTGATCACTCACAGCCAGGATGGATAGCAAACCACTTCTGAACCATTCCTTGACGAATCCTTTTTATTCCATAGTTTTTAACCCAACTCTGGACTATGTTAGTCATCTGCAAACAAATGCATGCCAAAACTACCATAATCCCCAAGCAGCATTTGAGATATTATTTTAGAGCCGAGATCTTCAGTGCACAAAAAGAAAATCACTCAATCCTAACAGAGTTAGAATACAATTTTCCAAGAAGGAACTCTTCTTCTTCTGCAAATAGAAGAGGCATAAGGCAACTGACCTTTGTTCTGAGCCACAGTTATTGCCTACAAAATCACATTGAATAGAGATTTCCAAGACAAGAGGTTATGACACTACTGTTGAACAAGTTTTAAGTCACTAAAATAAACTAATCCCAATGGGCATCACACCATAACCCAAACTATACAAACTTCCCTAAAATCTTACCTCTTAGCTCTGGTTCTCACTAAGGTAATAATATTTACCAAAAAAACCCAAAAAAACCCCCCTCCCAATGAATTGTTTAGATGCCTCGTGATCCTCCTTCTTTAATTAGGTTATTTTTGTTAGCTTCCAAAGAAATCTTCAGCATGTCTAGCTGGAAATAAATTCCACTGGGATCATAGTCTGCCTAGGATTGCAGTTTTAAGGGATGTATATTTTAAAATTTGATTTAATGTATACTCTCCCACTGCCAAAATAAAAAGAAAGATAAGAGAGAGGTGGAAGTATCACTTTGCCGCAAATATAACAGCACCATTGAATAATAAGGAGGAAGGACCACAAGTAGTTATTATTTGAAAAGAGTTTTGTTTTCTGTCACATCGAAGACCAGGATTAGCAACTGGCAAAACCTTCTCAGTTCATTTTATTCCAAATTCAAAAATATTGTCCATATCTGTTTGACATCTCAGAAATTATGCCACATAATTACTATTTCTTGGTTTCTGTTTGCTCGTTGAACTCAAGATATATGTCATGTACCTCGATACATCGCTTCATGAGAGTTGCACATATTATGGAGATCGCTGCCTTAGCACACCTTTGCGCAAAACTGGACGTCTTTTGCATGTGGGGTGAAAGTTCAAGCTAGTTATTTCAGTAAATGGAATGTTTTGCGATTTTTTTTTAAACCAGGAAAAGTCCAGCCTTCATTTCACTGTGTAGAAACTTCCACAGATCAGGTGGAACTCTGCTGCCACTGAACGTCTATGTATAATCATACTGAACTCCTACATAAACCGTGTTATTAATAGTCAGGACTGTGAAATATAAAAATACACAGTGTGTTTAAGAAAAAGTCTTGTTCCTCTATACTAGGAAAATATGAAAGCTTCCTGGAGTTTTAAAAAAGACTCCATTTTAAATATTTTGACGGTTAAATTTGTTACAGGGACTTATATCCCTGAGCACTTGGAAGGTTGGCTTTCAAAGGCTTGACTATTTAATAAACCACTCTGATAGGAGGCCCCCAATGGTGTCTTTAGGGAACATTTTTAGTGAAGTTAAAACAAATACTCCTAGGAAAGAGTTGCTTGGCTGTGCTTTGTCTTAAACTCTCTGGGCTGCTAAATTGCATTTGCTAAGGAGTTTTGCTTCCATGTGTCTAACAATGAGGTCAACTACCTTTCCCTAGAACAGAACATATCACTGTCATTGGTTTTTCCTTGTGCATCATTTGTATTAGTTATTGTCATTACAACAAAGCTACAAAAAAACACTCTATGCATGAAAATGTGATTCTACATTATTGCTTAATCAGGAGTGAAATCCAGCAGGTTCTGACAGGTTCTGAAGAACCGGTAGCGGAAATTTTGAGTAGTTCGGAGAACCGGCAAATACCACCTCTGGCTGGCCCCAGAGTGGGGTGAAAATGGAGATTTTGCAATATCCTTCCCACTGGAGTGGGGAGGGAATGGGGATTTTGCAGTATCCTTCCCCTGGAGTGGGGTGGGAATGGAGATTTTGCAGTATCCTTCCCCTGGAGTAGGGATTTTGCAGTATCCTTCCACTGCCGCGCCCACCAAGCCACACCACAAAACTAGTAGTAACAAAATTTGGATTTCACCACTGTGCTTAATTCTGGTCTCTCCAATGGATAAACAAAAACATTTGATTCCATATATGTGTGGGACCTTATTCCTGTGAAAAGTAATGCATCAATAGAGATCTTAAATTGCATGGAAGTTCTCCATACCATGTGGACCTCTCAAGCCTGCTCACTTCCTGAGCAGATGACTGGAAGGTATTCTACCCTGGGACTCCATTGAATAACATCCAGAAACCTCAGCTGGTACAGAATGCAATACCACAAACAGTGATGGACACATTCAATATTTACTTATTTTATTTATTTATTTTTTGTCAAGCATGTATGAGAAAATAAGTGTAAGTATAAACATAGCACATAAACATATAAGTATAAACAGGTATAAGTATAGACATAAGAAATGAGTACGAATAAATGGGAATAGTAGGACAAGGATGGTAGGCATGCTGGTGCGGTTATGCACACCCCTTACAGACCTCTTAGGAATGGGGTGAGGTCAACAGTAGAGAGTCTTAGGTTAAAGTTTTGGGGGTTTGAGGATGTAACAACTGTTATGTCCTTATTTGGGCATCCGCTCGGGGATTGGCAAATCCACCGGCGGGAGATTCAAGTAGCTGTCATTGGACAGCTACCCTGCCGGAGCACTATAAAAAGGGCTCCGGCAGCACAGTTTCTTGTCTTGTTCTGAGCTGAATAAAGTCACTGAGAAGACCCGAGCTGGTCACGTCTTGCTTTCCCTGCGCCGATCTTACACTGGCGACGAAGGACTGAACCGAGCATGAACGGCACAGCACGAAGCTACCTCGACGAAGTGAAGTGACTCTGAGCTGAAGTCACTCGCTGAAGGTCCGCAGCAATGGCAAACCCAGAATCCGCATTGCTGACGCTGACCCCCTTCCAGCCAGGAAGAGAGATCTGGACTCACTATATGATCCACTTTCGCCAATTCCTGAAAGGCAATAACATCAGGAATGCCGACAACGAAAGACAGAGAGGATTGTTCCTGGCGCACTGCAGCCCCGAGGTTCTTGCGATGGCCATCAACCTCGTTTCCCCCCGGGACATCGAGGACCTACCATGGACCGACCTGCAACGCATCCTGCAGGAACACTATGCGCAGTGTTGGTCCTATGTGCAGGAACACAGAAACACCGGTGGCTAACCGCTTCAAGTTCCAGCAGAAATTCCAGAAAGAAGGTGAGACAATCAAAGAATTTGTGGCCTCCCTATGCCAGTTAGCGGTCAGCTGTGACTTCAACAATGTGGACAATGCTATTGCTGACCGCATTGTGTTTGGCATGAGGGACAGGGCTCTCCAGAAGAAGCTCTTGGGCAAAAAGAAGCTGGTGCTCAAACAGGTCATTGAAGAAGCCACGGCCGCAGAAACATCCGAGAAAGCCGCAGCCGCGATGCACTGAGCTAAGGGCATCAACAAAATCCGGAGAGCCCAAACATCCTCAACCGAAGACTCCACAGCCGGATCGGAGTCAAAAGGAGAAGAGGAGGTACACAAAATATCCAGACCCCCCGGGCGAGAAACCGCGAAAAATCCCGATCGATGGGAGCGTTGCGGCAGCTGCAAAGGGGACCACCCCAGAGCAACATGCAGATGGAGGGATGCAACGTGCCGACGCTGCAACAAGAGGGGGCACATTGCAGAGGCCTGCAGAGCAGCTGAGCCAGATGCCGAGCCATATGGATACCGGAATAGAGAAAATCGGGAGGACAATGCGAGGTCATCTAGATGGGCCTCGTACCAGCCCAGACGAGGGGGAAAAGACGGAAACCGGAAAAGAGCGGTACATCAAACAACAATCCATTTCACTGATGAGGAGGAGTCCACCTCCAAGTGTCTGGTGACTGTGCACGTGGAGGGGTCTCCCTGTTCAATGGAGGTAGATACGGGCTCGATCTACTCCATTATGGACTGGAAACGGTTAAAGAGCCTGAAGCCAGGCGTGCAGAAAAAAGACCTCAAACCACTACGTTCCAGACTGATTGATTTTGGGGGAAACCCCATAGGGGTACTGGGCAGAACCTCCATCAACGTGTCCTTCAGAGCGTTCCAGGGGGAGCTCCCCATCACCATTGTCGACCGCAGCCACCCTACCTTGCTGGGCATGGAATGGTTCCAGCCGCTAGGACTCAAAATTCAAGGGGTCAACCAAATTAGAAGGGACAAACTCGACTTACTCCTCGAAGAGTTCCAGGAAGTCTTCGACAGTAAGCTGGGGAAATTTGTGGGGAAGCCTATTTCCTTAAATTTAGATAAGGGGATTAGGCAATTAGGCATAAGCCCCGCCGAGTTCCGTTCGCCTTGAGGCACAAAGTAGATGCTCAGCTAGATAAGCTGATAGCCTTACTGGCATACTGGAGCCAATCGATCACGCGGCATGGGAGACGCCCATTGTGACCCCCATGAAGCCTGATGGATCGATAAGGATATGCGCAGATTATAAAATTACCATAAACCGTGCCCTCCAGCAGAGCGCATATCCGGTCCCAGTAGTGCAACATCTGTTGCACTCACTAGGAAATGGTTCCAGGCTTACCAGCAACTGCCAGTGGACGAAAAAACGGCAGAGGCGCAAACCATTGTCACTCATAGAGGGGCTTTTAAGTGCAACCGACTCCAATTTGGAGTAAGTGCAGCCCCGGGCATTTTCCAATCAATGATGGAACGCCTTCTCCAAGGCATTCCAGGGGTGGTGCCTTACTTCAACGATGTGCTTATCTCTGGCCACTCTAAGACCCAATTGCTTGAGCATCTAAAAACGGTATTGCAACGCTTCAAGGAAAAGGGTCTGAGAGTAAGGAAGGATAAATGCATCATAGGGGTACAGGAGGTCGAGTTCCTGGGCTATTTAATCGATGGCACAGGCATCCACCCCACCAAATCAAAAATAAAAGCAATTCAGGAAGCTCCAGCCCCAAAAAATAAAATGGAGCTTCAGGCCTTCTTGGGATTGCTGAATTTTTACAGCGCATTTCTCAAACAGAAGGCAACAGCTGCTGAGCCATTGCATCGTCTGCTGGGGAAAGCAGTTCCGTGGAGATGGGAGAAAGAGGAGGAGAGAGCATTCAAGGCCATGAAGAGTCTTCTCTCATCCGACAGCGTGCTAATACAATATAACGAGACGCTACCACTTCTGCTAACCTGCGACGCATCACCATATGGAATAGGGGCAGTACTCAGCCACCAGCTGCCAAATGGGAAGGAAGCCCCCATTGCATATTTCTCGAAGACCATGTCCAGTGCTGAGAGGAACTATAGCCAGCTGGACAAAGAGGCATTGGCCATCGTGGCAGGCACCAAATGCTTCCACGAATACCTGTACAGCAGAACTTTCACAGTAATAACGGATCATAAGCCGTTGTTGGGACTATTGGCAGGGGACAAACCTACCCCAGCGTACATGTCGCCCAGGATGACCCGCTGGGCGATATTCCTAGCCGGATATGACTACCGGTTAATCCACAAACCAGGCGCATTGGGAATGCTGACAGATTAAGCCGGTGCCCATCCATGGAACCAGTGGAAGACCCCGCACCAACCACCAGCCTGCTCCACATTGACACGGACAAAGACTGCCCAGTGACATCAGCCGATGTGGCAGCCCACACCCAGAAGGACCCAGTACTCAAAAAAGTCCTATCCTGGGTCCTGCGAGGCTGGCCCACCGAAACAGCAGCAGACGAATACAGCTCCTTCGCGCGGAAGCAACAGGAGCTGTCCACAATGAAAGGCGTTTTGCTATGGGGAGACCGGGTGCTGATTCCGACCGCGCTGAGGAAAAAGACGCTTGCTACGCTTCACAATGGCATAGTGCGGATGAAGGCATTGGCCAGACGTTACGTGTGGTGGCCAGCCATTGATAAGGACATTGAGGAGTGGGTGGCCAGATGTGACCCTTGCCAGGAGGTAAGACCTGCCCCAGCCCAAGCGCAATCATCAGAGTGGGAGGCATCCAGCAGCCCCTGGGCAAGGGTTCACATAGACTTCGCGGGCCCAATGCAAGGGAGATACCTCTTAATCATAGTAGATGCCTTCTCGAAATGGCTAGAGGTCATCCCCATGGCATCCACCACGACGGAAGCCACCATCAAGGCCCTACGGCACCTGTTCGCCACCCACGGGCTGCCCGACGTGTTGGTCTCTGACAACGGCCCCCAGCTGACCTCCAAGCCCATGGAGGAGTTCCTGGCAAACCTGGGCATTCGGCATGCCCTATCCACACCCTACAGGCCAGCCGGAAATGGACAAGCAGAACGAATGGTGAGGTCCACCAAAGAGGCCCTCGCCAAGATGGCACCGGGAGACTGGCAGGAAAGAATCGACACCTTCCTGCTGACCCAGCACATCACCCCACACGCCACCACCAGGAAGAGCCCAGCAGAGCTCCTGATGGGCAGGAAGCTGAGGTCACCGTTGGACCGGCTGCACCCACAATACCACACAGACGCAACTGCCACAGCCAGCCGCCCGCTGCGAGCCTTCGCCATAGGAGACCCTGTCTTCGCACTGAACTTCCACGGGTCTCCGAAATGGCTAAAAGGAAGAATAGAGAGCACAACCGGCCCGAAGTCGTATCGAGTGGAGCTGGAAGATGGACAGGTCTGCCGACGGCACATCGACCAGCTCCAGAAAAGATGGAAGGGGACGAGCCAAAACCAGCCGGACGAGGTGGCCTACAACACCCCAAGGAGGTAGGCCTACGACACCCCGATGAAGCAGGCCTATGCGACCCAGACGAGGTAGGCCTACAACACCCCGAGGAGGTAGGCCTACGACACCCCGATGAGGTAGGCCTGCAACACCCCGATGAAGCAGGCCTATGCGACCCAGATGAGGTAGGCCGACAACACCACAGTGAAGGGGGCCTGCTACACCCCGGCGGGGAAGGCCGACCACACTCCTACGAGGTCGACCGCCGACGTTCCAGCGAAGCAGGACCGCACCTCGACAGAGCAGCAAGGCAGCCCCAGTCCCCACAAGTAGACCAGGACCTGCGACTTGAGGGGAACCCGCAACACCTCAGCGAGGATGGCGTTCGTCACCCCAACCCCGGAGACCTCCACGCCAACGGTGAGGTAGACGGGGGACAACCCTGCGGGGGAGAATCACACCCCCCCAGCAAGGGCAACCAACAACGTCCCGGCAGAGGAGACTGTCCCAGCAGAGCAGTAGACCAGGGACAACCCAAGGAGAGCAACTCATGACATCCAGGTGAGGTCAGCCAACAACACACCGGCGAGGTCGACCCACACCACTCAAGCAAGGCCGATCTACAACAACCAGACAAGGGGGGCCTGCAACACCCCGACAAGGTCGGACAGCAGCCACGACGATCCGACCCACAGCACAAGTCCCGAAAACATCTGCGACGACAGCATTTACCAGAACCAGAACAAGAAGTAATAACACCAGTGGACTTACCAGGAAACCAGGAGCACCTTCCGAGTGTCACCATCCACATGGTTCCGAAGAGACCGGGCAGGGACGAGACCAGCGACACCAGCCAGCAGATCCAGCAGTGGGGACTGGAGGAGCAGGCATGGGGCCCGCTCACTCGACGGCCGGACTCCGAGAGCCCCCAGTCCGGGGGTTGGAGAGGACGGGAGCTTCGCCTGCTCAGGGGAGCGGCGAAGCTCAGAATGAACTGCGCAGGTCTGCCAGGACGAGTCAGAGACCCGCCTACCTGCAGGACTTCGTCACTGATTGACGGTGATTGACATTAGTCGAACTAAGGGGGGAGGAGTGTTATGTCCTTATTTGGGCATCCACTCGGGGATTGGCAAATCCACCGGCGGGAGATTCAAGTAGCTGTCATTGGACAGCTACCCTGCCGGAGCACTATAAAAAGGGCTCTGGCAGCACAGTTTCTTGTCTTGTTCTGAGCTGAATAAAGTCACTGAAAAGACCTGAGCTGGTCGCGTCTTGCTTTCCCTGCGCCGATCTTACAACAACAGAGTTAGATAGTGCGTTCCAGGCATTGACCACTCTGTCGCTGAAGTCGCATTTTCTGAAATTAAATTTGGAACAGTTTACTATGAGTTTGTATCTAATATGACCATATAAGACCTCTGCACCTTGAATTTCACTGGGTCCCAGTGTATTTGCAGGTGCAATTTCATGTACTGGTTGTCACTTATAATGCTATTGATGCATAGGGAAAAGTTATTAGTGGAATGGAATTAATGGAATGGGGGGTTTTTTCTGTTATTTTTTTTAATCTCTTCAACTGGGTCCAATAGAAGAGACATGTTATGGTCCCATCCATCAGGGAATGGCATCTGGTAATTAGGAAATATTATTTTTCTGTGGTAGCGCCTACCTTCTGGAACACCATAGCCTGAAATATCCTCCTCACTCTAAACTCTGCTGGCTTTTGATAAGCCTCCCATGTTTTCCTGTACATGGGAGTTGGGAAGTTCATTTGGCCCACAAGTTAGATATTTATTTATAGTGGTGGTAGTTGTCTCAGGTGTCATTGTCGTCATTGTCATCATCATCATCATCATCATCATCATCATCATCATCATCATCATCACTTTGCTGTTGTTTGATTTCATTGAATGTTTTAATTTTATGTTAGCTACCCAAGAATCCTGTTGTTAGGTGGGGAAGCCATATAAATTGACTGAACTAAATGAATTTATTTATTCATTACACTAATCCTATAGGTTGTCCCAAAAGCCATGGCTAAGGTAAAGGTAAAGGTTTCCCTTGCACATATGTGCTAGTTGCTCCCAATTCTAGGGGGTGGTGCTTATCTCCGTTTCAAAGCTGAAGTGCCAGCGCTGGCCGAAGATGTCTCCGTGGTCATGTGGCCGGCATGACAAAATGCCAAAGGTGCATGGAATGCTGTTACCTTCCACCAAAGGTGGTCCTTATTTTTCTACTTGCATTTTTTATGTGCTTTCAAACTGCTAGGTTGGCAGAAGCTGGGACAAGTAATGGGAGCTCACCCTGTTACGTGGCACTAGGGATTTGAACCGCTGAACTGCCAACCTTTCGATCGACAAGCTCAGTATTTTAGCCACTGAGCCACCGTGTCCCTACAAAAAAAAAAAAAAGCCATAGCTACCATCATTATTTATTCAGTCGTTTATATACCCCATGTCTGGAATTCAATCCCAGGAACAAATTGAACACTTGTTTCAGCTTTAGTACAGATATGTGATTTGGGAATAGAGATGGAAACATCTTCAGGCCAGTATAATTTTCCTGTTCCAATTTTGTGCAGTTTGGATTCAGAATTCAGGTATATATCTATACTGCCATGCAGCTTTAATAAGAATGGGAAAAAAACTGTCATTTACAATTGGTCTTTCTTCCCTAAATTTGTTGACATTGACTGACACAATCTCCAGAACTTCTTCCAATTCTACAAAGACTTAGCAGAGATTGAACAAAGGACTTTTTGGATGCAAAACCTGTCCTTTACCATTAATCAATTGCATTTTTGAAATTGAAAAATTGCAATTGCAATTGCAATTGCAATTGAAAAAGAGCAAAGAGCAACAAAGATGATTAGGGGACTGGAGGCTAAAACATATGAAGAATGGTTGCAGGAACTGGGTATGTTTAGTTTAATGAAAAGAAGGACCAGGGGAGACATGATAGCAGTGTTCCAATATCTCAGGGGCTGCCACAAAGAAGAGGGAATCAAGCTATTCTCCAAAGCACCTGAGGGCAGAACAAGAAGAAATGGGTAGAAACTAATTAAGGAGAGAAGCAACTTAGAACTAAGGAGAAATTCCCTGACAGTTAGAACAATTAATCAGTGGAACAACTTACCTCTAGAAGTTGTAAATGCTCCAACCCTGACAGATTTAAAGAAGAGATTGAAAAACCATTTGTCTGAAGTGGTGTAGGGTTTCCTGACTAAGCAGGAGGTTGGACTAGAAGACCTCCAAGGTTCCTTCCAACTCTGTTATTCTATATTATTCTATATTTTGGTTCATACTGTAGCATGCATTGTGATATGCAGCAGACGAGCAATGGAAATTCAACCCCAATCCAAATGGGGAACTGTTCTTAATAAATTAACTTTTTATTTTCAACACTATCATCACTAAAACCCAGAAAAGCATTTGGTGATCTCTAAAGCCAGTTTCAAGTGTGCGGCTCCTTCACTTCATTCCAATGAACTCATAAAGTCCCATTTACTAATATCAGGGATATTAACAGTAGCTGTAGTAACAGAGCCAATGTTGAAATCAGGCAGAGATTATGATCCTTCTGATCTTTTGGGAATTGAGTAAGAAATTTTATTTTTGAGAATTGGAGGAAAGTGACTAGGTGTCGAGTGCAAGCAACTCTCAACACTGAACAGCTCCATGGACACATGTGGCATGGCGGAATGGCAGGGGTGGAAGACGGGAGGGGTGACGGTGGCACGGGTACTAGTAGATGGGATAGAGAATGCGTGTAGGCATTATGACTCACTAGTGGTGGTATAGCGGGATCGGGTAAAGGTGACGCTGACAGCCGAGACAGAGCACTACCGGAGGAGCGAGAGCGCAGGAGCCAGCTGACGTCATCATCCCACGATGACAAGGAGTGACGGCAATTACGAATCCAACCACTCGCCAGCTGACTGTGATTAGGGGCCACCCCCGATGCCAGAAAGGAGGCGACCCATTAAAGGATGCCGGGCGGCATCCAGACCCAGTGCCGACTTTGTTTTGCATTAGGCAAGCCGGCACTGAGTAGGAGCTGTCTGGGGCAGGAATAAACCTGGATTGAATCACAGCATATCGGTTCTCATGTCATCTCTGGGTTCCAGCACCGGCAGCCTAGCGGTGTGAGCTGAGACTAGGAAAAATTGAGAGGTCATTGAGAAATGCTTTCTGACTTCCGGTGGGATTGCGACATCGCCGGACGCTTCTTTTTGAAGCGCCAACCCAGGGCTCCGTAGAACTGCAAGAATAGCGACTATCAGCTGTCTTGCAGTTTGGAAACTTTCCTCCTGGTAAGAGGGGGGAAAGTGAGTAGACAGGTGGGGTAGAGCTCCCTGAGAGTGCCAGATTTTTCCTATAATCTGGCGCTCGAAGATGAGAGCTCCCCGTTAAGCCTGTCAGTACTCCGGACCCTGGATGTCTCTGTTTTGCAGAGCTAGATATCGTTACCATGCCAGCAACCAACTTTAAACAAATACTTTTTGAATCAAGCTGGCGGAGCATAAGCAGCATGAATAAAACAGCAAGTATTTTCTTTTTTTTTAACTCCAAAGATTTACCTTCTTTAAAAGATTTTCCTTAAGCTGAAAGTGAAAGCAAGATGGCGTTTGAGTTTCAACGGGGCGTGAAGAAGTGAAAGTTAAAAGTAATTATTGATAAGCCCCTGTTTGAAACGTAAAACTCTTTTTTGTAAAGTGGATGAAACAAGAAAGGAAGTAATAATAATAATTGAAGCAGTAATATAAATTACAAATTGCAAAGGGTCCTTTTTTTCTTTTTGATACTTTTTTTCCCTCTTTTTTTCCCCTTTTGGAAGGGAAGGAAGAAGGGGGGCAAGATGGCTGGTCTTTTTGAAAGCAAAGAAAGCAAAGGAGGGTTAATTAACCCTCAGATATGGTCTGATTTTGAGGAAGCTTGGAGTTCAATTACCTCTGCTTTATTGGAAAAAATTGATACTATATTTCAAGCTTTTCAAGCTGGAAACAATGAAATACATGGAAATACTGAGTTGCAATCTAGCAGTGGGGGATTGAATGAAGAGTTGGGAGATGGAAAAGAATAACAACAGCCTATAGTAGTTTTTTTGGGGGAGAAAAAGACGGATGCTGTGCAGAATAAGGAGCAAGAAATTTTGGAAGCTGATGAGATTTTGGCTACACGAATTTTTTCTTATAAAATCCAACTTGCATTTAAAGAGCTGTTTCCAGAAGAAGTTATATTTCTGCAAAAATTTTATAATACGCAATCCCAAAAAATGCAAAATTTTACTGGAGTTAAAAAAGGCAGAGGGATCAAAGTTAAGAAAAAAGTTCGTAAAAAGGAAAAGAAGAAAGACTGGAGATACGGAAAATAACCCTGCTTGATGAGATGATGGTCCTTAAAAAGTATTGTTTAAGTGTTTAAAGATTTTGAACTTTTGGAAGAAAACAGCCAACAGCTTAATGCCAGTTAACTAAGCGATGAGTGACGATGAGGAGGTAACCTACAGCTGTATTGGAATATTTTGAGAAGAATAAACAGATCACAGCAATGCTGGTGTGTTGGGCTGTGAAATATGCCCTGACCTGAATGATTTGGAATATTTTATTAAGGACTGTAATAAATCTGGACTTAATTGCAATCGCAGATACAGTAAATTGGAGTTTCCTGTTTGATGGTAATAAATATAAGGCAAAAGGACTATGAGCCTAGGGCAATTGCAGTTGATCTGGTGGTTTCCCTAATACGTCTGATGAATTTATTAATCTAATTTTTGACTGAATTTGATGGATACTATGAAATACAATTACAAAGTCACTCGGGGGGGGGTTATATAAAGAAGCAACTTTTATTTAGGTGGGTAGATGCAAAGGAAGACATTCTATATGCTGTTGGAAGATGTGAAGATAAGAAGATTAGCAACTGGTTTAATCTAGTATGAAGAATTTAAATGTTTGATATAGCTATTAAGTGATGTTTTTAGTTGATTTGTTAATATGTATTGATAAATTAATAAGAGGTTTGATTATTATTTTTTAGTTAGAAAAATTTTTTTTATTAAGTGTTTTAATTATAATTGGACCTTGATGGTTTAAAAGTGGAGGACGGAAGAGTTTATATAGTATTTTATTTTAAATTTGGGGTTTTTGAATGAGGTTTTTTTCTTTTGGGTTTTTTTTTTGTTTTAAATGAAAGAAGTTATAAAATATCTTGTTAAATTGTATAGACCTAATAATTTGTTAAGTATCTAATAGCTAAATTGAGTAATGATAGGTTTGATTAGGTAATACTTAATTGTTTTATTAACTGCTGTAATTATAAATGGATACTAATTTTGTTGAATTAGATGGAATAAGAAGAAAGAAGACTTGCTTTCCTTTTATCTATTTGTTTATTGATTATGATAAGTGAGAAATGGAGTTGAATTTAGGGAATTTGAGCTGTATTTTATATTTTGTATTTGCTCTGGGAAGTCGGAGGGGTGGTTGGGGAGGGGAGAGAAAATGTATGTAAAACTTTAAAAACTTTTTCAATAAAAAAAAAGAGAAATAAGCTTTCTGAAAGCTCTGACATGTCACCTTACAGTATACACCACTGGTTTTTTCTATTGTCCCATCTCTGCCTGCCTAACCACTTATGATTCTGCAGAAGAGAAGAAAGAAGGTACACAAACTGCCCACTCTTCATTTGTTCTTTTATCAAACTTGTATGCTGTCAAAAGGTGACTCTTGGTGTTTTACAGAGAACGAATAAAATGCAGAGTAAAATACTAAAGCAATAACTTTCTTAAATTTAAAAATTCAATTAAAATAAAACTAAGCAGAATGGAAAGAGAAGGAACAAAGTGTGCCTAGAGAGGAGGTGGCCCATTAGCCACCTCTAACATTCCATAAAACCTTTATTAGGTACCTCAGGCTAGTTGGCATAGTCATATCTTCAAGGCCTTTCAGAGAGTAGAAACCATGGTAGAAAAAGTTTTTCTTCTGGACTCCAAAATTCCTTGATTGGGGTCAGTAGCAGATCCCTTCTGCTAACATGGGTGAGATCAGGTTCTGGCAAACCAGGAGCAGTGGTGGTGTGTGGTTTGACGAACTGGTAGTGGCAGCAGTGCAAACCTCCACCCACCCGCCCAGTCGTCGTTACTTCCTGGTTTTTTTTTAAAATTTGATTTATATGCCGCCCTTCTCCGGAGACTCAGGGCGGCTTACAATGCGCTAAGCAATAGCCTTCATACTTTTGTATATTTATACAAAGTCAGCTTATTGCCCCCACAAACTGGGTCCTCAATTTACCTACCTTAGAAAGGATGGAACCTGCAATAATTGCAGGCAGCTGGTGTTAATAACAGGGTGCTTTAGACACTGTACTACCAAGGCTCTTTTTAACCAAGAAGTAACCTGTTTTTTACCCTCTGTGCATGCGCAGAGTGTCCATGCGCACACGTGATGCATGCACGCGGCCCATGCACTTCTGAACTGGTTGGGAAGGTAAGTAGATTTCACCCCGGGGGAGATGGTTTCTCGGTAGTGTGAACCCATGCACTGAATGGCTTTAAAGGTGATAACCAATACCTTGAATTGGACCCTGAAGCAAAGTGGCAGCCAGTGCACCCCATGGAATAGCGGTGTAACATGGGCCCCCCTAGGTTCCCTAAGAACTGCCTGCCAACTGTGTTTTGCCTCAGTTGAAACTTGCAGATACTCTTCAAGAATATACCCTACAGAGCAGGGTGAAATGCTCCCGGTTCAGACCGGTTCAGCCGAACTGGTAGCGATGGTGGCTGGTAGTTCGGCAAACTGGTAGCGATGGTGGCACGATGATGGCTCCACCTACCCGCCCGGTCATCATTACTTCCTGGTTTTAACAGGAAGTAACCTGTTTTTTACCCTCTGCGCATGCGCAGAAGGGTCCACTTACAGGCCGTGCACTTCCAAATTGGTTGGGAAGGTAAGTATATTTCACTCCTGCTACAGAGGTACATCTTTACTCGTATTGGTTGCTTCATTCATTGCTATTGTGAACCCATATGTCACAGTCGACCAGTTATGTATCTATTTTTAAACTCCCTTTAGTCGTGACAACAATGCTAGCATATTATTTAAGATCTTAAGTGAAGTCTTCTGACAACCAATCTAGCTGGATGTATGATAGTTAATGAAGAAGACAGAGGAGCTTGCAGATTATAGCAGCATACCTAAGTGTAAAAAATGTATGAAAAAAGAAACCTTTTCAAAGATTCTTTTCACACTATCTGAAAGCTCACTTTTCACCTTGAAAAGCACGGAGGCTGAAAATCTGAAATAACCCTGGTTTATTCTCATTAAAAAAAAAATATGTCAGGTTGGAGGGAGGGAAAAGAGAGAGAGGTTTATTAAGAGATAATTTCAAAAACATGATTTGAGCATGTTCACCAAGTGTCAGGTTTCGGAGTAATCTCAAATAAATTTCATTCTCAAAGACAAAGTCTTTGATGAATCTCTCATTTATTAAAGAATTTACGATCTGACCTAAACTCATATGCAGCCAAAACTGATTCTCTGAAACCAAACCCCTCCCCTTCTGCCTCACAATATCTCAATGCCCACTGGCCATCTTCCAAGTCAGTCTCTTCTGCCCACTACTTCAGATCACAGGAATGTCCCCCTCCCTTCATCACCTGGGTAACCCTATCTATTAAGGGAGGGGGAGAAGAACAATATAGCAAATGCCAAGCACTAAATTTCAAACTGTACTGCTAGCTCCGGTTTTTTCCCCCCCTTTTCTCTTTGATTATGGCAGCAATGAAAAAATGCAACTTAGGTCGCTGACACCAAGTTTGCTCTAGGTGTGACGTCAGGTTTATCTTGCATAACTTTCAGTCCAGAATTCTGATCTGGAAGGGAAACAGTCATCCCCTTGTTGATTAAAATTATGGGTAGAATGTTTTTCTCTTTTGGGGAGATTGAGTAAAAACAAACAAACAAACAAACAAACAAACAGTTCTCATCAATCCTGAGAGTTATTAGATGAAGGTGTACAGGCAGTCATCCTCACTTTTTTTAAAACCTCATTTTCTGTGAACACCCCCCCTGCATATTTGGACAAGTTTCTAACATTCTCCATGGCTATGGATAATAATGACAATCACTTGAATGGAGATGGACAAGAGACTTAGTTTTGGGCTTATGTCCATTCATTTTACTCCCATTTTGTTTGCTTACATTTGTGCATTTATTTATTTATTTAAAAAAACTGCTTTCTAAAATGTGAAATAAATATATATATATACAGGAACACATTTTAAAATCTCAAAATTCTTACGTGTCCAGATCCAGATAATTCTTAGGACTCAACAGGTTTTGCATTATTTTATTTTTAATTGTTTGTATTCTGCCCTTAATATGTTTGCAGATAACTCAAGGTAGTGAATATATCCAACACACTTCTCTCCTCCTATTTTCCCACAAGAACAACCCTGTGAAGTGGGTTGGGTTGAGAGAGAATCACTGGCCCAAAATCACCAGGCTGGCTTTCATGGCTAAGTTGAGACTTGCACTCATGGTCTTCTGCTTCCTAGCCTGATGCCTTAACCAGTAGACCAAACAGGCTCTGTTATATATATTTAGCAGGAAGTATGCACAATCTCCCTTTTATGGGCTGATTATTTATTTCTCATACCATCTGGCAAATCCATGCATGGCTGGCTTCTATGCACATGACTCATATAAACC
The DNA here is from genome assembly GCA_012654045.1 of Ptyas mucosa. Lineage (NCBI taxonomy): Eukaryota > Metazoa > Chordata > Lepidosauria > Squamata > Colubridae > Ptyas > Ptyas mucosa. The sequence continues at coordinate 34,227,343 of WNWU01000004.1, forward strand.
ATATCAATCTAATAATATAAATGGCCCACAGACCCAAGTCAACTATGACACACTACATACAGTGTAAATTTATTGAGTACAATTAGGAATAAAACTGTAGCTTTAAGACTTGCCATCAAAATATGCTGCTTTAATGATTCAAATCATTAAACCCATGGAAGAAAACATGCTTGTTTGTACAAGCAAGCATGTTCCAAAGCTCTTCTTCCATGCCACTCTAAGTTTGTAGCTCTTCTGCCAAGCTTTTCCAACGACAGACTTTGTGATAATAAAAAAAGGAGAAATTGCTTTATCCAATTTATAACTTTCCAAGAGAAGATGCATTTTACAATGCGTAAAGAAGATGCAAATGTTACAAATGCTCAGTGCCTATATTGAGATTATATGCCACTGGCACTCGAAAACAAAACAAAAAATTAGTCTTCCTTTAATTGAAGTGAAGCAAATATACTTATTATGCTAAGCCGGGCATACTCTCCTTTTACAAGATATACTTAACTAACTCATAAGTCCCACTCAGAGCTGACACAAGGCAGATATGCTGTGTGCCACTGCCCTTGTTTAATCAATCACTTTAATCTTTCGCCAGTGACTCAAAAGTGAAGAGAGACTGAATAATTTAAGAGAGACCAATTCTTAGCAGCTGAATTTATTAAGGCAAGGAATTACACTGTTTAAACAAAATAATCTCTAGAGATAGGGAAAGAACTCAATTAGTATTTAAGGCTAAAGATGCCATTTTGAAATAATTCATTTTAGCTATTCTACTGAAACGTGAATATAAACCACTGTATATTCTATTTCTGAGTCCCAAATGCCTAATATTTATCTTTCATAATTAAAAGATGAGAAACTTGGACAGTTCCTTCCTTTCAATAAATCAGAAGAAGCAGGAGGAGGAGGAGAAGGAGGAAGAAGAAGCTACTGCTGTGTAGGGGCACATTTTTGAAGAAGATAAAAGCATATTCTCCCATGACTTGCTGAGTTATCAATAGTGCTACCAAAGTCATTATAATTTAATTTAAAGACACATCTAGCAGAGACACGTGAAGAATGATTCAGCATCAGAGCTAATGTTGAAAATTGCTTGAATCTTGATCTAATCACTCAACAAATTTTGGGAGCCATCTTTTCAAAGTGCATATCTACATTTACAGAAAGATTCTGATCAATTGAAAAATACGTAGGGGTTTATTTCTCTGCTTCATGTACATATTCAATAGTAGGGTTCCAATCAGCCAGCGGGATCAATGATCGGGAGGGATAAGGAATTTAATTATACAACATCTGGAAGAAGAAATATGGTTGCCTCTAGCTAAGCTTTACAAGGCTTGTTTAAATCTCTCTGTGTCTTTGAATGGAAACTAACATGTCCTGGAAATTAGATGCTACTATTTGAAGGAGCGACAAATTGTTGCAGCTGCATTGCTACATGCTTAAAGCATCTCTTCCAATCTCTTCTAGGTTCCTTATCAATTTGTGGAAGCTGTCAGGGAACATTGAAAATTAGGATTATGGGACTGCAGCTAGAGGCAACAATGCTTAAGTGGCAAAAAAAAAAAATCACCAAATTTCACTTTCTTAGGAGTCCTGGAATTCTGTTAGTGTTTGTTTGTTTGTTTGTTTGTTGCCATCTCGCTGCAAGGCAACTCTTGAGACAACTTTTTTTGCAGGTCACTATTATAAATTTAATGAAATAAAATATAATAAATTGAATGAAACAAATAATTAAATAAGCAACCCTGGGGTTGCATTTCAACTATTGTCAACACAACTATGCAGTGTTTTGCCCAAGGGAAGGTTATCAGGTATCAAATGGATGTAAGACTTTTAATGGGCTGGGTAACCTTTGGGTCAGTCACTCTCTCTCAGTCCAACCCACCTCACAGGGTTGTTGTTGTGGGGAAAATAGGAGAGAGGAGTATTATTATTATGTGTGTTTGTCATCTTGAGTTATTTATAAAATAATAAAGGCAGGATAAAAAAAAACAAATATACATTTCATTCTATTTTATTAAAAATGGGAAATCTGGATTTATTGAGGCTTTACAATTGACTTAAAAGCCAGAATTGTATTTCTTCGTAAACAACTTTTTATTGGACCACCCCCAAATACATATACTTTGCTGTAGTTTTGAATGGAGAATGACAGATGGTAACAGGTTTGATTTCTGCAAAACACAGCAGATTCCAATTGTAAATTCTATCAACATGCTCCTGTTGATAGCTATTGTGAGTTTCTCGTGTAGCCCTAAGCTGATGCAGGAAAAGTAAAATGTGTAATATTTAGTGTGAATGTTCTTCTGGTCTCTGTTTTATTCAGCAACAGAAACACCAGCAGCAACAAACTATGTACAGGATAAATTACAAAATTATTTGGAACATTATGATGAAAATGAAGTTGCCCATTGAAAAAAAATCCAAGAGCTTTTATTCCAGAATTGGTTGGAGATAATTAGAATGATGGGTGTGGAAAGGTGAGAGGAACTGAAACTCAGCTGAAGAGCAGATCAATGATTATTCATGCCTAAAGTTCAAGCGTGCTTTAAAGCTGCAATTGAACTTTTTAACCTCTGCCAAATGCTTTGCTTGCAAACCAGAACAAAATTTGCCCAGTGTAGTGGATATTTGAATAATAATAATAATAATTCAAGGGCCCAATATATATTACATTATTGCTCTTAATTAATAAGATGATTAAGCTCTGATTAAGACACTACACCATCATAATATTTTTTTAAACCATTTCTGGAAAATCTAGCACTTTTTCCTTGTCATTGTCTACAATTCAGTGGTATGTTTTACAGTCTTGCAGGTTCTAGTCCATGTGGACTGATTTCTAAAAAGTGAATCTAGTTTTCAGCTATTAACAAGTTGATTACTTAATGAGATCAAGCAATCAACTTGCAATAGCTGGTGTAGACTGAAAAAATAAATACTGAATACTTATTAAAAAATAAAAATGAATTTATTTAATTTATAGGCTGCTTTCTTAATTTAATCAATCAGTATAGAGTTGGAAGGGACCTTGGAGGTCTTGTAGACCAAGCCCCTGCTCAAGCAGGAGACCCTATACCAGTGATGGCTAACTTTTTGCCATCACGTGCCAGGAGAATGTGTTTTCCGGTGGACCTCCAGAAGGCCTCCAGGTGTGTGTGTGTGTGATGAAGGCCATTTCCGCCCTCCCCAGACTCCTAGAAAGGCTCTGGAGGCTGCAGAGGGCAAAAAACGGGCCTTCCGGTCCCACCGGAAGTTGGCAAATAGGCCGTTTCTGGCCTCCGGATGGCTTCCAGGGTGGAAGGGAGGCCGTTTTCGCCCTACCCAGACTCCTAGAAAGGCTCTGGAAGCTGGGGAGAGAGAAAAATGGGCCTTCCCCACCACCCCACAAGGCCCTCTGGAGGCAGGAAACAGCCTGTTTTCCTACTTCTGGTGGCCCCAGAAGGCCTGAAAATAAGATGGCCGGCGTGCACATGCGTGCCGGAGCTGAGCTCATGTGCCCACCGATAGCTATGCATGCCACCTGTGGCACACGTGCCATAGGTTTGCCATCATGGCCCTATACCATTTCAGACAGGTGACTGTCCAGTCTCTTCTTAAAAACCTTTGTTTTTCTTGTTCAGTGGATTCTGTATAGAAGTTTGGATTTTTAGGGAAGGTGTGTTCACTGAGATTATACTAAAGGAAAGTATAATTTCAAAAATTTTAGGAATCTTTGGATCAAAAGAATATAAAGAGAGCTCCTTTTACTCCAAAATATTTTATTCAAGGATTATTGTAGATTATTGAGAGGATTCTTCTTTTGCAATGCTGATCAAGGTATGCCTGTGTATGTGTGTGCGTGTGTCTGTGAATTACTATGGATATCTACAGTTTGTGGAGTACCCTGGAAACATATGGAAGGTCTTCTAGATTTGGCAAACATTGCAATCTACCCTTCTGGAAACACATAGGTCAGTCCGGTAGAGAAAGTTGAAGAAGGTTTCTTCTACAACAACAGCATGAAGTGTTTTGAGACCAATGACATTTTAAAGGGGAATTGTATATGGCCTTGTCACTTTGGTGAACGAAATCAAAGGACTGGGCCTTAATGACATAATTAAAGTGAATCTATGTCACTTGATAATGTAGCCCTAGTAGGCAGTGGTATTTTCAGTAGAGCCACAAAATACAAGGCAGTCTTGCTCTGGTGCCACACAAACATTGTCTCTTTTGTACATGCTTCACAATGTTGTGTGCATGCATGAAAGGGTTAGAGCTTGTGTCACAATGGTGTGATGTTGCTTTTGTCATTTTGACAAAAGTGATGGCTCCCAAAGACACCTCTGCTAGGAGGTACTATTTTTCACAGCAGTAAATTGAAAGCTTTGCCGTAACTTAAGGTGTTGATACATTTCAGAAACAGGTGTTCTGTTCAATATCCTTATCACCACTTGGAAATAAATCTTCCTGGATATATAGCATGGGCATTTTTTAGACATGGAACCTTGCATTCAATGATTTATATACAGAGATAATGTGGTGGTACCATATATACTCGAATATAAGCTCAGTTTTTCAGCACGTTTTTCAGGCTGAAAAAAGCCACCTCGGCTTATATTCGAGTCATGGAAAAAAATGCCTTTTCCCCTGCAACCGTTTTGGCTCCCGGGGTTGCAGAGGCTTGCTAAAGCCAAAATGGTGTGTGTGTGGGGGGGTGCGGCGCCCCTCCCCCATGTCACTTTTTGGCTTTAGGGGTTGCAGGGAGGCAGGGGTGAAATGCTCCTGCTTTGGACTGGCTCGGGCGAGTAGGTAGCGGAGATTGAGGCGAGTTCGCCATACTGGTAGCAATTGGTGGCTGGCCACGCCCCTGAACCGGGCCATGTGGAAGGCAGGCAAGCTTCGCAGGGCTGCAGGGAAGGGAGCTTCCCAGCATGCCCTCCTCCTCTCCCAGGTGACAGCTAGGGCTTCGCCGCCTCCTCTTTTCCTCAGAGGGGCAGCGTCTGCCTCCAAGTTCTTGTGGAGAGAGGAACATACATTTACACACACACCCCTGTTGCCCCCCCCCCCACTACTTTTGCTGTTGGCTTAAAGTCAATCTTGAAGAGCTGGAAGACATTTCCTTACATCTCCACCAAACTCATTGTTGGGCACATCAGTGATTTAAGGAAATGTCTTCTTACACCTTCTCCTCTCCATTCCCATTCCTCCTACCCCGTTTTTCTATTTCTGTGCCTGGATTCTGCTAATTACCCCTTCTCCTCCCCATTCTCATTCCTCCCCCCCTCCTTTTTCCATTTCTGTGCCTGGATTCTGCTAATTACACCCTCTCCTTCATTCCCATTCCTCCCCCCCCATTTTTCCATTTCTGTGCCTGGATTCTGCTAATTACCCCTTCTCCTTCCCATCCCCCCTCTCTTGTTATTCCATTTCTCTGCTGGATTCTGCTTCTGCAAGAGAAGGCTCCGATGTTTGCTTGGGTGGTGGAGGGAAACTCAAAGAAGAGCCTTGGATAGTACAGTGGTCTAAAGCCCTGTTATTAACATCAGCTGCCTGCAATTATTGCAGGTTCAAATCTCACCAAGGCTCAAGGTTGACTCAGCCTTCCATCCTTTCTAAGGTAGGTAAATTGAGGACCCAGTTTATGGGGGCAATAAGCTGACTTTGTATAAAATATACAAAAGTATGAAGGCTATTGCTTAGTGCATTGTAAGCTGCCCTGAGTCTCCGGAGAAGGGCGGCATATAAATCAAATTTTTTTAAAAAAAGCATTGGGCAGAATGAGCTTCAAAATGTGCAGCTCCTGGCTCTAACAGTGAGTGACGTCAAGTTGGCTGGGGAATAGGGGCACTGGAGTTGGGCGGGTGAATCTACAGAGGGCGTCATTCTTTAGGCAGGCTGAGCATTATGGGGCTTGAAATCAGGGGTGGCGAGGGCTGAGACACAGAAAGAGACAAAGAATGAAAGAGAGAATGAGAGAGAGAGAGAGTGGGAGAGAGACAGAGAAAGAGGGGGAGAGAGAATGAGAGAGAGTGGGGGAGAGAGAGAGAAAGGGGGGAGAAAGAGAATGAGAGAGAGAGTGGGGGGGAGAGAGAAAGAGGGGGAAAGAGAAAGAATGAGAAAGAGAGGGGGAGAGAGAAATGGTGACAAGATAGGGCAAAAACGTAAAATGTGAGGACAGTTGTAAGTTTGAGGACTGGTCACAAGTGCGAGGACCAGTCAAAAATTACTTTTCCAGCCCTCTGAGTAGTCCATATGCACAAAAGGACTACCCAGAGGACTGAAAAAAGTGATTTCTGACAGGTCTTCGCACCTTTGACCAGTCTTCGCATTTATGACTGGTCATCATTTCTGCCCATTGTAGCATTCTTAACAACCATGTCACTCATTTCACAACTGCTTCTCTTCACCATGGTGACAAGATAGGGCAAAAACGTAAAATGTGAGGACAGTCTTAAGTTCGAGGATTGGTCACAAATGCGAGGACCAGTCAAAAATTACTTTTTCAGCCCTCTGAGTAGTCCATATGCACAAAAGGACTACCCAGAGGGCTGAAAAAAGTGATTTCTGACAGGCCCTCGCACTTTTGACCGGTCTTTTTTTTATTTTGAAATTTACCAGTAGCCGCTGCATTTCCCACCCCCGGCTTATACTCGAGTCAATGAGTTTTCCCAGTTTTTGTGGTAAAATTGGGGGCCTCGGCTTATATTCGGGTCGGCTTATACTCGAGTTTAAATGGTATATGTTTCTTGGCCCATTGGTAGATCTAAAATCTTATATTTTAAGATACAATGTTAGGAGAATATCAAATTTTCTCAGTGATCTGCACTTGATTTTTTACTTTACATATCTTTGGGATGAAGGAAAGTTAGAAACAAACAGACTTCCATTTCTTAGCTTCCTAAACCTTTGTTTTAATTCTATATTGGTTTTCCACATCCATTGGGGAACATCAGAAGTTTGTTTATCCCTACCCCAAATTAATTCCTGCAAAAATTCCAGGAAGCTGAATCTCTGTTTCCTCCTGTTATATTGCTCTGAAATATATCACAGTAGTCGGGAAGCAATGTTTTTCCCTTGCAGATTCACAATAGCCCAGATGAAGGAAGATTCATTTGGCATTTTGACTGTGTAACTTCAGCTATCAACTCCTATAAACTGCCTTACTGGAAAGCCATTCTGTTCCCTTGATAGAAAAAAATGTGTTAAATATTTTAATTTAAACTAAACCACCATTTTAGCTTAGTTTTGGATTGGCACAAAAAAACCCAAAAAAACCCAATCTGGAGTGTTGTGAAGTTGCAAACCACAGATCTAAAACTTGCAACGTGTATTCTACAGTATTTTTGGATTGTCATACCATTTATTATGAGATAAATCAACATGACGATGATATAGTTTGTCATCAGACTTTTCATTATTTCAGAAAGCTATTACGGATAAAATGTACATGCCCACATGCACACATACCCCATTTCTACCAAGACCATTTGTTCTAAATGTCTTCGGCAGACAGTCTTATGAAATATATTTACCTTTGAGAATAATGTATGTGGCACACTGTTGATTGACAATGGTCTTTCCTTAGCACACCAGGAACTGACAGCAGAAGGAAAATTGCATTTTACTTTAGCATGTTTCCCGCATTTTAACTAAATATACTGTAGGTTGTGTATTACTTGTACTAAGGAACCAAATGTCATTAATAAAAATTGGCCAGGGAAAGATTAATCATAATGGTAAAGCACTACGGTAACATGTTTTCTGGTTAAAACAGTTTTTTCTTTCCTGCTGCTTAAGCAGAAAATCCAAATGCAGGCAAAAATAATGAGCAGTTTTGCATCCACAAGCTAGTTCCTATTGGACTAATGTTCTTTTATTATAAGTGGCATGTCCTAGAGATAGACACTGAATAACTTATCCTTGGAAGAGTCAGGACTGTCAGAAGCCAAAACCATTATGCTGGAATGTTTTTGGGTGACTTTGTGTCATCCTGCCACTGACTACACTTAAAGCAGATTGGCAGGCAGAGAGACAGAGCAAGTATCTTCTGGGAGATATTTTCTGAACAGCCAACCTCTTTAGATTTTGATTTTGAGTCAGTGCATTTAGTTAAGTGTGTGTGTGTGTGTGTGTGTGTTTCAGTTGATTGCTGATTATCTAAAGCAGAGGTCTCCAACCTCTGGTCTGTGACCCAGTCCTGGTCCATGGCCCATTGGGAAACCAGGTCGTGCAAGTGGCAGGCAAGCGTGTGAGCATGTGAGTGTGCAAAGCTCCATTTGTGCAACTTGCAGGCACCCCTGCAAAACCATCCCCTTCACCCCTGCTGTTGTCGCTGGTCCGTGACATGGAAAGGTTGGGACTGCTGATCTAAGGTGATGGATTTCTGAAAGAATGTTTTGAAAGACCAGTTCAAGGCGTTAGCTGACTAATGGAAGGGTGAAGGACAGTGGTGGGATTCAAATAATTTAACAGCCGGTTCTCTGCCCTAATGATTTCTTCCAACAACCAGTTCACTAAACTGCTCAGAAAGTTAACAACCGGTTCTCCCGAAATGGTGCGAACTGGCTGAATCCCACCACTGATGAAGGATCATGAGTGGAGTTCTCTCCAACAAGTAGAGGACTTCTTGTGAGATCAGAAATCTTAGAACAATATTGATGCTTATTACTTTTTAGAACAGGGGTGTCAAACTTGCGACCCGCAGGCCGGATGTGTCATGTGCTGTCACGTGCTGCCCTGGTTTAATGAAGGGGAAGTCCCAATACGTGACGTGACGACACCATGATAATGCAAGTTTGACACCGCTGTTTTAGAACTTTTCTGTGTTGCTAAAGATTAATTGTCACCCACTCAGTAAAATCTCTGCAGAAGATCTTAGAGGTCTCCTGTGGCAATAGTGTGAAACACCTGAAGGGTACTTTTTTTTTGCCTGTAATGATTCTGGACATTGGAGGCAACATTTAGAATATCCTATTTTGGATACATTTGGCTTCAGGCAGTTGGATGTTATTGCTCTTCTGATGTAATTCTATGTGACCACATCTACATTATTGGTCTGTTTTTTCTTGTACTTTCTTACAATATCACTCCTCCAGCTTTTAAGTCTTTATTGCAATATTCTTAGTTCTTAGTTATTCCTTGTTACTTTAACTTTTTTTTTCAGCCTCTGCATAAGGCTGGTGAAGCATCAATCAATAATTCAAAGTAACAAATAAAGAAAAATTAAAATGGCATATTCCCTGCTTCTTCCTATTGCAGTTTATGAGCCGAGGTGTCGCAGTGGTTAGAGTGCAGTACTGCAGCTACTTCAGCTGACTGCTAGTTCAGCAGATCAGCAGATCAAATCTCACCGGCTCAAGGTTGACTCAGCCTTCCATCCTTCCGAGATGGGTAAAATGAGGACCCAGATTGTTAGGGGGCAATATGCTATTTAGTATACTGTCTTTGGTGTAGTCCTCGGAGAGTGGGTGGCATAGAAATATGACTAATAAAAAAATAATAAAATAAAATAGCTCCAAAAACTTGGTTCTTGGAAAAAAGGCACTCGGAAAAGTATGCTTGAATTAGGTATGTTTGAATAGGGGGAAATTGGGAGTGGGTTAAAGAGAAACTAAAATTCTACTAGCATTTCAACAAATTCTGATTCCCCTTAATATTGTAAAGATAAAAATAAAGAAGGCCAATTAGAAAAAATTCAGAATACAGACTTTCTATCCATTTAGAATAAGCAAATAATCTCTGAGATATTGGGTATGACTAGTCTAGTGAAAAGGACTAGGACTGATAGCAGTGTTCCAATATTTGAGGGGCTGCCACAAAGAAGAGGGGGTCAATCTATTTTCCAATGCACCAGAAGGCAAGACAAGAAACAATGGATGGAAACAAATCAAGGAAAGAAGCAATTGTGAGAACAATTAACCAGTGGAACGGCTTGCCTTCAGAAGTTGTGGGTGCTCCATCACTGGAGGCTTTTAAGAAGAGACTGGACAGCCACTTGTCTGGAATGATACAGGGTTTCCTACTTGAGCAGAGGGTTGGATTAGAAGATTTCCAATATCCCTTCCAACTCTGTTATTCTGTTATAACTCCTTACAGTAACAATTGTTCATAGTCTCCAACCAGGTTTTATAGGGCTACTAGTAAACAGCTTTCGTACCTAAGTTGATCAACAAAGTTGTTACTGATATCCACATTTTCCTCCAACACTCTGACACCTTTCATAATGCAGCACATGCTGATGACTCTTTTTTGGGATTCTCTTACTTCATAGTTGCCTATTTTTGGATGGTTAGAATCCTTGTTTATTTTCCGTTTGCTTTTAATCGTTGTTAGATAATGATATGTTGCTGCTTGCAATGCAAATATTCATGTAGATCAATATTTAAAGGCTCTTGCCTAAGAAAATAAATGCTAGGCATATGGTCTTTAATTCACACACTGCCCTACATGATCCTAATAATTGCCTACGTTTATATTAAAGTGACACTTCAGCACCTCCAGTTTATTGTGGTCCAGAGTGTCAAATGGGGGAGGGGGGAATTGTAGGAATGACATGGCTGTCCTGAGCCACAGAAACTCCATTTTTGTTAACTCCGGTTTTTTTTGGTCTCTGTTTCCCTTTTTTGGGCTCCACACTCTGCCTCTGATAATCATTACCAAGGAACTTATACTAGCCCTGTAACTGATTTAGTAACTTCCCTTTCTTGTTGTAAATAAATTAGCTACAAAGTTTTGCATACTTAATTACCAGCTTTATCAGTTAGACACAGAAGGGCTAGGGCTATAATATTTTAGTAATGAATATACCTTTTAGAAGAACCATCCTCTATCAAGGTATGAATACTTTATTGCTTGTTGCCTATTGCTTGCTAATAATCATGTCCCTTTTGTTTTCCAAAAATGTATAAAAGTAATGCTAATTTGTGTATTAGGGGCTCCCGGTCTGTGATTTAAGTCCCAAAAGCACCCTTCTTTTTTGCTTACAGAATAAACAGGGTTTGCAATTTCCTGCCTTGTGTGGTAATTGGCTACTTCGCACCAGGAGAAAAGAAAATGAATCCTAGCAGTTGGCTAGGCCAGTCCATAGCTTGGCCAACAATTTGGAAAGACCTTATTGTAGAAATAGAGATGAGAGATTAATGGTGTTTCTATCATTTCTGAAGAGTTCCCAATCAATTACTTCTCCTTTACAAAATCTCTTCCTAGCCCACGCTTTCTAGCCTACAAACTCAGACTTACTTTATTCCTTTCTTTATTAATTAGAATATTTTTTTCCTGATTTCCTACTTTAAAATCATAGAAAAGCAAGCATGATGCTTAAAGTGGTATTTAAAAGACAAGCAGTGTTCAAATCATAGTTTTTGAAAAGGACATTATTTTCTGCTTTTTTTAAAAAATGATTTTGTTCTTAAGGTTGTCTTTAATGTTCAGTGTTTTGTGGATCACTCTGTATGTTTTCTTCCTCTGTCTGGGAATTGAATATTGGAGATAGCAAAGCTTCAGAACTTGATAAGGACTTTAGTAAAAGAGAAGCACTCACTGGAGTAAATATGTGAATTATAGGAATACACAAACACTAATCTAGCTTCAGAAGAAATGGGAATTCAACAAGAGGACTCTCCAACTCTTATAGGTTTGTACCATGGGTGCTTTTTCAAGAGGCAGCTAGACTGTCTGGTTTTTCTTTGAAGACATTTCACTTCTCATCCTAGAAGCTTCTTCAGCTCTGACTGGATGGTGGGGAATAAAAAGATTTATACTCCTTACAGACAGCTGGTCATTTGCATTATTTTAGCGAGTCATTAAGGCCACCTGGAGGTTTATCTGTGTTCTCAGGGTCACCTGAGTGGTACAAATGGGTGTGGAGCCTTCTTAGAACTGTTGAAGGACTGTGTTGTAGACTGGAGATAGATGATGTTGTATTCCTCCCCATCTGTTGAGAGACGGCTGTTCAGTTTTGACATAGATGGCCTCTTTGTCAAACCAGCAGTCCTCTCTGTCCAATATGTGGACTTTGTTGTCTTCAAAAGAGTGGCCTTTGTCTTTTAAATGCAGATGGACTTCTGATGGGTTTGTTTTCCTATGCTGAGCCATGCATTTAGGAAGTGGTTGTTTTCTTTCCCCAATATACAGATCTGCACATGGCTCACTGCATTATACTTCTTGGATAAGGAGTGAAATGCCTTCAAAAAAAACCCCAAAAAGTCCAGTTGCCTCTTGAAAAAGCACCTTTGGGATAAACATGACCTGGATGACTGAGAATCTCCATAGACATATAGGCCTTGTACACATTTGCAGGAGCTGGTGGCAACTTTTACATTGGCGTATGGCACTTTTTTCTTAGATTCTTTATTGGGCAATCTGGACATTTCTGTACCATCCTTCCCTTATCCCAGTCTTAAAAAAGGTGCAGCTGTAAAATTTCAAAAACATATTGCAGTGAAACCTATGAAGGTGTTCTGCTGAAATCGGGCTGGGCATAACACCCTCTCAAGAAATTGAATTTCACATCACAAACTCAAATTGAATCATTGATTTTGATTATGTGCCAGCATTGCTGTAACAGAGTCCATCCAGCTGGCTGCTGGTCATCCCCTTGTTCTTTTCTTCCCAATTGAATCTTGCCCTCTTCAAATATCAAATTTCCAATTCGAATTCAATCAGGGCTGATTTGCATGAGCCTAATTTTAACCACCCACCTGCCATTAACATTTTCTATTTGCTATCTGCCTGGGTCTCTAAGAAATTTACATTAATGCAAGAAATGAAAATGTGGCACATTATATGATGATGTGATCATTTACATGGGCTCATTATCACAGCAATCAGAAACCATGTAGGAGTAACAATACCTTATATACAAGTCGCAGATTTTTCCCTGCTAAAAAAGCTAAATAATCCACACAAGGGAGAATTATTAATATTGAAACTTTACAGAAATGAAAATAAAGATCATTACTTTCCCAAACCTACACAGAGAAGAGGGAACCTGTTTAATAGCCACATAATATTGGGCAAATATTGAGTAGTGTGAATATATGTTTGTGTGTATGCAGGGTGATGAATAATATAATTTTCTGAATGGGATGTGATTGGTTTTCTGCTTGGAATCCTAAAAAGAAATACATCCCTGCAATATTTCATTGTGAATTCAACTGCCTATGATTAATGATCATTCAATATACATACAACTTCATACAGCTGTGATAAAAAAAAAATCCTGCAAGAGAAGGATCACTTATCTTTCAATATTGTCTGTCCCTGGCAGAAATACAAGGAAAGGAGGACTGACTTCTGTACCTTTAAATCCAAACTAGAAATCCAAACTAGAAATAAGTAGTCCTTGATTTACAACCATTCATTTAGTCCTTGATTTACAACCATTCAAAGTTACAACGGCACTGAAAAAAGTGACCCATGACCATTTTTCACAATTATGACTGTTGCAGCATCTCTGTGATCAAAATTCATATATGTTAGGATATTGAATTTAGTAGCTGGAAGAGTAAAGTGTAAGTATAAAGGGGGAATTTCCCCCTTTCCCCCCTCCTCCTTCTGTGTGTTTTATATACTATTTAGATTTACCTCATGATATTCCTGTGTTCCTGACTATCTTGTGTCCTTCCTTTTCTGGACGATGACAAAGACTGCTGCAAATTTAAATGTTACATATATTTATATAAAAGATTTGCAGGTTTGTGTTAATGTCTCTGACTTCATCTGAACAGTAGCTGTGCAACTCCATGACAAGATATTTGGCAACTAAGGTCATGTGGGTTGCCTTTTGCAAAATTCTGATAAGCAAAGTCAATGCAATGAGGAAGCCAGATTCACTTCACAATTGTGGCAAGAAAGGTCATAAAATGCAGGCAAAACTCACTTAACTGCCATGGTTAGCAACAGAAATTTTGGGCTCAGTTGTGGTCATAAATCAAGGACTACCTGTACATGAACTGAGAGGAGGAAAAGTGTTTCTTTTTCTTTTTTAAAAAGAAGTGCTTGGCTTTAACAAATCGTTTGATTTTTCCTACCTTAAATCCACCTATTCAGGTAGAAGGGACCAGACATGAGTATTGTTGCTTCGAGGAAAACAATGCTTCAAATGTATTATGACAAAAAGCACTTTTGAGAGTTCTCGTTACTTTCAGTGACCATTTTAGAAGGCTGCTCTAAACGTAAATAAGCCTTTGAGTTCTGTTTTCCATGTAACCCAATCTGTTTTGTGTCCTAGTGCACAAAACAGTGCTGTGGGGAATGGAGACAGGTTAAGAAATCCTACCACAAGGGTATATTCAAACTGGTTTTACAGAGCAGGTTAAACCCCAAATCAGTGTTCACAAAATAAAGTTGCTATTCACAACTGCAAATAAATAAACCATATTATGGCTTAGAATCATCAAAGCAACCAGGAACAGACAACTATAATCTACCTAATCCTCTTTTAGCTTAGAGTAGCATCTTGTCTGAATACCACCACATCTGTGCCTAAAGCATTAATCTCTGCAGATTGGTGGTCTTACATCTATATTTTCCACTTTTTAAATGCAGTGTCTAAATAGAGCTAGTCCTGAGGAATATCCATGTGGTTGCTAAGAATCAACACCAACTAAATAGCACTTAATCAAATAAAGCTAGATAGGAACACTAATATATTCCAAGTGAAGCAACAATTTATCCATACTTGTAAAGCTTGAAGTTTCATTGCTGGTAATATGAAGGTTGCCAAGGTCTTAAAAGGATTAATTGGTTACACAGCAGACTCAGCTAACACACTTAGCATGACAACTGAGTAGAATAAAACCTCATTTTAATGGACTAAGTGTGGAAAATTGGTGTTTGTTACTTATGAATGTCCATTGAACACCAATGTAATTCACTGTGATTTAGATAATTTGATGATATCATCATGTGAATGTCATCAGTTGCTCCCAAAATCTTGTCTATCCATGCATAGGCCATTGTACTGAGGTTTGGTAAATCAAGGTGTCATTTGTCTAATTAGACCTCTGATCTAAGTAATTTTTTTAGTTTACTCAGAAAAATATTATTTCATATGCACGGCTATCATAATGAGTCCAGGTTTAAAAGTCCTTGCAGTAAAATATCCATAGATTTACTTAAGCAAATTGCAGATATATCCCTATCTCTAGGTGTTAATATTCATATCTTATTTCTCAGAGTCACTAGCTTTGGATCAAGCACATCTTATTCAAGAAAATAAAAAACCTCTTTAATATTGATGGGAAATTGTTCTTGCAAATGGCTGATACAATTTTTTTCCTTCAGGAATTAAAGTTTCTAGATTGTTTGTTGTAGCTGGGAAGGTCAAAGTTTCAGAAATGACTGCAGAAATATTATTTATACAAACTTTTTACAAGTACAATACACAGTGTTGTGCGTTTTAAAAACCTAGTGATGTGGAAATTAGGTCATATTTTGTTTAATTATCCAGTTTTATTATAACACAGTTTCTTGAGTTATTTATTCTATTTCTCCATTTTCTTCACCAGAAAAGGGGGTTGCCACAGCTTTGGCATATATATATATATAATTTGATTTATATGCCGCCCTTCTCCGGAGACTCAGGGCAGCTTACAATGTGTTAAGCAATAGCCTTCATACTTTTGTATATTTGTACATTGCCCCCATAATCTGGGTCCTCATTTTACCCACCTTAGAAAGGATGGAAGGCTGAGTCAACCTTGAGCCTGGTGGGATTTGAACTTGCAGTAATTGCAGGCAGCAGATGTAAGTGGATGTTAATAACTGCCTTAGTCTGCTGAGCCACCAGAGCTCCTATTGCATATGTAATAGTTTTAGTGTTTAAGCATTTTAGTATTTTCTATACTAATTTTCTATAATTGCCATCTACTTTTAGTATATAACTAAAACACAGCTAAAAACTGTTAAAACAAATGAATAAAGAGCACCAGTGACTCAAAATAGACATCAGGATAGCAGGTCAAACAGTTTAAGTAAAAACTAAAACCATGGAGCTGAATAGTGGACCAGCCCTTCTCCATTGATCAAGATAAACCATTGAGAAGAGAAATGTTAAGTTTCTCCCCCCCCCCAAGTGCTGCCACGTGAAAAGATCTAGATTCTAGCCATCATCAAAAGACGCTACTCAAATAGATCTAACCTTAGATCAACATTATTCTCAACGGCTTGTTTGCAAGGAGAAGAATTCGACTGAACTGAAGGGCAGGTTGATATTAGTGAAGTCTGACTAAAGCTTTTAGCATTAAAATAGTTTAAGATGGGCTCAGAAACATGAGCCTTTGCTCATATTAAGACTGTCTTTGTTTTTAATTCTGCTTCACATCTAGTCAGGAGCCTGAGTGCTTTTCCCATAGGAAGAGGCAGAGTGGGAACAAAAAATACGTTGCAATATCTGAATTAATGGAAATACTGTCATGAATGGTAAGGTAAACCTGGCTTATACAGGTAGTCCTTAACCAACAAACACAACTGAGCCCCAAATTTCTGTTGTTAAATTAAATATTTATTAAGTGAAATTTTGCCCATTATATGACTTTTCTTGCCACATTTGTTAAGTGAATCACCGTGGTTAAGTTAGTAACATGATTGTTAAGTGAATCTGACTGTCCCATTGATTTTTGCCTGTAAAAAAGGTTGCAAAACTTTTTTTGAGCCGAGGTGGTGCAGTGGTTAGAGTGCAGTACTGCAGCTACTTCAGCTGACTGCTAGTTCAGCAGATCAGCGGGTCAAATCTCACTGGCTCAAGGTTGACTCAGCCTTCCATCCTTAAATGAGGGTAAAATGAGGACCCAGATTGTTGGGGGCAATATGCTATTCAGTATACTGTCTTTGGTGTAAGCCGCCCAGAGTCCTCGGAGAGTTGGCGGCATAGAAATATGAATAATAAATAAAATAAAATGTGATCACATGTCCTTGGGTCACTGCAACCATCATAAATATGAACCAGTTGCTAAGCATCTGAATTTTAGGCATATGATTATGGGGATGCTACAAAGGTCGTAAGTGTGAAAAATGGTCATAAATAACTTTTCAGTGCTGTTGTAACTTTGAACAATCACTAAATGAACTGTTGTAAGTATGGACTACCTGTATGTTCTTCTCCATATTTGCTTAGTCCTAATTTAAATAAAATTTAGTACAATTTTTTATTCCCTCCCATATCTGCCACCATGAAGCAACATTGAGACCCCATAATTGGAGTGACAGCAAAATTGCCTTTTGCTGATATACTTTATTAGAAATTCAGCATGGCTGGCTTTTTTAAAATTTTATTTTAAAAGAACTGAGAAATTATTGGAGAAGCTGAAATTTAAATATTTTGTTTGCCTGAAAAAGACAGGCTGACATCCATCAGTATCCAGAGTTAATCTCCAGATCCTTTCTGCTAAACTAAAAACTGTTTAAGTGAAGATTCTTGTATCCAACAGCTTTCAAACAACTGATCATTGAAATCAGGGATGAACACCCATTTACATGCAGCGGTGGGTTTCCAATATTCTTACCAAAGGTTCGCCATGTGCGCCTTCCGTGCATGTGCCCAGCCTTCTGCGCATGTGCTTTGCTCACTCGTGTGCCTTCCACGCATGCGCCCGGGCTTGAAAATGTGCCTAATTAGGACGGCATAGAACTGGAGCGGGTGAGCGGGTGAGTGGGTGAGCGGGTGAGCGGGTGAGCGGGCGGGTGGGCCCACCCACGATCTCTGCTACTGGTTCGCTTGAACTGGTACGAACCAGCTGAATATTACCTCTGTTTACATGCCTCCAGCACCAGTGGTGGGTTGCCCCTGGTTTGATCCGATTCTTGCGAACTGGTAGTAAAATTGACAGGAGGCTCCACCCACCCACCCACAGATGTCATCATAGACAATCTGTGCATGTGCAGAAGCGCCGTGCACATGCAAGTGAAGCAAGCGTGCAATCCCATTGTGAACCGGTAGTAAAGGTAAGTAGAACCCACCAGCACTCTAAAATATTGCATCTAAATTTCAGCAGTTTTCTTTTCTTTTTTCTTTTCTTTTTTTAAAAGTATAAATAATACTTCTAATAAATAAGATGGTAGATCTATGGAAAGCAAATTGCACTTGTTTCACCTTCTCTCCCAAAAGCTCTGAATTTGCTGTTGAGATTCAGTCATATTTTGGGCTGCTTCAGAGTGTTTTAAGTTGGGCTGAAGAGCAGTCTGCCTCTCAGATGTCAGGTATTCTCATTTTTATCCTTAAAGCTCTTGAAACTTCCCTCAAATGACCATAATGTCCCAAACCTGTCCATTTCTATTATTTGGGTATCTCATTGGAAAGTCATTGGCAGTTCTCCAGGTGAGGAAAAGGATGGAGTTGCGGCCTCATCTCTTTAAAGTAAGTACAATCAAATTTTTCACTTTTTAATGCTCTTTGTGGGGACTTTGAATATGACATGTTTATGCCTCAAGAGCAACTTTAGATTGCTCTTGGGGCATGATTGTAGAGTCATCTTTGAATGAACTTTCCTCTGTTTTATTCCTTGAGCCATAGCAACAGTTTGTAAGCAAACAGAGCTCTGGTGGCTCAATGGACTAAGGCAGTTATTAACATCCACTTACATCTGCTGCCTGAAATTACTGCAAGTTCAAATCCCACCAGGCTCAAGGTTGACTCAGTCTTCCATCCTTTCTAAGGTAGGTAAAATGAGGACCCAGATTATGGGGGCAATAAACTGACTTTGTATAAATATACAAAAGTATGAAGGCTATTGCTTAACACATTGTAAGCCACCCTGAGTCTCCGGAGAAGGGCGGCATATAAATCAAATTTTAAACAACAACAACAACAAAAAATCACTGTTGATTTATAGAAAAAGTGTAAATTTGCCCAATTTTTATTAACTTATTAATAAGTAATTAGAGACTTTTGTAAGCTATGGATTAACTTTAGCCAGAATTATTAGTTGTGCCTTTGCTTGCCATAATAGGATTTATTTAACACCTGCCAGTGAAATTTAGAGGGGGTCGACCACAAATACTCCGTAGGCTTGATCACAAATATCTTCTATATAGATTAATTAACAGGTTGCAGCTTTGACACTCAGCTAATTGCAAGCACACCTGTTACTGGAATCAAGGAAGGTGATGTGAAATTTATCTTAAGCAATGGTTAGCAATGGCATCCAGACAAGGATCCAGAGGTGAGCAAAATTTATCACTAGCATAGTAAATACAAAAAGGGTAGTCAAATTTTATGATAATAAACAGGATTAACTAATTAATAGAGTATAATGGGGTGGCTTTGCTCTGTGCCCATGTGTAACTATTGTATAACTTTGTAATCAATCAGCAATCTTCTTTTGTTTCTTGGAGTAAATTGTATCAAAATAACTGAACCCGATTTCTGGTGCGCTCCTTAGCTGTGAAATCAAGAGGTGTCCTCTTCGACTTCCGCTGTTGCCGTCAGCTGTTGCGGACGGTCCTTTGAAGACCACCAGCCCGATCGCCCGTAAAAGAGCCGTTTCGGTAATTGAAACGGCTCGTAAAACTCCGAGACGCAAAGGGCTTGTGAGGAGAGCCGGCGGCTGCAGGTAGAGTCCCCTGTGAGACCCCCAGAAAGCTTTTCTTGCTTCTGGGGAGTTAACAGGGTGGGACTCCCTATCCACCCCGCTGAAGCTCCGGATGACTGGGAAACTCTGCTTCAAAGCAGAACAAGACAGCGCGGCAGCATTACTAATAACAACGAAAAATAAGGAAGATCTCAAACTTCTCATTAAACAGCAAGTATTGGAAGCTTTTTGGACTATTTTAAAGAGTTTTTAAAGTGAAAGTAATCTGGCTTTGAGAAAAGGGGAGGAAAAAAAATGGCGCTTGCTTTTAGTGGAGAGAGCTGAAAGCGAAAGTAATTTGATTACTGTATCCGGCTACATTTTAAAGTAACAAATCCGGCTGGAAGAGGCAGAGGTATCCAAAAAACAAAATAATATAAAATAAAAATACCAATTGACTTTTATAGACCTGATTGAATCTGGAGAACTTTTTGGGAAAAGTTGCTAGAGTTTGTGGAAAAGGAAGATCCTTAAGAGGTAAAATGGCAACAAAGCAACCAGGGGGGGGCTCCCCCACACATAAACAGAAGCAGCCTCAAACAGCGCAGTTGCAATCTCAGACAAAGGAAGAAAGCCAATATGATATTATTATTAAAGAAATTCAAAGATCAGAGAAGGAGGTTAAAGGAATGTTTCAAGAGAAATATGATTCACTTAAACAAGATATTCAAACAGTGGTTAAAGGTCTGTCTGAGGTAGTGCTGCAGATTGATAAAAAAGTGGAGAATCTTGCCTCAGAGATGGAGACCAAATTCAGAGCTTCTGACTCAAAAATTATAGAAATTGAAGAAGTAACACAAAAAATGCAAAATGAGATTACTATGATGCAATTTCGATCAATGGAATATGCTATCAGATTGAGAGGTGTAAAAGAGAACACCAGGGAAGATCTTAGGAAAATTTGTGCAGAGGCTTTGGCAGTTATGTTGAAAGTGGAACCAGATCTGGTTTTGTGCAAAATGGACAAGGTCTACAGAGTTAATTCTCGTGTGGCGGTACAAAGACAACTGCCTAGAGATGTGGTTATATACTTTACAGATAGAAGAATGAGAAATGAAATCTTGCAAAATTCTTTTGTTACAACAGTCCAAGTTGATGGAAGTGAGATTGGAGTTTTTAAAGAACTACCGCCTAAAATGTTAAGAGATAGAAAGGATTTTGGATTTTTGGTGACAGAATTGAAAAGACAGAACATACAATTTATGTGGGATGCCCCAATAGGTATAATACTCAGGCTGCGAGGAGTGAGATACCGCCTTAACACTATTGAAAAAGCAGAAGAATTTTATTACAACGTTTTGAAAGCGGGTTCTCCTCCTCCACGCACATCTTCACCAATAGATAAAGAAGCTCAATTACAAGCCGAGATTGATCAAGAAACAGAAGCACAAATAAGGCAGTCGCAAAGGGAGGCAAGAGAACTAATGGGAGCAGTAGGTGGTGTTGTGGTTGACCCTTTTGCACCATTCGAAGCTTCTCCTTTGGAAGAAATGTCTAAAACCATCACAGAGGAGGCGATGGCTTTGGAAGTAACAACATCTAAAGTGGAAGAGCAACGCATAACCAGAGCAATGTCTAAACAAATGAAGCAACAGCAGCAAGAATATATTAAGCCACAGCGTGAGAAAAGAACCAAAGATAAGCAGCAAGCTGAAGTCATGGGAGGAGCTAAACCGAAGATTGCTACCGTAGGAGAGAATCTTCAACAATTGCTCTCAAAACTTCAGACAGGGTCAAATGGCACTTAAATTTTTGTCTTGGAACGTAAACGGATTGAATTCCCCGCAAAAAAGAAGGAAGATATTTCACTATTTGAGACAATTTCATAATGATGTTATCTGTTTACAGGAGACTCATGTAAAATTGCAAGATCAGAAATACTTGATAAATTCAAAATTGGGAACGCAATTTGCTGCTTTAAATCAGGAAAAGAAGAATGGAGTGGTGATATATATAAATAAGAAATTTGTAGCAAAAATTATAGAAGCAGATAAAGATGGAAGATATATTGCAGTTGAAGTTATTACAGATGTTGGACCAATCTTGTTGGTCGGAATATATGCCCCAAATCAACAGCAGGAAAATTTTTACAAGCTACTTCATTTAAAAATTCTGGATTGGGACTACTCAAACATTATAATAATGGGCGACTGGAATGGAGTAATCCAACCTAGATTGGATAAAAAAACCACGGCCAAAATAGGGAATAAACTACCACAAGCTTTTTTTGAACTGAAAGAGGATTTGGAATTGAAAGATATTTGGAGAATTCGAAACCCAAACGAACTGGACTTTACTTTTTACTCAGACAGGCACAAATCCTTTTCCAGAATAGACTTTTTTCTCTTAACTTCTAATCTACTCTCTAAAGTAAAGAAAATAAAGATATTTCCTAGGACTTTGACTGACCACAGTCCGGTCTGGATGGAAATCGAGATGGGTAAAAGAGAAAGAAGATCCTGGAGAGTAAATGAGAATCTATTTAGATATGAAAAGAATATAATTGAACTCAAAAAGCATTTAAAGGAGTTTTTTAAATTTAACCTGAACAAAGGCACCCCTATTGAAACAGTTTGGGATGCAGCTAAAGCATATATGCGGGGAGTACTAATTCAAATGAATTCTAAACACAGGCAAAGTCAGCAGAAGAAAAGACTACAATTGGAATCTGAGATAAAAAAGAAAGAACAACAATTGATACAAAAACCAACAGACGGAAAATTGCAAATGGCTATAAAACTTCTGAAGGATCAATTTCAAATGCTTATAGCAGACCAAACGGCAACTAACTTACAATTTGCAAAGCATAATACTTTTTCCAATGCTAACAAACCGGGCAGGTGGTTGGCGTATACTTTGAGGAAGCAAGCATCAACACGAATTATTGATAGTACTGAATATGCTGATAAAGAAGTTTATCAACAAGACCTAATTAAAAAAGCCTTTTTGGAATATTATACTAAGTTATATGCTAAAGATGACATACAGAATATTACTATAGATGAATACTTGGAAAACAAGAGAGTTTCAAAAATTTCAACGAGCCAAAAGAAAAGTTTGGAACAATTGATAACAGTGGAGGAGATCAGTTTTGCTATAAAACAATTAAAAACAGCTAAAGCTCCAGGGACGGATGGCTTAACTGCAATTTATTATAAAACTTTACAAGAAGAAATGATTGAGCATCTTAAAGATTTATTTCGTAATATACAACTAGGAGGTAAGATACCTTCCTCATGGAAAACAGCTTTTGTTTCATTGATTCCGAAAGAAGAATCAGGTCCTAAGAAACCAGAAAATTATAGACCAATATCTTTATTAAACACAGACTATAAAATCTTTGCAAAAGTACTAGCCAACAGATTGATGCCAGTTATTCAAAAGATAATTCATCATGACCAAGCAGGATTTATTGAAGGCAGATATATGAAGGAGAATGTTAGGCAAGTTATAGACTTAATGGACTATCTAGATAAGAATAAACAGATCTCTGCAGTGCTGGTTTTTTTGGATGCGGAAAAAGCCTTTGATCGAGTGAATTGGAACTTTATAATTAAGACTTTGGAAAAAATGGATTTGGGGGAGCGGTTTATACAAGCGATTGGTGCAATCTATCAAGAGCAACATGCACAACTTATTATCAATGGATGCTTAACATCGAATTTTAACATACAAAAAGGCACCAGACAAGGTTGTCCATTATCCCCGCTATTATTTATTTTAACTTTAGAAGTCTTACTCAATGCAATACGGGACTCGAATTCCTTGACTGGAATAGTTATAAGGCAAAAGGACTATAGAACTAAGGCATTTGCAGATGACCTGGTTGTTACCCTATCACAACCTATGAACTCAATAATCCAGATGAAAAATATTATAGAAGAGTATGGCATGGTATCTGGTTTCAGGTTGAATCAGAAGAAAACTAAAATGATTGTCAAAAATCTGACAGAGAGCAAAAAAAAGGAACTGGAAAGAATGGCAGGCTTCGAGACTGTTTCAAAGGTCAAATATTTAGGAGTACAAATCACAGACTCCAATGCTAAACTGTTTCAAAATAACTATGAGGTTCTGTGGCAAAAGATACAAAAAGATATGCAAAACTGGAAGAAACTGCAGTTATCACTGCTTGGAAGAATATCAGCAGTAAAGATGAATGTTTTACCTAGACTGATCTTTTTATTTCAAATGATACCGGTGCTTAAATCAGACAAACCATTGCTAGAATGGCAAAAAGGACTGAACAAATTTATTTGGAATGATAAAAAGCCAAGAGTTAAATTGAAAATAATGCAAGATATTCGTGAGAGAGGTGGTCTTAAACTCCCAAACCTTCGACTATATTATGAAGCAACTGCATTGATACAATTAAGTGATTGGTTTGGGAAAACTAAGACTGACTTGTTGAATATAGAAAGCCATGACCTGGTTTGGGGTTGGCATGCATATTTATTTTATGATACCAAAGTGGATAAAGTGTTTAACAGTCATTTACTTAGAAATGCCTTGCTGAGAGTCTGGAGAAGACACCGAACTAATTGGGATTATAAGATTCTGTTTTGGCTGGATCTCGCTGATACCATGTGGAATACAAATATTAAGTCACTCGGGGGGGTTTTATATAAAGAGTTACTTTACTTTGAAGAGGGCAGGTGGCGATTGAAGACTTTGGATATGCTGTTGGAAGAAGGGAAATCGTTGACTTGGTTGCAGTACAATCAATTACAGATGAGATGGAAAGAAGATCAACAAACTGGTTTAATGGAATATGAAGTAGAATTGGTTGAACAGATGAAGCGGACAGGTCCAATGCATATTAAGAGAGTTTATAATGTTTTGTTAGAAAGAGACTCAGAAAATGAGCTAGTTAAAGATTGTATGATTAAATGGGCACAAAATTTCTCTCAACCAGTTATGTTGGAAACATGGGAAAAAATATGGGTTCAGAACGTTAAATTTACACAGTCACAAAATTTACGAGAAAATTTTTATAAAATGTTTTATAGATGGCATTTAGACCCCAAGAAATTGTCGTGCATGTACCCTAATGTGCAGCCAAAATGTTGGAGATGTGATTGTTTAGATGCTACATATTATCACATCTGGTGGACTTGCAGGAAAGTGAGGGCTTTTTGGATAAAAATCTGGTGGGTTATGCAAAATGTTTTAAAGAAAAAAATACAATTTTCTCCGCAATTTTTCTTATTGGGTATAGTTAAAGATTTTACATTGGGTGAAACTAAATTGATTTTGTATATGGTGACAGCAGCTAGGTTGTTGATTGCCCAACATTGGAAGAGTGATGTTTTACCGACGGTTGATGAATGGACCCAGAAGATGGCTGGATTTGCAGAAATGGCAAAGGTTTCAGCTTTTTTAAAGGATCAGACGCATGAGAAGTATATACAGGAATGGAAATTATGGATTGAGTATGTACAGAATAAGTATCAGACTAGAAAATATTATATCGCTTTTAGCTGAGATGACTATGTTAATATGTTAGTAAATATAGGAAAAAAGATACGGAAGTTTGAATAACATATATATTGTTTGGGAATATTAATATTGCATATAATGGAAGTCAAGGGGGGGAGGGAAGAGGGAGGAGGGGGAGGGTTAGGGTGGGGATGGGAAGGATTTATATATTCTTTTTATATGTATTCTACATTTCTGGTTAGGGAGGGGGGGAAAAGGGGGAAAAATTTGTATTGTTAAAACTTTTTCAATTAAAAAAAAAAAAAAGAGGTGTCCTCTTCTGCTTTTGTACAGAAATTAAAGTTTTGGCTTTCCCTGATCCTAAAATTGGCTTCCTGTACCTACCTAGCCAGCTTTCTGGTCTAAAGACCTATATATGAATTTGGGCTATTTCTCAGAAGCAATCAAGCAATTTTAATTGGGATGGATAAATTATCTAGTGAGGGGTTCCTAAAGATTTTTTTTTAACCCTGCCATTATTTTATAAAGAACAGAAGGCAGTGAACATATCTAATATTCCTTCTTGCTGTTTTCCCCAATGTTCTGTCCCCGTCCCCCACACGCACAAATCCACACAGACAGATGAGGGTTAAATGACTGGTACACACGGAGGTTTCGTTATCAAGGCTTGGGCAGCCCTATGGGAACCGGCTGCCAAGTTCTTTACTAAACAAGGGGGGGGGGGTATTCCTTCACCAGATAACAAATACATACACACCAGCTGGGAAAAACACAGTCCAAATTCCAATCCTTGAAGCCGACTGAGGTTTGACACCAAGTAACTAACAAGAATGAAACTTTGTCCGTCACAGAATTCAAACTGCCACCCCACTCCTTTATATAGCCTGTGGGCTGTGGTCCAGTGACTAAGCTAATCCCTGGCACGCCTCCTCATTTGCTGGGATCTTTTAGCATGCCGACGCTGACGTGGGTCCAGCCACAGCCTGTCTCCCTCATCACTTTCCGACCGATCGGAGACACCTGGCTCCTGGCTAATCTCCTCTCCTTCGGCTGGCAGCTGAGGAATTGCCAGAGAGGAGGGGCCAGGGGAGGGAGGCCTGGCTGGCTCCTCTCCTTCATGTTCGGAGCCTTCTTCCTCCGATGCGATGGCCTCGGGGGTCAGAGCCACAACACACAAAAACAACTCTTAGGCTTTCATGCTTAAGGCAGAACTAGAACTTACTACCTCCAAGTTTCTAGCCTGGTGCGTTAACCACTAAACTAGATCAATCTGGCTCTCAATGTTTTCTTCTTCCTTTTTTCTGAAGCACATATGTATTTCTTTCTGCATCTGTTTGTGAAGCTTTGAGTAACATGTCCAAAGATATGGTTTTTTTCTACGCATTTATTTAATAAATGAACAACATCAAAGGGAAAAATTAAAAAGGACAAATGGAAAATACAATTAAAAATAAAATTAATGAACAATCTATCTGGTTAGCAGCAAGACTGGGAGATGAGTAAAACAGCTTGCTTACCAGTGGAAAGATCATCTCTTACAGTCGTACCATGGAGTAAAAAAAGAAGGCTTTTTATGAAGCAGATAAATTCTTACGAATCTAGGCAGGCACTAGGGAGGAGCGATTTACTTGTCTCACCCAGAGACATTTCTAACCTACATTTCTAAGGCCCAGACTAAGCTGGCTGTTGCTGTGCCATTTACTGATTGGGCATTCAGCAGCAGGCCATTAACCTATTTTGGCATCTATTAATCCTGATGCACGTTTTTTGTGAAAACAATTTTCCCAGTGCATACATTTTTGTAGACAATTTCCCCTAATGTGTGCACTCATTACTCAATCGGAGAACTGCCTTGCAAAATTCAGAGAACCGCAGAGCCTGAAAGGCAAATTGCACATTGGGTTTTACTTTGTCTTTTGGAAAGTGTGCACCAAGTTAGAGGTATTAATACATAAAGCAGCTATATATATATTTTTTTTTCTTCCCCCTTCCCGTTTACTCCTAAATCTATCCTGATGGTGAGCATTTACCCATTATATGGCTGAAACAGAGCTCTGTCAGGTTTCTTATCATTGTAAATAAGTAAGGAAGAAATACTAATTGCTTACTCTGAAAGGGCAAAGAAAGAGCATGACAATATTTTGGTTGCCTTATTCTAAGAGTGGGCAGCTATGGCTTCTTTACGAACTGTGGACTTTAACTTTCAGAGTCCTGAACTGGCATGCCGCCTCAGGAATGCTTCAAGTTGAAATCCACATGTCATACAGGGCCCATAGTTACCCAGCTCTGCCTTATTCAACATCCCTTGGCTTTGATGCAAATGGTTTGATTAGAGAGGCTGGTGACACTGGGAATTACTTTGCACAACTTGAAACTAAACTGTAAGAAAGTTTATAGCTAGTCTCTTAGAAATTGGCTGAGTGACTACACCGTTGGCTGAATGGGAAAAATGCCAAAAAAGGGGGAAATTATTTGCAGAGTGAGGAAGATACAAGCTTGGTGTCTTTTCCTCTCACTGTCAAACTATTTAGTAAGACTTAGGGTCCTCAAACTTGGCAGTTTTAAGGCTTGTGGACTTCAAATCCTATAATTCTCCAGCCAGCATAGAGAATTCTGGGAGTTGAAGTCTACAAGTCTTAAAGCTGCCAAGTTTGAAGACCTCTGAGTAAGACTTTTGGTAGCAATAGCATTTAGACTTATATACCGCTTCACAGTGCTTTTACAGCCCTCTCTAAGCGATTTACAGAATCAGCATATTGCCGCTAACAATCTGGGTCCTAATTATTCTTCTTATCTTTCCTATTACCTATCTCCTTTTCTACTTATGACTATAACTTTGTTGCTTGCATCTTTACATTTTGTATTGTTTTATTTAGTTTCCTAGTACGATTAATGTTGATTCTATCACAAAGTGTTGTATCTTATGATTTATGATGAAGTATTTTTATGATGGCTATGATCATGATTTATCACTTACAGCTTTTATGTACAATGAGAGCTTATGCACCGAAGACAACTTCCTTGTGTGTTCAATCACACTTAGCCAATAAAGAATTCTATTCTATTCTATTCTATTCTATTCTATTCTATTCTATTCTAT
>WNWU01000004.1:34255435-34287087 GCA_012654045.1 Ptyas mucosa
ATTCTATTCTATTCTATTCTATTCTATTCTATTCTATTCTATTCTATCTTTCCTAGGCATCAGGGAATCATTCTTACATACCACATCTTGCTACAATAAGTTGAGCATATCATCACCTCATCCATTTTTGTTGTTTTACCTCTTTCCTCTACATATGATCACCTTTTCTTCCTTCTCACTCAGAAGCTGGGAAATAATATATGTAAATGTATTCAAACTATCAATTACTGGTGACCTTGCAATTGTGAGATGCAGTGCTATTTTTCATTTGTCAGGCTTTTCAGCTGTACCCAGAGATATAGCTGAAGCTGCTGCTTAAAGTTTACGAGAGTCCATATGTCCAGATATTTGTCACAGAAATGGAAATTTAATTTCATCCATAACCCAAGCATTGTTCTTCCCTTCGTGTTCAGCTTTTGTAGATGCTTTATTTTAAATTTTGCCAACTGCTTGGCTGTCATGTAAAGATCAGAAAACACTTCAGAGTAAATCACGTGGGCCACAGCAATCAGAAAAAGTCACGTCTCTCATTGATGGAAATGAAAAAAAAATGTACAGAAATAACAACCAAAAAAGAAGATCTGGGAAGTGAATTGTTGTTTTATTGTTTTATAAAATAAAAATATATCTTTTACTTTTCTGAAGGCTGGATTTGATCAATTGAATAGTCACACTGAATGTAATTCTGTAATCATATTGCAAGCCAAACCATCAATGCTGAGTTACTGCATAACGATCTTACAGCCATAAGCACTTACACTGATAAAGAGTTACACCTATCACAAAAGTTGTCTTTAGCAGCTACTCCCTCCCTCCCGCTGCCCATTTCATGGAAATTAATTTTAAAATCCAATCTCTTTAGAGCAAGAGTAGTAAATGAGGAGAACATTTTAGCTGTACCAAAGCAATTGGAGCTTGCCATTTTAACTCTAATATGGAGTATCGTTTCTTGAAGCATGGCTAAAGAATTGCAACGGTGGATTAAGGCTGTTTGTCTCATGGAATCAAGGTTACAGTTTCATGCACATTTTATCTTGGTGAATGCCCCATTGAACAGAGTGAAGCTGACTTCTAAGCAAATCTTCTTAAATTGACATTGCAAAATAATTATAAATCTTGTCTTTAATACAAGGTTTATTTTATTCAGGCTTCACCAACTATTGATATTCTTTGATTTATGGTCAATGATGTAACACATGCATTTTTCAAATTTTCAAATTCGCATTTTCTTTTAGTTAGTTTAATTAGGAAAACTTTTGGAAAAAATGACAACTTGGACCTTAATCTTCTGCTTACATGCATGATAGTGGCTCTTCCTGAACAAAAGAGCACATACTCCTGAGTAGGCATGGATATTTAGGATTAGACATATTTGATTTCAGTATCTAGTGTTTACCTTTACAACTTCAAACATATGAAATCTTTTTCTTTAGTGTTAAATAAGGAAATCTAGTACATTTGAACAATAAGGCCAAAATTATTTCAAGAAAAGACAATTATTAAAATATGACTTTTTTCGCTCAGATCAAATGATTGTCTATTGATTCCCCTCTATCTGCAATTCATCTGTCTAGAATAATTTTTTAGGAGAGCAGTGTTTTTATGGCTAGAAGATATGAGTATGTTTTGAGGGGTACCATTCTAGGAATATATATGTGTGTGTGTGTGTGTATGTCTTGGTGAATCCAAAGCTAAATGAGAATTAAAACCAACAGTTTGATGTAGCTGTGAAACGGAAAGCAAAACAAAGGAATGCAACACAACGCAATGCAATGCAATCCAGGGCTGTGTCGATTATAATATCAAGATCAAAAGTCATTATGTCTAGAGCTCACCAATCATGGACACAGCCAAGATGAGAAATAAGCTGTGAAAGAAAAAAGAGTAGTAATAATAGTAGAATTGGGTATATTTAGCCTGAAGTAGAGACGATTCCAAGAAAACATGGCAGCTATACTTAAATAATTGAAGAATGTTGTTCATAAGAAGGACAGAATTGTTCAGAGTTGGTACAGAAGGCAGGACAAGAAACACAGAATTTAAACTATGAGAAAATAGATCTTGGTTGGACATTGGGAAAGAACTTATAATAATTTTTCAAAACTGTTTTTGAATTATAGTATTAAAATTAATAATTAAAATGTATTGTGAAATTATATAATTATTCAAAAGTAATGAAGCAGACTATCTTGAGATGTAGTGAATTTTCCTTTCCTGGACTGAGATTGGGTAACTATCTGTTAGGTATGCTGTAGTACTAGATTCCTTCACTAAGCAAATAAGTAAATTGGAGGATCTCCAAAATGAATCCCAAGCCTTATATTTTATTTTTCTATGAAATGAAGTATGAAAGTGATCTTTATTTTGGGGAGAAGTACAAGAATAAAAGCATAATAATTAATTTTAATACAAAAACCTGCAAATAGAAATAGAATGACTGTATCAAAAGAAAGCAAAGGTAGTAGGAATAGTAATAGGTGCCAACAGGAGCACCACTGGAACACCATTAGCATAAACAAATTCACCATTAGTCAATTGCAAAATGCAGCATTACTCACAGCAGCTTACATCCTGCAGTAATACCTCAAACACCATCAAGCATCCACATCAGTGGTGTGTTGCTCCTGGTTCGCACCGGTTCGCAAGAACCGGTAGTAAAAATTTCTAGTAGTTCGGAGAACCGATAATAACATTGGCTGGCCACACCCCCAAACCGGTCCCCGACCCGGTCGCCGCTCGCCGCTCACTTACCCTGCCCACCTCATCAGAGGCTTTTTTTTCTTTTTACTTTTAAAAGCATTTTTTCTACAACCTCTTCAGTTGAAGAGGCTCGGGGGGGGGGGGGGAAGGAGCCTTTAAAAGACTCTGGTAATCCCAGCTCAGTTGCCTGATTGTCAGAGGCTTCTAAAAGCATTTTTTTCTGCAACTTCTTAAGGTTGTAGAAAATTTTTTTTAAAAAAAGTTGGCCACACCCACCCAGTCACATTACCCCCCACCAAGCCACACCCACAGAGCCAGTAGTAAAAAATTTTAGAACCCACCCCGATCCACATCTGTCTATCCCAAGTCCTTGGGAAGGATTCGATACATGGATAAAAATGCCAAATCCAGTCTGAACATCTAGCTCACTGTGTGAGGAACCGTAAGGGTGAAAATGCTATTTAAAAAAGAGTCTAAGTAAGACTCGATAGCCACAGAACTAGAAATATAGAATATGCAGCTACAAAGCAGGAAAAAGTTACTTAGTTTGGTTGCGATTCTTCTTGGCAGCTCTTAAAGGAGCCTCGGCACAGGTTGTAGCCTTTAAAGAACAACTCTTAACATGTGGGACCCTAGAACTTGTTCTGTAAAAACAGTTCCTAAACATAGATATAATTTAACCTGATCTGTTTGTTCCCTATCCATGCTCCAGTTACACCTGGTCTGCCTCTTCCCACCAAAAAACAAAAACAAAACAATCTTGGGTGTGGACTTACTGATGTTTAGATAGTTGAATGCACAGTATGAGCTAAACCTGTGTAGAAGTCTTCCCATCACTACCTCAATCAATGCCATGTCGCCACATAAAACAGAATGTTTACATTGTTCATTTTTAAGGCAGAAACTTTTTCTCAGTTTTTAAAATTTGGCCTTGGATCCTCTTTGTTGTTGTTTTTTTCTTTCAGACAATTGACCTGAGGGGCAGTAATTCAATCCTATTAAACAAGAAGTTACTTTTTAATAGTGGAATAAATATTTTGATTACTGTAGGTCAGTGATGACCGTTAAATTAATAAGCATTATCTGCTTTTTGAATGTAGCTGATACAGATTAAATAAATGAGATGGTTAGTGAAATTGCTTTCAGTAGTTGACCAAATGATACGACTAGCACAAAATTGTTTAAAACAATGCATATGACACTGATGACAGCTTTTATTGGAATGCTGCAAATTTTAATGATGTAAAATGCAATCATTATGGCTTTTTTGTTTTTATATTTAGTATTATTTTAGACATTGTTTTATGTTTCTGAAAAAATCATAATTATTTCTTGCATTTTAGGATGTCTACTAGTCAGAATCCTTTAGAGTTTTTCATAAATATAAGCTAAACCCATAAAATACAAATATGTATTTTATAAATATAGCAAAAGAAAATGCCAACTTTAGAATGCATTAAAGTAAATGTAAATTAGAAGTATAACTGACAGCAGGGTGAGAATTTTAAAAATTCTTTAAGACCTAAAGACTTTGGGTTCTGAAAAGACACATTAAATAAACCATAAAACAATATTCTGTATAAAAATGGATGCAAATCTAAGCTATATGTTTTATGTATACTGTAAACAATACCAAATGAATTTCTGAATATTTAAATAAATTATACTTAAACCACATCAGATATTAAGGTTATAATCCTGTGATTGAATGTCCCAGCCACATTTTGGGCTTTTGTCTTCCAAATCAGAGACACACAGACAGAATTCTAAGCTCAGAGGCAAAATATCCAATCCCCACATTCTATACAATTCTCAAAGAAAAGACTCTACTCACATTGGAAAGAAAAATATCAGAAATGAACAATAATAGAATAGAATAGAATAACAGAGTTGGAAGGGACCTTGGAGCAGTGGTGAAATCCAATTTTTTTTTACTACCGGTTCTGTGGGCGTGGCTTGGTAGGTGTGATGTGGTGTGGCTTGGTGGGCATGACTTGGTGGGCATGGCAGGGGAAGGAAACTGCAAAATTTCCATTCCTACCCAACTCCAGGGGAAGGATACTGCAAAATCCCCATTCCCTCCCCAGTCCTGGGGAAAGGATATTGCAAATTCTCCATTCCCACCCCACTCTGGGGCCAGCCAGAGGTGGTATTTGCTGGTTCTCCAAACTACTCAAAATTTCTGCTACTGGCTCTCCAGAATCTGTCGGAACCTGGTGGATTTCACCCCTGCCTTGGAAGTCTTCTAGTCCAACCCACTGTTTAGGCAGGAAATTCTACACCACTTTAGACAAATGGTTATCCAACACAGTAATACTGGCGGGACGCTCCACCCACTGACCCGGATGTCATCAAAGTTGATCTGCACATGTGCAGAAGAGCACACACAGGGGCGCAATGTGAACCGGTAGTAAAGGTAGGTAGAACCCACCCCTGATCCAACATCTTCTTAAAAACTTCCAGTGTTGGAGCATTCACAACTTCTGGAGGCAAGTTGTTCCACTGATTAATTGTTCTAATTGTCAGGAAATTTCTCCTTAGTTCTAAGTTGCTTCTCTCCTTGATTAGTTTCCAATCTTTGCTTCTTGTCCTGCCCTCAGGTGCTTTGGAGAATAGCTTGACTCCCTCTTCTTTGTGGCAGCCCCTGGGATATTGGAACACTGCTATCATGTCTTCCCTAGTTCTTCTTTTCATTAAACTGGATATACCCAGATCCTGCAACCATTCTTCATGTGTTTTAGCCTCCAGTCCCCTAATCATCTTTGTTGCTCTTCTCTACACTCTTTCTAGAGTCTCCACATCTTTTTTTACATCTTTAGAATGGTTAGAAAGAATTCTGCTTGGCATTCATATGTGTGTGAATGCCTGAATGGAGCTATTAGTTTTTATTTTAATAAAAGTTGTAAATTTGCATTTGTTTTTCTGGATATAAAAGAACACCCAAAATATCAAAAAGACAAAGAGTGTCTTAGGATGTCAAAAATAGAAACAAAACAGGATATCAATACTCAGGACCCTTCAAAAGTGGAGCAGTTACCAATCAACTATTGTGACTTGTAGATAATTCCTCCCCCCTAACTTTGCAGTCTCTATCAATAAAATTTTCAGCTTTGAGAAGAACTGCCTTTTTGAATTCTGTGTCACAAATTCTGCTGGAATTCAGTTACTATATCTCTTTCTCACCTGACATTCCTTGTTTTCGTTGTCAGACATTGTTTTCCTAAATAACTGCTCATTTCTGTTTCTTCAAGATCCCCTTTCATGAAAGTCATTTTTCAATCTCCCAATGCTCATTTTCCTTTCTTCTTGACTATGCTTAATCAAATTTAGCAAAGAAAAAGAAAAGTGGCATAGTAAAGGCACAGTTCTGATTTTAGCTCAGGCCTTTTTCCCCCACATTACTTTCATTTTTTGCATCTTTTCTCTGGAACATGAAAAAGACACGCAAAAAATCTTTCATTTGGAATAAGGCTCCTTGTTGAGTGTAAAGTCACTACAGAATCCATAAAAATATGGCCTAATGTATACTGTAAACCAGCAATTGATATTTTCTAAAAGTTTCCATGGTAAAGTTATTGTCAGATCTTAATTTCCCCCAAATGAAGCCATTCATTTTTTGCCATTCCACCATGACTTGTTAAGTAGGAAATGACATTTATTGAAAGATAAAAGAGATATCTTATTATCCTGCAGCTGGTAAAAGTAAATGCAGATCTCATTATTGTATAATAGGTATTTTTCTGGAGCTTACCCGTGACAGCACTCAGGCACACTAATATTGTGGCTTTCCCCAAGAGTCTCTGCACTTCAGAAAATGATAAATGCTTTGGTAAATTCTGAACAGCTCTTCATTATTCTTTCAAAAAAGCATGTGCTGATGTTTCTTTCATAGCTTTGCATCCAAAGAAACGATAGAAATATCTGAAAATACTGTGTATATTTTACAAAGATAAAAGATTAGGGTCTGATGAACAAGCCATGAGATCCCACAGGTTGGCTTGTTGAAGGAAACCGCTCATACTTTTCAAATCCTTGGTCAACTATGAACTTAATGAATGGCCTGACTTGTTAGCCTCATGATACCTATCCTCATGAAACAGAGGATTCTCTTTAATGTAGGACTAATGGTCATTGATGAACAATGTTTTGGGAAAGGCAACAGTTATAAAGTTATCCATAACTTTGATTAACTTTTTTTTGATAAAACTCTGGAAAATATGAGTGTATTTTCACTTAAAATAATCTATCTATCTGTATCTGTATCTGTATCTGTATCTGTATCTGTATCTGTATCTGTATCTGTATCTGTCTGTCTGTCTGTCAATCTGTCTGTCATTTTTATAAATAACTCAAGGCAGAGAATAATAACCAGCACTCCTCTCTCTTCTTATTTTCCCTATAACAAACCTATGAAGAAGGTTAGCTAGAAAGAGAATGACTGATCCAAAGTCACTCAGATACTTTTCATGCCTAAAGTGGGATTAAAACCCAGTGTTCTGATTTCTAGTCTGGTGTTTTAACCACTAGACCAAACTGGCCATACAATTATACTATCATTATCATCATTTTAGCCATTGTCTAGCCATTTCATCCTGAAGGCCTCTTCCACATGTTTTCAACCAATACTTTCTTTTTCCAATTGGGCATTATACTGTGATAAATGATAAAGGAACATACATTTCATTGTATATTGCAATAAAATATATGGACTCTATGAAAAAGCTACATTTTCTTGTTATGTGTATTTGAACCCAACATTTTGACACAAGACTGGTGCTATGCTTCTACTTCCTATTGTAAACACCATTTCAAAACTTGTGATGACTAATTGTTTTATCAACACAAAAGTACATATCTATAATTAATATACATCTTTCCTTCTCCATTATATTTGGCAGAACAACATAGTTTTACACCAAGCCAGAATTAAATCAACTGCATGACCTATTAGATGTGACATTATTATTTATTGACAGAAAATGCCAATATAGATGATGTTAGGCAGGGTAAAGAGAGAGGTTCAATGTACTATCTTTGTAATTTATAACATTATTGATTTATAGTTCAATGACACGGTTTTTCAGAAATTCACAGTTAATTAACTCTTATTTGCATAGAAATATGGTGCAGCCAAGAGTTGTATATTTACCCATCCTACATATTTGGAAAAATAGTAAAAGCCTGCATATTTGATTACGTACTGATTTATCTTGCAGATTTGATAGTGGAATCTCTCTAATTTACCATTGTAATCAGTAATCTAGAAGAAGGAAGGTTGAAACAAATTGAAGACAGTATCAGGGAATGCAATTTTTAGAGAGGTAAGTGAAAAAAATATGAAACACGCATGCACTACCTGAAACTATGCCAAACTTTACTGGTAGTCCCCATTTAGCAACTGTAATGGGGACTGGCAAATTTGTTGTTAAGCAAAGTTGCTTTGTGAAAATTATTTGACTGCGACAGTTTTTACGATTTTACTTCAGCTTTCCTTTCTTTACAGCAGAAAAGGGATATGAGTCAAACAGCAAGGTGAGCCAAATGACAAGGAAGGTTTCTTGAAGTCAACTCATGAGGAATCTTGGTCAAAGGGGGAAATTGTAGCTCTCCCCCGCTCCCAGTTCCCTGGAATGCTCACCCTAGTGCTGGGATAATTAGCAAGAAAAGAATCAATGTTTGTATTTGGAGATTGGTATTTTATGATCTTTTTGTGGGCAGGCTCTGTATGGACCAAAGTTTGTGGGTGATCCTAGTCCTCTCTCTAATTCAGATAGGAGTTCTAAGGAGCTGATCCATTCACCAGCTCCTGTTTTGAGAGTTCTAATCAACTAATTAAGTTCATAAAATTGAGCTTGTTAACTTACAATTAGCATTTCTGCACTGCAGAGGAAAAAAAGGAAGATAACGCTTGTTTAGGCAATATCTCCACTTTGCAAGGAGGATAAAAAGAAACAAAGAGTCATGTCAGGGATAAAAGAATGTATATTAACTGAACTAAAGGTGGAAATGTGGTTGAGGAAAAAATGCTGGATAGGTCTTAAATGTGGACATTGGTCGCTGTGTTATTCTTTCATCATCATCATAACTGCGAGTGGCATGGTCTGTAGCAATCATTAAATGAAGACTACCAGTATGCACAGTACACACACTGCATGCAATTACAAAACAGACCAACACAGAGTTGGAAATGTATGCCTAATTCAGAAACAAACATTAGCTCTGGAATGACTTGAGAAGAGAAGATATTTGAAGCACCCCTATTGGCAGATAGCCCTGTATTCTTTCAAAACATATGTGGATATTCATTACTAAAGCTTAGAAGAATTGTTAGAACATGTTGTGACTGTTCAGAGAAAGCAATACCATTGAAAACAGTATGAGAGAAATCTGTTTATCCAAAGCATAGTTTCCTAGATTACTTGGCAGATTTGATAACAGTTCATGACTTTTTGTTTTCAGGAAACCCACAACACACCTGCTGAAGGAACAATCAAAGCACACCCTTTGATTTCAGGTATGACAACTACTGTCATGTGGTTGTATTTCTTTTAATGCCATATTACATTTGTTTTCTCATCTATGAACAATCGGTTGATTTTTTTTCCTCCT
The DNA here is from genome assembly GCA_012654045.1 of Ptyas mucosa. Taxonomy (NCBI): domain Eukaryota; kingdom Metazoa; phylum Chordata; class Lepidosauria; order Squamata; family Colubridae; genus Ptyas; species Ptyas mucosa. Next base: position 34,264,745 of record WNWU01000004.1, read on the forward strand.
GCTACAGAAATTAAAGTTTTTCATGTTCAAATCATCAAGTAAAAACTATTGGAGCTATAATTCAAAACCTATTAGATGTAACGCAGAAAAGAAAAGAACACTAAGGAAACTTAATCTGTTTGGCAAAAAGTAGCATTTTCCACACCATACCACACTTCCAACCCTCAACCCCAGTGGAGATTCACTGTGGTAGGAAACAATAAAGTATCTGCAATTTGGAGAGATTTACAACTGTCCATTATAATATACGTTACAAATTAAAAACAGAAAAAATAGAATAAACTGTCTCTTTATATGAACCAAGCTCTGAAGGCATGTTGATTTCTGGCCAGAGTGCTTGACTGCCATATAGTTGGCAAAAGTGAAAAAATACAAGGGAAAAAAAAAAGTGGGAGCACTAATTCATTGACACAAATATGGCTGAATACAGATAGAATCAATTCCAGTTTGTAAATTTCCAGTGCTGGAAGGAGCAAATCTCTCCAATTCATTTTTTTTTTTTGCTCCATGAAAAAGTGATTTTGGTCTCACTTGTAAAGAAATGTGTAGATTCTGTTAACCTCTCAATTAAAAAAAAATGAATTAAATTCTCACCAATCCCTTCTCATAATTCAGTTAGGCATATTGATTCAGTGTAAAGTATAAAATCAATCTCTGCAGTAGTACAAGAATCAGGAAGTCCTGAATGATCTGCAGGTTGTGCTGTGTTAATTGTGCAACAGGGAAGTAACGGTTACAAATTGCTAGGAGTTTGCCAGGAGAAGCAAGGAAGTTAAAACCTGTGTGTCAGTGATCTGGATTAATAGCACAAAAAAATGCAAGTAGAAAAAATAAGGACCACCTTTGGTGGGAAGGTAATAGCATTCCGTGTGCCTTTGGCATTTAATCATGCCGGCCACATGACCATGGAGACATCTTTTCACAGTGCTGGCTCTTCGGCTTTGAAACGGAGATGAGCACCGCCTCATAGAGTTGGGAACAACTAGCACATATATGTTTACCTTTACTTACCATCTGTATCCCATTCCTGGGCATCCCAAATTCTCATTCTTTACACATCTCCCATGTGACTATTGTAATGTGTTCTGCAGGAAGCTGCCCTTGAAGATCATTCATAAGCTGTAGCTGATCCAGAATACAGTGGCATGAGCAGCAAAGCAGAGCAGAGCAGCACATCTGCCCATGTGACCTCTCTGCTTCATAAGCTTCACTGGTTGTCAAGCTTCCAGAACAATTCAAGGTCCTGCTTATTACCTATGAAACTTTTCATGGCATAGGGCTTGGTTATGCAAGGGATTTTGACTCCTATGGCATCTGCATGTCCTATACAGTTGGGTAGAGTTGGCATACTTTTGTTGATTACATTGCCATTGAGTACATAGTGACAATTTATGGGACCAGGAAATAGGATTTCTCAGTCATAGCACCTCATTTCTTGATCTCTCCAGACACTCAAAAGGGCTCCAGACTCCTAACTTTGCTTATGTGAGTCTTGAAGTTCTTTCCCTTCCGAGGCCCTGTGTGTTTGTATTATTCTTTCAGGATGTCTTATATTTTTTTGCTGGTTATAGTTCTCCCGCTATTCCCCTTCCCAAGTCTTGTTATGCTACCTTATCATGGCAGAACAAGATGTTCCTCTGAGAGATGAGCAAGAAGGCCAGGAGTATACAGCAAGGGGATATATTTCCAGCAGGGTCACCAAGACACAAAGCTGTCCGGTTTAAAAAAGCAGACACCTATATCAGACAGCAGCAATACAGAAAGATGCTGGAGGCAGATGATCACTTTACTGAGAACAGCAAAACTGTCATTTCATATTGTGTGGGAAAAGGCAGTGGTACACCACCCCACTATTTCCCATGAAAACTACATGGCTGGAAAATATAAAGTAAACAATGATACGGAGGTGGGTGACTGACCCCTCAGATTGGATGGCACTCAGCTTGAGCTGAAGAATTGCTGGGGATATTTTGGAGTATTAATGGTGTTTATAATGAGAATGGAATGGGACATCTGGTTGATGCTGTCATGCAGGAAAATAAAATCCAAATCTGCTAGGATAGAAATGCAATGGAAATATGAATATAATTATCATGAACATGGGAAAGCACAACAAAATTTTTAAAAAATGAATTGACTTCATATTGACATTTAGGCAACAGCAGATTAAAATGGATTAGAACTGGATACTTTTAGTTAGAAGTTAATGCTGTTTACTACTCATGGCATGAAAACACAAAAAGAATGACACTGCTTTTGTAGTTATAAAAATATAGCAAAGACAATAGTTGGGATACAGCTCAACCATTGATCAACTAAGATCATTTAGATTTCACATAATAAAGATAACTCTTTATTATGATGGTTATCCACATTTATGCTACAACCACTAATGCAGGAAAAGGGGAGGTTGACAACTTCAAGGGTCAGGAAATCAACAGAGTGTGAAAGCAAGATGTACAGCTTGTGGAACTGGAATGCCAGGTTGGAAACAGTAAGTAGGAGTGGAACTGGAATGCCAGGTTGGAAACAGTAAGTAGGAAAATGTCTATGGATATTCTCAGTCATCCAGATAATGGTTATCTAAAAGATGCTTTTTCAAGAAGCAATTGGACCTTCTGGTTTTTCTCTGAAGATGTTTCACTTCTCATCCAAGAAGCTTCTTCAGTGAGCCATGTTTAGATCTGTACATTGGGGAAACAAAACAACCAGTTCATAAGCTCATGGCACGACATAGAAGAACAAACCCATCAGGAAAAGATTCAGCAGTCCACATTTAAAAGATAAAGGCCACTCTTTCGAAGACAGCAAAGTCCACATATTGGATAGAGAGGACCACTGGTTTGAAAGAGGGATCAAAGAGGCCATCTATGCAAAGTTGAACAGTCCACTCTCACAGAGGGGGAGGAATAAGACATCATCTATCTCCAGTCTACAACACAGTCTTTTCAACAGTTCCAAGAAGGCTCCAGACCCATTTGCACTATTCAGGTGACCCTGACAACATAGATGAACTTCTAGGTGGACTCAGGTATGATTTATGGTCATAAGAGAGAGAAGAATGTGTTGTTTTCCCTCTGCATGTGTGTATGTGTGTCTCTCTTTCTCTCACACCCACGTGTGCTTATGACCTGTGCCCACCTAATGCAGTGTATAAAGTGAGTAAGTTAAAAAGCATTGAAAACAGCTAGTAGTGGGGAACGATCAAAGGTTTTAATGGGTTATTGTGAATGTGCCATGCTTCCACGAAGCAGCTTTATTCTCACAAAGTGAGTCAACTTGTAGTGACCAGCAAATTGTCAGGTAGGCCTCTGTAATTTGTGGAAACTGAATGATTAATTCATAATTCTCAGCAAGCTTTCCATCTGTACCTTTAGGTATTCCTTAAACTTGGCTTGGCTTTCTTCCTCTCTTTCTTTTCCTTTCCTTTCCACTCAAATAATAAATCGCCACTCAAAGGCCCTTCATTTCTAAATTGCCAAGCAAGGCAGGCCTATGACCTTCTAACGTATACTTCTCCAGTGGCAAATTTACTGCTGTTGCTATGGTAAAAGGAGGTCCCAAATTGTTGAACCTTGGAATTGTTTATTGGCAGGGGAGGGAGGGATAATTCCCCATAAAAAGAAGCTCTGTAAATCATCAGATGAAGAGTTCAAAAATCATTGTAAATTAATCTGCTAGTCTGAAATAGTGTGAGTCATGTGTTGATGACACAAGGGCAAGGAGACCATAGTATGTCACATACATTGTGCGCAAGAGGATGGGGATGGAGACCAATAAATGCAAAAAATAAATATTTACCAGATCAAGGAAAGTATAAACTGCCTTTGGGTGTTTAATCAGCCCTGTAAGAATGCAGCTGTACCAAGTGATACTATTTAAGCCCATAATGTCTGAGCTGGCACCAAATAAGACATATAGGTAGTTCTTGACAATACAACTCCAATTGACCTCAAAATTTCTGTTATTAAATGAGTTTGCCCCATTTTATGTCCTTTCTTGCCATAGTTGTTAAGTGATTCACTGCAGTTGTTAAGTTAGAAACATGTTTGTTACAGTGGTGGAATTCAAATTTTTTTAGTACTGGTTCTGTGGGTGTGGCTTGGTGGGCGTGACAGGGGAAGGATACTGCAAAATCTCCATTCCCTCCCTACTCTTGGGGGAAGGATATTGCAAAATCTCCATTCCCATCCCACTCCATGGGAAGGATACTGCAAAATCCACATTCCCTCCGCACTCCTAGGGGAAGGATACTGCAAACTCCCCATTCCCTCCCCACTCCTGGGGGAAGGATATTGCAAAATCTCTATTCCCACCCCACTCTGGGGACAGCCAGAGGTGGTATTTGCCGGTTCTCTGAATTACTCAAAATTTTCTCTACCAGTTCTCCAGAACCTGTCAGAACCTGCTGAATAGCACCCTTGGGTTGTTAAGTGAATTTGGATTCCCCATGGCCTTTGCTTGTCAGAAGGTGACAAAAGGAGATCACATGAGCCTGGGACACTGCAACCATCATAAATATGAACCAGTTGCCAAGCATCCAAATTTTGATCATGTGGCCATGGGGATGATGCAATGGTTGTGTGAAAAACAGCCGTAAGTCACTTTTTTCAGTGCCATTTTAACTTTGGACGATCACTCAACAAATGGTTGTAAGTCATGGACTATCTCTACAAAGACATGGCTTTTGGTAATGGGGAACTGCTGGACCATCAGCCCGAAGCATAATCCTTCTTTTAAAAGAATGCCTTAAGGCCCCATATCAGTTCCAGAGGTATTTTGTAGAAAATACAAATTATGCTTTGTTTGGAGTTGTCACCATCTGACAAAGAAATCTGTGGGAAATGATAAAGGATGCTAAACCTGCTGAACCATCCTTGTAGGACTTCTGATAAATGTTTTATGGCATGCCATGTCCCATCACGGCAGCTTTCTTTTTTGATAAAGCCCATAATACGTTCTCAGAATTCGAAAGGTGTCTGCTGGGTCACCCACATTGAGAAACCTATTCTAATTCCTTCTACTGCCCAAAGGCATAGCTGAGAATGTTGTCACCTGTGAAGTAATCCAATTGGCTTCAAAACTAACTTCACGGTATGTTTTGTTTTGTTTTTCCCTTCAGGCTTGAAAAACATTAGTAATTCTAGTTTAGAATTAAGGAGGGATAAGTAATTTGTTTGGTTTGCATTTTAATATAAACTGACCCAATTAGCACTTCCAGGATTAATAAGCAAACCGGCGTGCAATTATCATTCAGTTTTCACACATCTTCAAATTTAACAACACTGTAGTTCTCTGTTTTTTTTAAAAAAACAAAGCAAAACAAAAACATGTCCAATAAATCTATATATTAAGAAAATATGCATTTGAAATACAGACAGATCTTTATGCAAACACCATATGCCTGGAAAAATGCACAAAATTTCATGGAGACTTTTACAGGAAAGAAGATGTTATATTATACAAATGAAGGGCTGGAAAAAAAAGGGGGAACACATACTCTCAATTTAACCTATGCTGATATGCTTAATGGGAGTATCCACAAACTCGGTGTTACCGAAAATCAGATCTATAGGCTATTTACACGAAGAGGCTATAATTTACCTGACTACTTTTCTTATAAGAAGGGAAGGTGTTCCTATATTACTTCCCCCAAAGAACTTTCAAACAAGCCTACGGTTTTGAACATAACATAGATAGTATAGACTTATAAGTTGGTGAAACAAGCCAAATCAAGAATCTTCTGATGTTGATTTTGCTTATTAGGAGTTATATGTGTTATCCTAAAAAGAAAGAAAAATGTGAGAAGATAGTTCCTTCTCTGGATCCCTGGGGAAAATGCCTAACTGAGCCAATGATTCTAAGGATTCAGGAACTTATATCACTATAAGGATAGGCAACCTGTGCTATCCAAATATGTTTGACTGCAAATTCCTTCCCTGCCTGATCAGGTTAGAGATATATACTAATTATGTGCCATCAACTCAATGTTGAAATGTCTTAAATTCTTTTCTGGGGCAATCTGGAGACTTTGGTACTATTTTTCTCCTTGTCTTAAAAAGGGTGCAGCTGGAACATTTCATAAACCTATTGCATTGTAACCTATGAAGGTGTCCCACTGAAATTCAGCTGGGTTAATGTAAGATCCTTCACATCAGAAATTCAAGTTGAATTATTGATTGTTATCAATTATGTGCTATCAAATAGGTGTTGACTTTTAATGACCACATAGATGGATTTTCCTCATGGCAAAATTGGTCCTTCAGGTCTTCAAACCGCACGCTGCTATAACAAAATTCATCTACTTTACTATTGTTAGCCATCTTTTCTTTTTTCTCTTTACTTTGAAGGGTAATATGACAACACTTTTTTAAAAAATATCTGAAAGGCTTTTATGATACAGCAGATATGTGTTTTCTTGTTTCATGGGGCATTATGTAATCTAGCTGTTTAACTTTGATTTCTGACATTAGGTTGTTAAATAGTTCTATTGCTCCTTGTAAAAGACAGTATAAACAGGGATAGCCTTTCTTCTGGTCAGGGGCTGCTATAAAAGGAAATGTAGGGATAATCCAGGTGACCAGGATACTATAAGCAAAAACTGCCTTCTCTCCTGAGTGGATTCCTTCCTTGAAAACTAGGGTTTTCAACCATCTCATTCCTATGTCCAGGAATGGAGATGATGTGATATGCATAGTTTCTTCCAGCAAGGGCAATACTTAGGACTTCTCAATAACATTGGTAATATGTAATGGTGAGACTATCTAATCTTATCCCTGATTGGAGAAGGGAAGTCTCTGGCTTTCTGGCTGGATGAGGGGGGAATCGTTGTTCATGGCAGTGACCGGTGAAATCCAATGTGTGTATTCTGCCTTGTAGCAAAGTATGGTGCTTCTACTACTTGGATTTTTTGGATTTTTAGGGGGGAAGAAAATATTTCTGAGAAGAAAATACTTCTCAGCAGGCAGTGGTGGGTTTCAAAACTTTTTACTACCGGTTCTGTGAGTGTGGCTTGGTGGGCGTGGCAGGGGAAAAATACTGTAAAATCTCCATTCCCACCCCAATCCAAGGGAAGGTTACTACAAAATCCCCATTTCCTCTTGATCAGCTGAGACTTGGGAGGCAGAATAGATGGGGGCAGGGCCAGTCAGAATTTTTACTACCTGTTCTCTGAACAACTCAAACTTTCCGCTACAGGTTCTCCAGAACTGGTCAGAACCTGCTGAAACCCACCTCTGTCAGCAGGTCAGTATCAAAAATGCATCCATTGAGACTAAGGAAACAAGAGCCAAGAATTTTACAGTTTTCAAAATATTTCAACTTTCACTGGCTTGGCACCTCCAGATATGTCTGATTACATCCATCATCCCCAGTCAGAAATACCATAATATATGATGGGTTATTGTTAGAACTTTTTGAGGGGGAAGGAGCTTGTTTAGAATGTTTCTGCTGGAAACATTCATACTTACTAGCTAGGTGGCCAGCTCTATTTGACCAAAATTGTTAAACTATGCTTTCCCAAGTGCTTTCAAATTGTAAGCTCTTTAAAGAAAATGCTTCTATGTTTTAAACATTGCAGAATACCACTTCCTGTTTCTATTTTTAGAACAAATGAAGACTAATTTTTTCAAAATGTTGTTGAATTGGAAAATTGTTCCATAAACTCTCCAGTTAAGTGTGAAGCTAAGCAAACACCAGCTGAGTGTTACCTTTAGGTCTCCAAGCATCTGAATGAAGAATGAAATTCATGAAGTATGAAATCACCCTAAAGTTTCATTCTTCAACATATATTTGTCTGTCAATGGAAGCTTGTTGTTTAGCAAATGATGTTTACTAATGTATGTAATTGCTGAGCTTACTGCTCATTACTACTTCTTTTTTTACAGTACAGAAATAGTCACAGGACTTTGATTTCCTTAAATAAGAAAATAATTTTCATTATGAAGGTTACAGCAAAATAAATGATCTTTCTCCTAAACTAATGATTTAGTTACTGTTTCTATATGATATTTAAATGTGTAGATTAGCATCTCAATTACATTTGAGTAGACTATTCAACAGCTGACTCAAAAAAATGAACTATTCATTTTATTCCACAAAATGATTCACCCCCACATACTTATATTTTCCTACAAAGTTTTCTAGAAATCTCTGGAGACAAATAATGTCATACTAATTTAGCAAAACAATTTAGTTGTTATTTGGGCACAGTTTAATCGCATATAATGTGATTCACCTTTTCAATCTGCTGTTTATGGAGATGCCCGCAGTAGTTTGAGAATAGCTGTTCTCAAACTGCCCTGAAAGACTAACAGCATGCCAACTTTAGTGGAGTAGAATGTGGCAATTATTAGGTGTTAACTAGCATGCTTCTAAAATGATTAGGAATAAATGACTTTATTTTAACAGATTATCTCTAGGATTAATTAAAGCAGGCCAACTCTTTGTCAGTAGTGTTGCTACTTTATGACTACCATTAATTATAACAAGTCAATTTCTTAACTACTATAAACCATTTATGCCATTGTATTAATATAAACTTAAACAGAACTACCTTAGGTATATATTACATATAAGTACCCTGTTTTCCCAAAAATAAGACCTATCCCAAAAATAAGTCCTACCATGTTTTTAGGTGTGTGCCTAATATAAGCCCTACCTCCAAAATAAGCTCTACTTAGCCTGTGCAGCTGCCTGCCTGCCCATTCCATCTCAAGTGATGTCCCGGTGTCTGGAGGCCATGCGGATCTGGATAGAGAAAAACAGGCTCAGGCTCAACCCATCCAAGACTGAGTGTCTGTGGTTTCCGATGTCCCGATATAGTCAGCTGGTGCCATCGCTGACTATTGGGGGCAAATCATTGGCCCCCATGGAGAGGGCTCGCAACTTGGGTGTCCTCCTGGATTCACGGCTATCTTTAGAAGAGCATTTGACGGCCGTGACCAGGAAGATTTTTCATCAGGTCCGCCTGATTCCCCAGTTGCGTGCCTTTCTGGATCAGGACTCCCTACACACAGTCACTCATGCCCTTGTCACTTCTCGTCTGGACTACTGTAACGCTCTCTACATGGGGCTCCCCTTGAGGAGCACCTGGAGGCTCCAACTGGCGCAGAGTGCGGCCGCGCGGGTGGTTATGGGAGCGACATGGCGCTCCCGTGTGACATCTCTCCTGCGCGAGCTGCACTGGCTCCCGGTGGTCTTCTGGGTGCGCTTCAAGGTTTTGGTTACCACCTTTAGAGTGCTCCATAGCTTAGGACCTGGTTATTTACGGGACCGCCTACTACCACAAACAGCCTCCCACCGACCGATACGCTCTCGTAGAGAGGGGCTCCTCTGGGTGCTGTCAGCCAAACAGTGTCAGCTGGTGGCCCCCAGGGGGAGGGCCTTCTCTGTGGGGACACCCACTATCTGGAACGAGCTCCCCCCAGAGATACAGAGGATCCCAGATCTGTGCGCTTAAGACTCTCCTATTTCAGCAAGCTGGCCTAGCCTAACCTTCTCCTCTTCTCCTCTTTTCTTTTAAATTCTTTTAAATTGAAATTTTTAATCTGCTTTTAAATTATTGGGTTTTTAATTGTCTCGGGCTAAACTATTTAATTTGGTTTTACTTATGTTTTAACCTTTGTATCTATGTATTTTATTCTGTGCCGGTTCACCGCCCTGAGTCCTTCAGGAGTAGGGAGGTATATAAATCTAAATAAATGAAAATGAAATAAATGAAATGAAAATGATTGCTCATGATGCTGTGCCTCCTGCTCCATTGCAGTCATGAGCAAGCAGAAGAAATGGGCCAGCAGCCATGTGGGTTCCTGCTACACATGGCTGCCAGTGCTGCTGCTGTGGGGCGGGTGCCGGGGAATGGATGGCCTGGCTACGGAGGCCCTGAGATAAGCAGTGCAGGGCACATGGGGCAGCTCCATTCCCCCACCTCACAGCGCTGGCACTGGCACAGTGCATGGCCTCCTCCCCTGCCACGAACAAGCAGAAGACGTGGGCCTCCTGTACATGGAAAAAAATAAGACCCACCCAAAAATAAACTTAGTGATTATTTTGGGGCCCAAACAACCCAGTCTTATTTTTGGGAGAAATACATCAACATTACCATCCTGACTTTTATGACCTTCTACAGAGGCTCTTAGTCCTCTCTTCTCCCCTTTAAAGGCTATGTGTTAAAGGGAAAAGAAGTTGGAAACTAGGAAACAAAAGTCCCTTTATACAACACAGTCAATATTGCATGTAGCCTATTCAGATGAATAATGTTTCAAGTAGTTATTATTTTGCTGTATTTTATTGATGTTTCTTATTTCTCTTTATATCTTTCTGATTATGCATTTTAGCCTCCTTGTGAGCCTCCTTGATTTATTACCACTGGATTGGTACATAAATCTATTAAATAAATAAGAAATATTGCAGCAAGAATGGTTAGATTATATTTACTAGGGATACTTTTTTTTTCCTGGGGGAAAAAAAAAGATAAAACGAAACATTCAAGGCTGTGACATTGTTTAACCCTAAGTTATGAATTAAGGGGGGGAAATGCTGGAGGGATGTAAATATTTTCATTTAATAAAAGGCAGCTAAAGAAGAAATAGATGTTTAATTAGAACAATTTTTTAATCTCAGTCATCTTAATACAAGCTACATACTGAAAAACCATGGGGAAAAAGCCACAGGAAAATGCTTCAGGGAAAAAAGAAAAACTGGATATTATGACTGATGATGTCACTCTTACAATTTCTTTTAACAAATCTAGAGAATGTCTATAGAGATTCTCAGTCATCCCGGTCATGGTTGTCCCAAAGGTAGTTTTTCAAGAGGCAACTGGACTTTCTGGTTTTTATTTGAAAACGTTTCTTTTTTTATCCAAGAAGCTTCTTCAGAGCTGAACAAACTTCTTGGATGAGAAGCGAAACAACTTCAAAGAAAAACCTGAAAGTCCAGTTGCCTCTTGAAAAAGCACCTTTGGGACAAATCTAGAGAATCTTATTTTTAAATTTAACCTGGTTCTGTCCTGAGTCTAAGAGCCAGATATATAATATTGGTGGAAGAGGGGAATTACAATTCAGACTCCCTATCTTCTGAAAAGCTATGGGAATATATCATGTTATGCTTTGACATCACCCGAAGGGATGCATTAGACATTTTACATCTTGTTCTCACCCCATTGGTAGAAAGGAAAAAATCAAGGATGAGGTTTGAACCTGAAGGCCTTCTTTGGGGAAATTGATGACATTCCCATATAAAATTTACCCTCTTCCTCTCCAAGGAGCAAACTTGGGTTGCTGAAATTCTTTCTGTTGCTGAATTTCAGGCATGTAGGCTACTGAGGTGCCATATGGACTGATAAGGACTGCATGCAGCCATGCATGGTTCATGGATTATCTATCCCTGGTCTACAATAATCCAGGATTAAACCTTGAAACCAGCAGTGCCTAAGGTAGCTGTCGCTTCTAGCTTTACTCCTTATATGTTCCTCACTATAGTACAGTACATAAGTCTAAACAATTTATAGGAGGCAGCATGACTTGGAATTCATAATTTTGACCAGGCTTGAACATAAGTTTATGGATGGTTGAAAGCACTTATGAGTTCATACTTATATTTAATATATGCAATAATTTAATAATACATTCCCGCTACAACAGGGTCAACCCCTGTAGCAAGGAATTTGAATTCTTATATTTCCCTTGAATTTCCCTAGCTGTGCTCACCAGGTCATGATTATTGAACTTTGTTTCTTGTTGCTTCTTAACAACATCTAATCACAACTTGTATTTATTTATTTATTTAGCTGCTCATCTCCCACCGGTGACTCTGGGCAGCTTACAAGATTGAAACACACAAATCCATCACATATAATTCCCCGGCGCCCAAGGATAAACAACGACCTCACTCGCCATCAATAATAACAGAGCTCATCTACCACCTGACCCAAATGCCTGAGGAAACAATAGTCCTCAGAGCCCTGAAAATCCTCCCAATGTTCTTTTGCTTCATATTGTAAAAACATCTGGCAAATTTCCCAGATGGCTTTTGGTGCTGCCAGCCATCATTCCCTCCTTTGCCTTCTTTTTATTCTTCTTTTGACACTTCTCTGCTCATATTACCTTAACTGCAAGGTATCAGAAAAAGGGAAAACAAGGAATGGAAAGATGCTCTCTAGGCTTGTTTCTGCTGTGACTGTATCCCCATAGTTATCTAGGAATATTTCAGAATATTTATTCCTATTTAGTTGAGTGATGGACTAATCCTGTCCTTTTGTAAACTACTTGTCTTTTATATTCTTCTCTGCAGATAAGGGAGAATGGACTCATCTAATGTTGCAGTTTAATTCCCCAAAATGTGTCATTTTTATTAGTTTCCCACAACCTCTTCTTTTGTAAAAAATAATAATAAATCTGTTATATTCTGTTAAAAATCTGATATATGAATCTTTTCATATATCCTATGTATATTATATATATATATATATATATATATATTATATGCACAGTATACGTCAATTGTGAAATCCATTTTTTTTTAATACCGGTTCTGTGGGTGTGGCTTGGTGAGCGTGGCAGGGGAAGGATACTGCAAAATTTCCATTCCCACCCCACTCTGGGGCCAGCCAGAGGTGGTATTTGCCGGTTCTCCGAACTGCTCAAAATTTCTGCTACCGGTTCTCCAGAACCTGTCAGAAGCTGCCAGGATTTCACTTCTGCTATACGTATATTATGTTTGACAGAAAAGAATGATAATTCTATACATAAATGAAGAAACTAGATAAATATATGTCCTCTACTTATGATCACAACTGGGACAGGAATTTTGCTCAAGAAGTGATGCAATCCTTAAACTAGTCATCACATGACTGGACATGATTTTATGGCCATTTTAGTAAAGGTCATTAGGTGAACCACCACTTATTAAGTGAATCACATGGTCATTAAATGAATCTACCTGCCCTGATTGTCTTTGCTTGTTGGAAGCTAGTTGGGAGGGTTGTAAATCATAATCATATGATTACAAGACACTGCACCCTTGTAAATGTGAGCTGTTTAACAAGCGTCCAGTGTGAGTGGCGCAACAGTTGTAACATTGACGATGGGTTGTAAGTCACTTTTTCCAAGGCCATTATATCTTTGAAGTATCATTAAACAGTAGTTAAGATGAGGACTACTTGTATCTTGCAGAATGTTTACTAAGGATGTGGGGGAGGAAAGAGGGCAACAGAGTCTGTGTAACTCTTGTCAAAGTCATCTTCCTTACTCTCTACAGAAAAGTATAGGGAATAGTACATAGAAACTAACTTTAGCTAAGTTATGTTTGTTTGGTTTTTTTGTTCGTTTTTTGTACAAGAGGCTTCTTCTGCTTGCTCACTGCAGGGAAGGAGACTTTGCACTGTGGCAGTGCTGCCCCACACACCCCCCACTAGCTTACCTCATGGCCCCTGCAGCTAGGCCACCCATGCCCTGACACCTGCCTCATCTTGCAGTGGTGGCTCCAACAGCAGCATCCAGCAAGACCCCACAGGACTCCCAGCCCACTTCTTCTGCTTGCTCATGGCCACAACAGAGCAGGAGGCCAAGCAATGTGCTGGTGCTGTAGCCACAAGGTGAGGCGGGGTGCAGCTGTCCCATGCATCCTACAACTGTTTACCTCAGGGCCACAGTCAGGGTATCCATGCTCCGACACCTACTTTGCAAAATGGCCGTGGCATCACAACACCACTAAGCCTCCTGCTTTGTTGTGGCAAGCAGAAGTGGCCTGGCAGCCACATGGATTCCTACTGCACATGGCTGGTAGTGTGGCTGTCATGAGGCAGATGTTGGGGCATGGATGGCCTGGCTGCAGGGCCCTGAGGTACCTGGTGCAGGGCATGTAGGGCAGCTGCACCACCACCCTGCTTCCCCTTGTGGCCATGGCACCACAAGCAACCAGATGGAATGGGTGGCCAGGCGGCTGTGCAGGCTCTTAAGTAGGGCTTATTTTGGGGTAGGGCTTATATTAGGTGCACACAAAAATATGGTAGGTCTTATTTTCAGGGTAACAGTACAAAAGAATAAGAAAATTTGACCATAAACCCAGGATGAACAGAAATACAGGTAGAAAATGTTGCACTTTGCTTTTGATATTGTGTATTTTTTTCTGTAAGTTAACTTATGAGATGACATTTGAGTTCAGTGAAATATATTCAGCTTATCTGGAATGAAGACAAATGTAAAGATGCATAAGGGAAAATAAATCTGCTTAAGCTATGGATATGAAGTATATTATTTATCATCATATGTTCCAATGAAAATAGAAATTCTGTTATAAATCTAACGAGTGCTGCTGTTGTCAATAACAATGTTTTGGGTAAGGATGTACATATGGGATGCTTGCAGAATCAATCACTTGCACATGTGAATCGGTACTTACAGTTTAAACATCAGAGGCAAAAGAGAATGATTTCACAGTTTTGCTTTCAGTTTTTTTTAAATTTCTCCACGTTCATTAAACAAAACAGAGCCAAACATATAATTTGTAAAGATATGTGTGAATTTTGGAAAGTTTTTATCACGAAAGGAAATTCTCTGCTAGCCACAAGAGCCCCATTTAACATTATACAGCCATTTCCAGCATGGTGAATCATGTGCCTGTCCTCCGTGTAGAGATCTGAATACAGGCGTGCATGCACACCCATCATGCTGCTCCCTTTCTGGTTAAGCAACATTATGCAAAGAATATAAAATGAAGTTAATAAATTGAAGCCAAGAGATGAGAAAGAGGTAATATAACTAAATCTAGCTTACACCAATACCAAACACGAATACCAAATATTTCACACTTTTCTTCCACCATCCCTATATTGTCTTTTGCTTTCAAAATATTCACTTCTTTCTTTTTGAAGTTCTTCTCAGTTCCATCCATGGAACAGAGAGCCATAGTCAGTGGTGAGTTGCCCCCGGTTCGCACTGGTTCTATAGAACTGGTAGTAAAACCGGCGGGAGGCTCCGCCCACTGACCCTGATGTCACAAAAATGCTTCTGCGTATGCGCAGAAGAGCGCATGTGCGCACGAAGCGAGCGCACATGCGCGGCCCCGCTGCAAACTAGTAGTAAAGTTAAGTAGAACCCACCCCTGGCCATAATGGTGCAGTGGTTAGAATGCAATATTGCAGGCTAATTCTGCCGACTGCCAGCAGTTTTATTCTTACCAGCTCAAGGTTGACTCAGCCTTCCATTCTTCCGAGGTTGGAAAAATGAGAACCCAGAGTGTTGGGGGCAATATGCTCCATCTGTAAACCTCTTAGATGGGCCTGTAAAGCACTGTAAAGCAGTATACGAATCTGAGTGCTATTGCTATTTTGCTATCCAACTATGTCTTTCCTAGTTTTTCCCTTTCCTGCAAATATTTTTATGATTAATTTTATTTGACCAAACTACTTCAACTAACTCCTCTCATACCCATTGCTCATGGATATATATTTATCTTTATCCTTTCCCCATCCATTCTATCAGATGCTGCTCAAATAAATCATCGCCAGTGCATTCAACTTCAACGTTTCAGCTTGCATGCCTCTTGTTTTCATACCACAAATTTGAGGAAAACACTCATACACGTTCATCATCCAGAAGCAGTTTAGTGTAGTGGTTAAGTCATCAGGCTAGAAACAAGGACAGCATAAAGTCAACTGGATGACCTTGTGCTAGTCACTGTTTCTCAGCCCTATGAATAAGGCAATGGCAAACCACTTCTAAAATCTTGCCAAGAAAACTGCAAGGACTAGTTCAGGGAGTCAACAATGAGTTGAAAAAAGCAAAAAACAAAAGAGAAAATTATCACATCTTTCAACATATATTCATACCAGAGATGGGTTTCAGCAGGTTCTGACCAGTTCTGGAGAACTGATAGCTGAAATTTTAAGTAGTTTGGAGAACCGGTAGTAAAACTACTGACTGGCCCTGCCCACATCTATTCTCTGTCTCCCGAGTCCCAGCTGATTGGGAGAAAATGGGGATTTTGCAGTAACCTTCCCCTGGATTGGGAACAGAATGGAGATTTTACAGTATCCTTCCCCTGGAGTGTGGTGGGAATGGAGATTTTACATAATCCTTCCCCTGCCATGCCCACCAAGCCAATCCACGCCTACCAAGCCATGCCACGCCCACCAAGCCACACCCACAGAACCGGTAGTAAAAAAATTTGAAACCCACCACTGATTCATACATGCCTGTCACTACGTTCCCATCAGCATTTGGATATTTTAACATTTTCTCTCCAACACGAATACCTAGGTTTTTGGCATACTAATTAACTGGTTGGCAGTGATTTTACATAAACTGTCCTAATTCTCCTGGCATCGTACATTTAAACTCCTGCTGAATTATCAAGCATTATCTACCTGCAAAGATACATAGACATTCATGTTCCCAACAATATTTCTGTTATATTACCTCAAGCATTCTTTGATATGTTTAGCCAAAAAAATCATTACACAGTGAAGGAAGGACATATTTTTGTCTTACTTCGTCCTCAGTATCAAATGATTTTTACCCATTATTTATTTCCATTATATACCCCTCTTATCATATTCAAGAGTAGGGATGTCCACAAGGGGAAAAGGAATGGAATAGAATAAAAATAGCTGCAGGAAGCACATGATCAAAGCTACCATACTGACTTTGATTGGATGCCCCTTCCTTGACACTCTGGTAGTCAAGTAAACTCTATAGTCATGCGAAGTTTCATAATCAAAGTCTATTTACTTCAGCTTAAACATTATCCAAAGCAATAAAGCCAAAATATAAAAATAAAGTGTCTTTATTACATGGAGGCAGTTAGATTACTAGAATAAGCAGTGGTTTGGGATACTCCTTAAAAAAGACACACCTGCTTGAAGGAGTTGGCAAGAAGAGGTCCTACAGAGTGACTCTGGCACTCTGAAGTACCTTTTTTTCTTCTTTTCAATCTGAAAGAATGCACTTTTTCCCCCTTTCCAACAGTCAGCTGGAACTGTTTCCCCTCGCGATTTGAGCACGATGAGTGACCATTTCAAATACATGGAAAGGAAGACAGGGAATAGTAGTCTATAAAAATGATTATGCTATAACTTCTTTAGTAGGCTGATGAGACCATGCACTGAAATTTGGCTTTCAGTACTCTGAAAATTAAGCGTGGCTATCAGAAAATAAAAAATGAATAAACTTACGCTTAGAAGTGCAGAATTCTATAATGGCTTATAAAATTTCATTTCTGTTAGGATGCTTAGGTAGAAAGCAAAAATGACATACTGCTGCAGTGCAGCATATTAAAAGAAGTGCCAGAGAAATGTTTAATATAATATTTAGAAAATTGTAAGTAAATCTTTCATCATATTAGGCCCCATTCACGAAAAGCACATGTTAAGAAATTGCTCCCTGGGGAGGCAACACCTGGTACTTTTTGTATTGTACTGCCTTCTTTTCTGTTTATTTTATATTTTAAACATAGCATTAATGCTAGGCAACGAGTAATTTCAAAAACACATTCAATTATAGAATTGGTCCTGAGTAAATTAATATGATCCATTCATTTGCTTCACTAATAACCTTTCCCTAACTTGAACAGAGCTAGTACGTGGGAGAAAAAGAGGCAGAGCCTGGAGGCAGAGTCAAAAGAGGACTTAGTCTAGAATTGTTATGTTCTCACAAATGACCTAAGTCCAAACCCTGTTGAGTTCCATTAACTCTTATCTAGTGCCAATTTAGTGCTGAGCATTAGTTGACTAGATTCTGGTGTTTAGACTTGAGCAGTAAATCTTCTGAACTGAACAACTACCTTCAGCTATGGACTAACTTGGGTTTAGTCACTCTTTCAGGTTAACCTAATATCACAGGGTTCTTATGATGAGGAAGAACTGGGAGAAGAGAATATTCTTGATATTACTTCAAGTTCCTGGAGGAAAAGTAGGATTTAAAGAAGGGAAGGGGAAGGATCACAACCCCCAAGTCCCATGGCTATTACATAGACATTCTAGGACAGTGATGGCTAACCTTTTTGCCGTCACGTGCCAAAAGCGGGGGTTGTGTGGGGGGTCACGGGTGTGTGTGCCCGCATCCATAATTCAATGTGCCCTCCCTCCCATGTATGCGCGTGTGACCCCCCCACACTTCCCCCTGCTTTTGGCACACGATGGCACGGTGGGCCCAGTAGGCCCATTTTTCCCCCTCCCCAGGCTCCAGAGGCTTTCTAGGAGCTTGGGGAGGGCAAAAACAGCTTTCCCCATCCCCCCGGAGGCCTTCCGGAGGCCAGAAACAGCCAGTTTCCCGATTTCCGGTGGGACTGGAAGGCCTGAAAATCAGTTGGCCAGCGCGCACATGTGCGCTGGAGCTGAGCTAGGGCAACACTCGTGTGCCCACCAATATGGCTCCGCGTGCCACCTGTGGCACCCATGCCATAGGTTCACCATCACGGTTCTAGGAAGTAGGAAATATGGTGTGATGACTGTCAGGCCCCAAGAATTAAGAAAGACACACGGAGTTTCTTCTGAGCGGTTTCCCTTATTGTTCTTCACCTGTATACAGAAATCTTGCCAATCTAAAGCAACTATTTTCACCACTATAGTTATACTTTGGGAATAGCTAGGGAGGAGCCATTTTAACTCTCTTCTTCTTGACCAAACTTTCCATACTTTACTGCCTCTTTACTCTCTGGAATGCAGCCCCTCCTCTTGGGAATCCAGACTACATTCCACCACAGTCATCCAAGCTTGAATTTATAACAAAAAATATCCATTATTTATTATATTCACATAGATCTTTTGAAATATAACAATATATATTGTAGCTTAATGGCATAGCAATGGTGTAAAACCGAATGCAAACCCAGTCACAATCTGCATGTATGTCCATTTATAACTTGGCTTATCCCCAAGTCTAAGAAAGAATAAATCAATTGTATATAAAATAAACAAGCCCCTATCTTTTGTAATGCTGTTGCTCAATTTATTCAGTGGAATAAATAAAAAAAATAAGTAGATAAATACTGAAACACAGCATTGAGAAAGAGCAAAGCTGGCTTGGGCAGAGCAAAACAATATAAATCCAGCAAGTGTACACACAGTTATCTCCCACTCAGACCCCCTAAAATTAAATCAACAAAGGGATACTTCAGACCCAAATACTTCTGCAACAAAAGCAGCAATAATGTATTCTTCCCACCTAGTCATAACCCGCACACCAGTTTTCACATATCCAAGCACTCTCATTTGGTGCACTGTTCATGATCACAATTGCTTTTTAACATAAAAAGTTATTAAAAAGAAATGTAAAATGTACAAGGCATGTTTCCGCACAACTGGCCTGATCTGCTAATGCATGTTTGTCCTGTGTGACATTGTTGAGATTTTGCTTGGTGCAGGTGCTTTTACTATGTTTTGTGCTTTCGAGTCAAGGTTCTACTGCCTGGACCAATCCCTGCCATTTCCTTGGCAAGATTTTCAGAAGTTGCCTTGCCTGCTTCCTGGGAACTGAAGGCAAGTGACTGGGCCAAGGTCCTCCAATTGGCTTTGTACCTGAGGTGAGACTAGAACTCACAGTCTCTCGGTTTCTAGGCTGATCCCTTAATCACTACACCAAACTGTCTCTCAGCCACAAAGCTGTTGCAGATAGCCTGCTTGAGTCATCAGAATTTAAAGCAGCAGTTTCCTGAGGGCTTTACAGTATTTCTTGGGCCTGCTTAAGCATACACAGTTTCTCACCGGAAATGCTGGAAGTAGATTCCTGTATGTGCCATGCACACACAAGAACCCTCTTCTGACTACTGCAAGAGCTGCAGGATGTTCCAGTAGTAATCTAAAGTGAAGCAAAAAGTGTTTTTTCGGTTTTTTTTAGAAATGGAGAGTTGAAATCAGTGGTGTGGTTGAAGCTGGCTCATACCAGCTTGCAAGAGATTGTTAACATTTTCTTGAATTTTTTTGAGCTGGTTGAGAGCAAAGCTGAACCCTGCTGTCGCGCAAGCCAATCCAGTAGGGGTAGTAACTGTGGAGTTGGCACAGTTGGTTGTTATAGATTAACCAGCATATCACTGCTTGAAGAGAAGGTGTGATGGTAATCAATAATGAGGATAGCTTTAAAAGAGGATTAGATAAATTTGTAGAGTCAGCGTTATCTATAACATTGGTTCCAAATATCTGCTGCAAGCTAACAACTGGTAGAGATGAGGCATCTCTGTCTTTTGAAACTGGGCAGGTGGTTATCTGAGAGATATAAAATGTGGGCTCAGATGGATCCTTGGGAGGATATATCAGGACTATTCTTCCATGAAGCTCTTGCCCCATCCCATGAAGTTCAGAAATAAAATCAGATGTGCAATTTATGCCAGAGATAAAACAGCAGTTAATTTCTTTATAACATCAAAAACAAGAAGAACAGCAACAATAATAATTTTTGTATTCCATCGTGCTGAAACCTGTACTTGCTTGCGACATTTCAGGAGATGGCTCTAACTCTTCGCTATCCCACTTCAAGACTGTCCTTGAAAGAATATCATTTGTCAATTTGCTGCGATCGTGATATTATATATATGGAGTTAATTCGCTCGTGGCTATGTAGGGATTGTAGGCTGATCCCTACATAGCCCAGGTTTTAACTCCATCCCCAGGTTCTGCCAGGCCTTCTCCTGCAATTCTTAAATTATGCTTCAGAAGAAACAAATAATCAAGATAAAATATCCTCAAGGTTACCACTGAGAACCCTGGATGTAGCTTGGAAAAATGGATTGGACTGTCTCTGCACAGTCAAATTACTACTACTAATTTTCTGGCTTCACAAGATTAAGCCTTAAGAACAAATGCATACAAAACCAACTTTAGAAGACAGCAACAGTCAGCAAATGCCACCTCTGCAAAGCAGCTCTAGAAACAGTGGTTAGCTGCTGCAAGAAGATCATATAAACTGATTACAAACTATGGCATGACAAAGTAGCAATACTAGAGCATTGGAATACTTGCAAAAAAAACCCAGATTCCTGCAAGCAAGAACTGGTGGGAGCACAAAATAGACAAGTAATAGAAAATGAAGAAGCTGAAATGCTTTGGGATGTCAAAATTCAAACAGACAAGCACCTACCACATAATACCCCAAACTTAACAATTGTGGATAAGAAAGACAATAAAGTATGGATTGGATAGTGAACATGGCAGTACCTGGAGAAGGCAGAATAGAAGAAAAAGTACTGGATAAAATCATAAAATGCAAAGATCTGCAAATAGAAGTAAAACGATTGTGGCAAAAGAAAGCAAAGATGGTACTAATAGTTCCCTGGGGTGCAATTCTGCAACATCTGGAGCACTGCTTGAATACCATTGACACTCACAAAATCACCATCGGTCAATTGCAAAAGGCAGCTTTACTTGGAACAGTTTGTACCCTGTGTCAATATCTTTAACACCATCAAACAGCATCTGATTATCCTGGGTCCTTGGGAAGGAGTCAATGGGTGGATAAAATGCTAAATCCAACCTAAACATCTGGCTGACTGTGAATCAATCATCATCATAAAATGTCAGTATAATGTATACAGTATAATGTAACTGTCTAGATTATTTTGGGAACCTATAGCATTATGAAAACACCTAGTTATTGTATATTAAGTAGAATCTGTTCACTTAGAAGGTTATTTGAATTTTTGGGATATAGAGCAGGCAATGCAAAGGAAAAATCCCTATAAATGCATAGAATACTGGACACAATGATCTGAATTTAAATTGACCTCTTAACTTGTATTCTTTGGCTATGTTTGTTTAATCTCATCACGCTCTCTAAAGCTCATGAATTCTCCAAGGCACTCCTAATATTATGGCTGTTCCAATCAACTAGTTTGCCTTCCTGGCTGTGAAGAATATTATACGCATTGCCTGCATCGTGTTGGATTTTTTAAAAAAAAACACCCAAAAACCTAAATAACATGTGGCCATGACATTTACAATGGAAAGAAGAAACTATTGGTAAGAAGAAGTATTATAATCATTTAGAAAAGAGAAGAATTTAGAGAATTTCTGATCAGGAAGCTAGATCTGAACGTAATTGTCTCTCCAGGAAGAACCTTAATTAAAATGCTGGCTTATGCGCCATTGTAGAGAAGTTGTAGGTGTTGTTTTCTCATCTCTCTGCTTCAAATAGATTTCAAATTAGAATGAGATCTGGTCTAAACAGCGGGACATATAAACAGTTACAAAATTATAGTGGAATGAATCACCCAAACAGTCAAAGTAGAAATGGAAGCTTTAAAGAGCCAAAGTCTGACTGACTTTCTTTCTTTCTTTCTTTCTTTCTTTCTTTCTTTCTTTCTTTCTTTCTTTCTTTCTTTCTTTCTTTCTTTCTTTCTTTCTTTCTTTC
>WNWU01000004.1:34287097-34311943 GCA_012654045.1 Ptyas mucosa
TTCTTTCTTTCTTTCTTTCTTTCTTTCTTTCTTTCTTTCTTTCTTTCCTTCCTTCCTTCCTTCCTTCCTTCCTTCCTTCCTTCCTTCCTTCCTTTCTTCCTCCATCCAGACCTTCTTGAATATCTGTCCTTTGAGTTTTCAAAGGATTTTTCTTGTTGTCAGCCACATAAGCTTATGATGAGAATGACACTACATACTGAAGACTAATCTTCTGGGTCAGTCCAAAGCACACTTTAGTTTTGATATTTGCTTATCCCATGCAATGGATACATACTTTGGAAGCATCTCAAACCTAACAATGAAGTTTCTGCTTCTTTTTCAATCTCCTATAGGAAGCTCTCTTAACTATTACAGTTTCAGGGATAGGACTACAAAACCACGCTAGTGTCATCCTGGATTTGAATGAGTCTTTCTTCCATAGTGGAATATATTCAACTTGAACTCAATTATTATCATTTTTAATAACCTCTAAACATTAGGAAGAGATTTGTCTCTCTTGACTTTCTCTTTCATTTTCTCTTTCTTTGGACTTTTCATTCCTTAAATGAATTTTGTTTATTTTTGTTGTCATATGTGATCCTTTCATGCTCTGCTGGCCATTTGCCATTCACATTTATGCTAATACCATGTAAGAAATATGGTGTCTTCATATTTACAGTGTCCTGTTGATTCAGGATTTCCAACTAATACCAAAGCAGGATCCCCGGTTGGTGTGAAATCTAGGATTGCTTCTCCTGTAGTTTGTTCCAAGACAAATCATTCTAAGATGTAGGGTTTTTTTCCGTATCTAGGCATTTGATTTGAATATCCCCAGTTTATCTAAGGGCATCGAGGTACCCCATAATTGAAATGTATCCTTTCCATTAATCCTAGTTTTGTTTTATTTTTACAATCCCAAGAACATGATGAGTATTTTACAATCTCAAGGTCATTTTGAGTATTTTGATTAGGTGGGCAATAGCTTATACCTAAATTTGAATTACATTTGGGCTTAGCTGTTACTCACTCATAGTGAATCTGGGGAAACAATATTTTCTGATATTGTTTTTTATATATATAATTTTATTTCTTTAAAAAAATACAAACAGAAAGTTTATCAACAAACAGTTCGCGGTGAGAACCTTACACAATACATTCCATTCAGTCCAAATATACAAATAAGAAATAAAAACTAAACTAACATTGTCCTCTTTTTATTCTATTATTCGACCAATCATACCATAGGTCCCAACATTGGAAATATGCAGAATCTTTTTGATCTCTTAAAATTTTAGTTAGCCTATCGGCTTTTGCACATTCCATGATTTTCTCTAAAATCATATCTTCAGACGGTAGGTCTTAACAATATCGCTGATATTGTTATATTAGATTTTATATAAAGAGCAGCACTTCCCCCTTGTCCTTTCAATAAAACCTGTAACCAGGAATTGCCATTTCCTATTGATTCTAGCCATTCCGGCAAGTTTTTGTTATAGCAACTATATCTGCGTTTCTGTTTGCAACAGAACATTGCAATATTCCCATTGTAACTTGGGGACTTCTTGTATTGGCATAGAAATAACTACATACCTTGACCCTTTTCAGATGTTAATACGAGTCATTTTCATAGCTTTTACTCTTTTTTTTTCTTTACTGACTATAATGTCCACTGACATTTCTAACCTTGGATTCTTTTGTACAATAGCCTTAAATGGCTGGATTCCCATGCTGAAGTTAGCAAGAAAGGAAGTCAGTTGAAGAAATTGCTCTCAGGATTGCAACCTTTTCCACCCCCCATTTTTGACAATAATGCGCTCTAGATGCTTTGTTTGAACATAGTTTAGCACCATCCTTGATTGATAGATTGTCTGCTTCTTTGCAATGGTATGTGAGAATGACCTTGGGGGACAAGGAGAGAAATATTGCCTAGAAAACCATCAGACAAGAGAAGCAAGAGCCCCCAGGGGCTTAAGGGTCAGATGAAGAAATTTAGGGAGGATCCATTATAATGGATCAAACAGGTTAAAAATAGTGGTAGGAAGCCTTACAATAAAGTAGAATTAGTTTATCTGGTTGTGTTTCATGTCTGATTTACCTGGAGGATTGACATTCTTTAATACTGCCACCAGTGACCTTTCCCCCCCTGTGGATTAAGGACATATAGTTTCTCTTGATAGACATTCTCTATGAGCCCCCTCTATTGACTCCTCATAGTTGCACCTTGAAATTGTCCACTGTAAAAGGAGAAAAAAACCAAAACAACAAAACACCCCACTATTTTATTGTTCTTGCACTCTCATGGTCCACTTGGAAAAAAGTCAAGTGTTTCATTGGTACCAGTCAATTGTGGAGACCATAGGGATACATGCAATACCTGTAGACCTGTGAAATGGATTCTGGCTTTAGGTCAGTATATTTCTCTCTTTGGATGCAAATTGCCCCAAAAATGGTCAAGGAGGGCAGCGACAAGCACCAGAAAGCAGATTGTTTAGCAACCAATGGATGTGCAGATATTAAGTTAATTGAATAAACGTGCAGCATAGAAACACTGCCTTAGTTTCAGGCCAGTAGAAGTTGGAAAACTTCTTTGAATTTTTGAAATAGCAGGAAAGCACAACTGCAGGCTACCTCTAGGTGATATCAGTTTCTCAAGCCTTTTCAATACAACTACTGGAGTTTTTCCCACCCTCTTTAGTGTGAGTCAAGTGGAGAAACCCATTGATTCAATTTTTTTTGGTGGTGTTTTCTTTAACATATACCCTTCTGAATTAGAAGTCTAGGACCAATACTGTATGCCTCTTATTCATTCTACTTCTAGATTAATACAAATATCTGATTAACACAAACTTCTCTAAGCTGAGTACTAGATGTATTAGATTGCAGCCTGCAGAGGTTTGTGGAGAAACCCTGGAGTTAAATTTTCAAAACATTTGTACCAAACCAATATCTGTTGCTAGATTGACATTCCATGAATTTACCACAATCCTTGGTCCTTTACCTAGACCAGTTGCAGACAAATACTGTAGAACACTACCAGGGTAGCCATGGAAATATCTTTAGGACCCCATAAATTTATCTTCTCTCATATGATTTTAATTTTTAAAAGATATTTAATACTAAAAATAGGGAGTTGACAAAACAAAGTAGAACCACCAGCATAAGATCTATTTACAAGAATGTGTTTGGATGCCATTCAGTTTCATTGTCAAAGTGGTTGCCTTAATAGGGCACAGCAGTCATGGTGGGATCTTAATGGAGCAAAGATAAATATTTTGTAGAAAATCCTGTTATCAGCCAATTAGTAAGTCTGCCTAATAGGAATTGTATCTACTGCCCCCATGAAACTATGAATCCTTTCAAAGATGTGGACCTTTCTAATGACCAGTCACTTAAACTCTAGATGAACTTTTTAATGACCAGTCATTTAAACAGAATAAGGTATTTAGTCCACTGCGCCTTGGTGGTGCAGCGGACTAAAGTAGCACTTAGCTGCCAGCTGCCTGCAATTACTGTGAGTTCAAATCTCACCAGGCTTAAGGTTGACTCAGCCTTCCATCCTTCAAGGTAGGTAAAATGAGGACCCGGATTGGGGGGCAATAAGCTGACTTTGTATAAAAAAGAACACCGCTTAGGGGGGCCCAAAAGCCCTACTAAGCAGGTATATACAAAAGTATGAAGGCTATTGCTTAATGCATTGTAAGCCGCCCTGAGTCTCCGGAGAAAGGTGGCATATAAATCAAACCAATAAATAAATAAATAAATATTTTATACTTGGTGCCCTTGATATTGATTAAAAAGCGGGAGATTTAACCATGGTGTGGGGAGTCATTGTATAGTTGTACTATATTAATGGAACACATACACACACACACACACACACACACACACACACACAGAGAGAGAGAGAGAGAGAGAGAGAGAGAGAGAGAGAGAGAGAGATTCTGTTCCTTCTATACCAGAATGTATTGTTTAGCAACTCCCAGCAAAGTGGAAAATTGGCTAACGCTGTCCTTAATCATCATATGTAGTTCTGCTAGTACAGAATGTTTGTGCTTTGAGTGTTCTAGACAGAACAAAATTGGCTCTATATGTTGCTTGCCACTTAAATTCATGTCATAAAAAATCTGCTTTATTCAGATTTTTAGCCAGACATCTCCACTATTGACAGTGAAGAATACTTTGTTTAAGGCAAAATTCATCTCCTATCCATCTGCCTTCATTAGTCTGAGATTCTAAAGCTGAAGGTGGACAAGCATAAAAGATACCGTGTTTCAGGGGAGGAAAAAAAACCCTCTCATGTAATTGACTCCTATCACTGCTAATATTAAATTACAAATGACTACAGCCTTCACGGTGCTGTCTCTTTTGTGGCATTAGCATGATATCTCTTATGGCTCCCTACTTAATTCTGGCACTTGAGTTTTAAATCTGCCAAGACTTGATTTTTTAGACTTTTGGAAGCTTTGGAAGAGTGAGCAGCTTTTGTCCCATAGGCATCAGTGGCAGGACAATTCGACCTTATTAGACACAGTTTAGTATTCCAGGTGTCACCTGCAATATCTAGAAATAGATATGAATACAGCATATTAATGATCAAAAGCTAGTTATAACCTAGCTTTAGGATTAACAATGGAAAAATATGAGATTAATTCAGCATGCAGCCCATATACCAACCAGTAAAACACAATAGAGGTTGACAGAAATAATTTTCTTAATGTGTCATGTGCAGTCTTATAATTATTTCTTCCTCCTCCTCTTCTTCTTCTCCTCCTCCTCTTCCTCCTCTTCCTCCTCCTCCTCCTCTTCTCCTCCTCCTCCTCCTCCTCCTCCTGTTTCTTCTGCTGCTTCTGCTTCTTCTCCTTCATCATCTTGATCATCATCATTGTTTGTATTTGTTTATACATATTTCATGTTTCTAGATCACCCATGTCTCTTAAAGAAGAACTGTGGGAAGTGCGCATTATCTATTATGTATAAATAATGCATATTTTTTTTCTTTTCAAGTACAGATCTAAAATAACAGAGGAACAGGCAAACAACATAACTAATCAGAAATAAGTTTTACTGAATTTGGGACAATCATTCACAAATAATAGAGCTGACACTGGCCTGCAACATTTTGGGTACATTTTGGTTGACAAGTGAGCAAAGAAGTGGCACTAAGTTCTCAAGTCATTATCTCAGCGGATAATGATTTGGATAGGATTATCCAAATAGGATAGGATTAGGAGCCCTAGCGACACAGCGGTTAAAGTGTAGTATTTCAGGCAAACTCTGCCCATAGCCTGGAGTTCTATCCTGACAGAGCTCAAGGTTGACTCATCCTTCCATCCTTCCAAGGTCAGTAAAATGAGGACCCAGATTGCTGGGGGAAATATACAAATAATGCTTACATTGTAAACCTCCAAGAGAGTGCTGTAAAGCACTATGGGACAGTATATAAGCCTAAATACTTTTGCTATTGCTATTATTGTGCCTGAGTATGCATGTGAGTATCTGTTTAAAAGTGTACCTAACAGCTTGCACATTGTTTTTACTTACTTCTTGCCAAATTTATGAAAATATGCCTGTATTGTTAAGCAGTTGGCTGACATCTCCCACCAGCATAATTTTTGTGCGGCTATTAAAATGAAGTTTGAAAGGCTGTTCCAGCCACGTGCCAGGAAACAACTTTTCTTTGAAGTATATATAATATATCTTTCCATTACATAAGCTAGATATTTACGCAACATTTAAAATATCGAAACAGCTTCTTCCATAGTTAAAAAAAAAACACATCCCAAATTAGCTCAAGGCTTTAACATTAAAGCTTAAAGTTAGTCTGAAAATGAAGAAAATAGACTGAATACTTTGTAGACCAAATGTGGATTTTGATTAGTCTTTTAAAAAGGTTATTACAGAATTGCAATTTGATGAATTTTGGGGGTGGGGGGGAGCATGCCCGTGGAGGTTTTGTAAATATTTTAGCTGCAACCTAAATGAAAATCATATTTGCCACGAATTGCTGAAAGCAGAAAACATCCTACAAAAATGGCAGACATTATGATATTGTCCTTCCCTGTAAATCTTTGATAAGCCCTCAGAGGTTTCCTGCTGTATAATTTGCCATTTGGTCCTTTAACAATATACTTCACACCTATGGTAGATCTAAACTTTTATGACCTACATTGATTATCTCTGGAGCTAAAAAAGGAGATGTAGCACTTGATGGCAAGCTTCTAGTACCTAAAAAGGCAAATGTTTTATAAAATGTAAATTACCTACTGTCAGTACTATTTTAAAAAAATGCATATGTAAGATATGTCTACAATGAGTTGTTACAAACGAGCTAAGGAAGGATTGATTTTATGAAGGGAAGCTCTGAAATTAAATTGCCAACTGTGTAGAAAGCCAGTTGGTTGGTGTGTTACTTGAATATTGTCCTTTGGGTTGCATTTGAGGGGAGAGATGAGGTAGTGGACCTCTTTCATAGAACTGAATAATAAGGGAGCACAAATCTATATGAAAACTTAATAATGCAACAACTAGGCATTGAGTCAAGCATCCAGGATGTTATGGTTTCCTGGCATCTTCCATGGCTAATAAATTAAAAGGTGGTGGTTGCCACAAATAATGATGCAGTTTGCAGATGAATGAAAAAATGTTTGAGGTGGCTTCATCCAGTCCTTTCAAACCTCTTTACGATGATTAAGCATGATCATTTCAGATGATCTGAGATGCCAAAACCAAACTAGACATATGTCATTTCACAAGACTTGGACCAATCATTTTAATTTATAGGCACTTTACATGATGTTGTAATTTTTTAAAAAAATCCTAGTTGTGATTTATCAAATTCAATAGTTAAGGAAATGATGAAATAAATTATATTTATCTTCACTGCTTGCTATAAGCAAATAAAAGCAGGTCCAAATTTATATAGTATTTGAATGCAAGATGGTATTTAGGTGGCATTATGTCCTCTCTGAAACACTTTTTCTTGGAGATTTCAAGGAATTACTATTCAGGTGATGACAGTTTTGCAGAATAGAAGTGAGAATTGAAATTGTCTTTCCTAACTTTAAAAAAATGGTTACAGGACATGGTAATTGATTAGTGCATTTACGATTAAGTGAGTTTCCAGTTTGTCTCAGCTCATGTCCTGCTTATCCTGCTTCTAATGTCACAAATTGCTGAGAAATATATAAACAAAATCTGTAAGGTACAAAATGGTCAAAGGAGTTATACATGTGATTAAACAGATTGTTCTGCTATAGTAATGTGCTTTCTCTCTCAACAATGAACTATTCTCAGAAAACTACTACCGTCATAATTTGAAAGATCTAAATAGCACATAATTTATAAAGCAAGAAGAATTATAGCAAATCTCTCGGTGTGTATTACAGAGGTTTCATATTTACTTTTTAAAAAAAAATTGTAACTAACAACTGATACCAATTCAGACATACACAAAAATGAAGCATTTTATCAGAAAACAGAGTTTGTTTTTTTTAATAAGCCAGCCATCAAAAATTCATGGGATGGACACATCTATCAACTTTCTCTCATGTCATTAAAATGAAAAAAAAAAGCCTCTTCTATCAATTTTAAAGATAATTTTACTCATTTTTAAAAAAATGTTTATAAAAAAAGAAATCGGATAAAACTCTCCCTTGCTCTAAAAATCGTCAAAAATAGATTACATTAACTCTCTGCTTGGTGATTTGGACTGCTCCTGATTTAGAGTTACATTCTACAAAGGCAATGTAATTTCTCTGCACTGAGGCAGAGACAACATGATCTGGCCCAACGAGACAATTTGCATTTTCACAAAGCCTTGAACAGTTGCAGTTGCTGGAAGAGGCTTTTTACAAGCCTGGAAGCTTCTTTCGGTTATTGCAATTGCTGAAGAGGCCTCACAAGTAGAAGCAAAGCAGTACAGCAATTCCACTTCACTCTTGAAAGCAAGGATTGCTTCATAAACAAGTTTGGAGGGGCTCAGAATTGTAATCCCAAAAAGATATTCATGCAAGAATTATAGCCCAGATGTGAGCTAGATTGACCTCTGTTTGGAGATTTTAATTGAGAAGGTGTCTTTCTTGGTCAGGAGACAGCATCTTAGCCATGCCTTACTAATTCAGAAGGAGATATATTAAGATGTACTCTTAATATATAGCCTTAATATATGTACACTCTGTCAAGGACCTTGGGGTACTCATTTCTAAAGATCTAAGTGCCAGAGTCCACTGTAACAACATTGACAAAAAGGCATTAAAAGTTGTTAACCTAATCTTGTGTAGCTTCTTCACAAGAATATTGTAATAATATTGTACTACTAACTAGAGCATACAAATTTGCTAGACCAATTCTTGAACACAGCTCATTTGTCTGGAACCCACACTGCATATTGGATGTAAATACAATCAAGAGAGTCCAGAGATATTTTACGAGAAGACTCCTCCATTCCACTACCCGCAATAAAATACCTTATGCCACCAGACTCCAAATTTTGGATTTAGACAACTTAGAACTATGCCGACTTCAGTCTGACCTAAGCATAGTACATAAAATTATCTGCCACAATGTCCTACCTGTCAATGACTACTTCAGCTTCAACCACAACAATACACAAGCAAATAATAGATCCAAACTCAAGGTAAACTGCTCCAAACTTGATTGCAGAAAATATAACTTCAGTAACAGAGTGGTCAATGCCTGGAATACACTACCTGACTCTGTAGTTTCTTCCCCAAAGGAAATCCAAGTCCCTTCCCCTGCACCCACATGTCTATCACATGGTCCAATCAGGCCACCATCCTAACCAGAGTAGCTTCCCAGTCATGCCTCTCCAGGTGCTGGTTGAACGTCCTTGACTTCCAGTGAAAGAATGTTGTTGTTGTTATGGCTATACATCTCACCCCATCGCCATCCACCCCACCTCCCAGTTCCCACAGCATGCCCATCTGCTAAGTGTGGCAGCCCTGAAGATCCAAAGAAAAAGATGGCCTCCAGGGCTGATATCTAATTTTAAATTATTTCCTAGCTGTGAGGTATAAGGGTACCAATCTTTTACACAATGGCAGGCAATTCCATAGAAGGGAGCCACTGAAGAAAATGATGGGCTTTGAGTCCCCTCAAAGTTGAAATAAGAAAAAAAAAATCTTAATGGTAAGATCTATTAAGCAGTGTACCCTTCAGTGAAGTCCAGAGAAGACATATAAACCATGAGTATTAATCCTACCTTTACTGTAAGATTACAGTAACAGAATCTTGCAAGTCTGAAAGCATTTTTCTCTTCCTTTACCTTTACTTTTCAGAAATAGGGAGGGAAACCCCATCTGAGATGCTTCTCACTTCCCTTTTGCTTCTATGGACTGAGATGTCTTTTGTCTAGGCTGCGGCTCCTCTTCCTGTCTCTCAGGGTCATTCCCATATACCATTAAAAACAACCTGCCTTCTGGATGCTTCATCAGTGGACGTTTTCAGGGGTGGTGGGAAGTAGAGCCATTCATCTGGGATGGTGTAAGGATTCCTGCACTGGGCAGGACTCAAGGAGGGTGAATTAGATGATATCCAATATACCTTCCAATCCGATGATCCTTTAAACATTAGCATTTGTGAAATAGATGTCGAAAGACTCACATGCCTATGGAGATTCTCAGTCATCCAGGTCATAGTTGTCCCAAAGGTGCTTTTTCAAGAGGCAACTGGACTTTCTGGGTTTTTTTCCTGTGAAGACGTTTCACTTCTCATCCAAGGTTCTTGATGAGAAGTGAAACGTCTTCCCAGAAAGAAACCAGAAAGTCCAATTGCCTCTTGAAACAGCACCTTTGAGACATGAAAGAGTCACACCATTACCAAAAATAGAGAAGCAAAACTTCAGGAAAATCTTAACTTTGAATACAAAAACTGTGCAGTCCCTCTTGTAGATCCATATCTAACATTTTAATGCTAACTGGATTTTACTAATCTAATCACACCTTTGCGATACGGGAGGGAAAAAATGAATTTGCAAGGGGCCTGTTGCAATCCACCCAATTATCAGCCACCTTAGAGAGGATTTTATCCTGATTGGCCAGTGTGATTGGATAGACAAAGCATGGTAGCCAATCTATGACACTTCTGGAGTTGTAACTCAGTCTCAGTGAAAAGGCTGAAAGAAGCTGTCTGGTGGTATAGAGTGTCACTGAATGTGTTGGAGAGAGAAAGAGATTTGTTTACTAATGGTAGGGTGTTTGGTTTTTTTTTTAATTTAAGGCTGAGTATAGAAGTGGGGGGCCTCAGGGAAGCAAATCATTCCCCCCTCCAACAAAATAGAGCAAGGCCTAAATGATCCCTAGTGCAATCAATAACTCATAATAATCAAGAGATTACAATTATGCAAAACATTAGCAAGAATAGAATAGGCTTTCTCCCGTAGCCATTTTCCTCAAAAGTCTGCTGTTAGGCCCAGAGGGGAAAGCAGAGCTTGCATGCTTGCTTTCATGTGACTCTAATTGTGTTTGAGAAATTGATGAAGCTAATTGTGTGAAAGAAATTAAATATTCTAATTGAAGAGCAGCAACTGTGTATCAGCTGATAGGATTCTACCCTCTCATTATTCCAGGAAGGTCATGACAGTCTCTGTGGGGGGTGTTCCTTTCTGACCTCATTGGGTCAGCTGGAAGGCTAGGCAGATGTTTACTTTAGGCCATTCACGAGCTGAAGAATGTATGCAGTCTAATGAACTAAAGTCTAGTCTATAAAAACATTTAACCAACAAAACACATTTAATCACCTTCTATGTTATCCTAAAAGCCATTAGAATTCTACTAATGCATGCAGCTTCCTTGGCTTTCAATGAAGTATGTAGAAAGACTTGAGCAATACTAAAATTCTGTAGTTTATTGCATAGTTATTTAAGGTGTCAAGTGGCATTAATATCCTTGTTTCTGGAACAGTTTAGTTAAAAGAATGGAAAGATCATGAATCTATCTTTAGAAGCCTAAAGCTGAAAGCAGAGAAATTGCTTATCATATAATGTCTGCATTAAAAGGTTAGTCACTTGTCAACAGAGAGCGTCAAATACCAGTGATTAGGAAACAACAATCACCCTTATGCGATTGTGTGAGCTTTCTGAATTGCACCTGGTTCAGTCACCTTAGGACCAGAGGTGGGATTCAAATTTTTTTACTACCTGGTTCTCTGGGTGTGGCTTGGTGGGCATGGCTTGGCTTGGTGGGCGTGGCTTAGTGGCAGTGACTGTAAAATTCTTCCCAAACAGCTGGGACACGGGAGGCAGAGAATAGATGGGGGCGGGGCCAGTCAGAGGTGGTATTTACCGGTTCTCCAAACTACTCAAAATTTCCGCTACTGGTTCTCCAGAACTGGTCAGAACCTGATGAAACCCACCTCTGCTTAGGACATCAATCCAATCATCCACTGGGCCACTGATTAAACTCTTAAGTTTATACCCCCAGCTCTGGATATCTAATTCAGTTTCCAAGCAATTTAGGGTATTTTTATTGATTGAACAATTTTGTATACACTTTGGGTGTAATCTTTGGGTGTCTCGGATTGATTGATTGATTGGTTGGTTGGTTGGTTGGTTCGATTTATATGCTGCCCTTCTCCGGAGACTCAGGGTGGCTTACAGTGCGTTAAGCAATAGCCTTCATACTTTAGTATATACCTGCTTAGTAGGGCTTTCGGCCCCCCCTAAATGGTGTTCTTTTTTATACAAAGTCAGCTTATTGCCCCCACAATCCGGGTCCTCATTTTACCTACCTCGAAAGGATGGAAGGCTGAGTCAACCTTGAGCCTGGTGAGATTTGAATTTGAAGTAATTGCAGGCAGCTGGTGTTACTTAACAGCACTTTAATCTGCTGCACCACCAAGGCTCTTACTGGTGCAATGCATCCACAGGACTCTTTAATCATGCCTGCATACCTTATCAAACAAAGCATGTTACTTCCAGCACATTTTCACACATCACCAAATACAACATAGCAAAAAGCAGGGTAATTCCTCTTCTTATGGAAGCCCAAGAAGGTCAGGTATTTAATCTTGGTAATGTAAACTTATTGATTGATTGATATCCCAACTTTATTATATTTACAAATAATTCCAGGCAGTGAATGTTATCTATCTATCTATCTATCTATCTATCTATCTATCTATCTATCATCTATCTATTTATCCATTCATCTATCTGTCTGTCCGTCCGTCCGTCCGTCCATCCATCCATCCATCCGTCTGTCCGTCCATCCATCCATCCATCCATCCATCCATCCATCCATATACCCATCCATAATCTCCCTCTCCCCCCCTCTCTCTTGTCTGTCTGTCTAATTTATTGGCCGTCCATCAGTGGTTGTTTCAAAAAATGTTACTACCAGTTCTGTGGGTGTGGGTTGGTGGGTGTGGCATAGCTTGGTGGGCATGGCAGGGGAAGGATACTTTAAAATCTCCATTCCCTTCCCAATCCAGGGGAAGGTTACTGCAAAATCCCCATTTCCTCCTGATCAGCTGGGACTTGGGAGGCAGAGAATAGATGGGGATGGGATCAGTCAGAATTTTTACTTCCGGTTTTCCGAACTACTCAAAATTTCTGCTACCGGTTCTCCAGAACTGGTCAGAACCTGCTGAAACCCACCTCTGCTGTCCATCATGCCTCAGGATGACCTTGGGTGGCCAATCATAATCCTTTCCCCACAACAACAACCCTGTGTCATGAGTTGGGCTGAGAAGTCACTGGCCCAAAGCTACTAAGCTAAACGGATCTTGCAATAAAAACTCCCGTTTTTTTATCTACATTAGACTTGCATTGTTTAGAAATCCACTTGGTATCCTCTAGCACTTATACTGTGACACTGAAGAATCTTCACTGAGGCAGTTTTTTAAGCGGGACTCCTTGAGGAGCCGCGCATCTTGTCTACAAAGGCTACAAGAAGTGGTGAAATGGGAAATATTTCAGGACCAAGACCAGTTCCTGCACTGTTGAGCAGAAAGTGACAAGATTCACCAATAGTTTCAGCAGCTAAACCAAGATGCATAATTCTTTTTGCGCCAAGGGATGCATCTCATGTTAGCTAGTGGAATGTGCTTAAACAATATTTGCTTTAATTTCATTTACACTTTATTAAATGTTTAATACTGCCGCTCTCCAGTTGTGTGTTTAATCATTTCTTTCCTCTGTCACATTAAAAAATACAACGGTGACAACTTTTGAAGAATTCTGAGGGCTGTACCCATAGATCCCTAGGCCACACGTTGTGCCTTTCTCATTATGCATGATCAATGCCTATTCCCCAAATCATCAAGATTTCTTTTATGAGCATTTTAATCCTACATCTGTCCTAATAAATTCAGTATTCATTCATTTCCCAAATAAGTAGTCATAGATTACAGCCTCCAGTTCTCTGCTGTTTCTAGGCTGGTATATATATTTGTAGTTCTAATAGAGTTCAGGAATGTATTTTCATCATGACAATTTTTAGCATACGTACTGTTGAATTATTGTAAAACAATTAAAATTAATTAATTAATGTTAATGCCCGCTAGTTGAGGAGAACAAATCTAGCTTAAAGGTTCTTTTTTAATGGATTAAAGCCTGATTGCTTTTCACACATAAGAATGCAAGGAGGAGTCTTCCAAAGAAGATGATGTAGCATATATTTCCTTTTAATTGTTTAGTTTGAGAGAACTGACAGCTCATTAGGGAATACGCTGTTAGATGAGTGTGCCTTCACATAACTTGTATTAACTTCTTTATGCCTAGAACTATTAGAATCCACCTCGCGAAAAAAAAAAATACTATTACAGGCTGGGAATTTTAACACTGACTACATGCATCTACATTGTGTTAAAATGTTGCACTGCATTAATTAATTTCTAATTTTACATAAATTCAGGGAAAGTGGCTGGAGTAGTGTCCCAAAATATGCAAGGAGTCCATTTACTTTACCTTAAGTTCCGAACAGATTTGGAGTGTAATAACATCGTTGTATTGTTTTTACATTTTAGACAGGGCCGATGGGCATAACCTCTCATCACCCTGAGAAGGATTTCAACTGTTTCCATTCCACAAAAAAATGTGAACAGTTCCTACATGGCACTACATGGAATTTCTATTGAATGTAATGGATTTTAATTCCTGCTAACATTCTATATGATTGCTTTTAGTACAAGTAGTCCTCGACTTACGACCACAATGGAGCCCAAAATTTACATTGCTAACCGAGACAAGTGTTAAGTGAGATTTGACCCATTTGATGACCTTTTTTTTGCCACTGTTGTTAAGTGAATCATTTCCATTGTTAAATAAATAACATGGTTGTTAAGTGAATCTGGCTTCCCCATTGACTTTGCTTGTCGCAAGGTCAGAAAAAGTGATTGCATGTCCCCAGGAGACTGCAACTGTCATAAATATGCATCAGTTGCCCAACGTCTAAATTTTGATCACATGACCTTGGGGATGCTGCAATGGTTATAAGTGTGAAAAACAGTCATAAGTCATAAGTCACTCTTTTCACTGCCATTGTAACTTCGAACGGTCATTAAACAAAGTTTGTTTTAAGTCAAGGACTATCTATATTTGATAATGAGAGACCTTTATCCCAACAAATGAAAATAGTCAGAAATTATTTTTTTAAAGGCCCTAAATTATTTAGCCCTTATTATTAAAGCTATATCATTCATTCATACATACAGACATACACACCTTCAAACCAGTATTGACTCCTAGTGACTGTCTGGACAAATCCCTTAAGTTTTCTTGGTTTTGGAAAGTGTTTGCCATTGCCTCTTTCCTAAGGCTGAGAGAAAGTGACTGGCCCAAGCTTACCCAGCTGACTTTGTTCCTAAAGCAGGATTAGAACTCATGATCTCTGGTTTCTAGCCTGATACCTTAACCACTACACCAAATTGGCTTTTTGTATCTAATAGTGTGAAGATATATGTGTGAAGATATAGAGATATATCATAGGATATAGGAGATATATAGACTATATATAGAAGATATTATGTACCATCAAATCATTGTCAAATTTTAGTGATCACATAGATTTATCAGAGATATAGGTTGCAAGATATAATTTTACAGATATATCAACTAAACACTGCCAAGGACTTTTACAAAATTCTTCTTGGAGGTGTCTTTTATTTTCAACATTCTGTTGTTCATTCCCAATTCTACAAATCCTTAATGGATTGAAATAACAATGATTCCTTCCATCTATAATCTGGTCATCCAAGAAGCAGAAGGAGATGATTATGGATGATTTGAATCCAAGTTTAGCAAGGAAAGCATTGGCTGGCTCTTTATAGAATTACGCTGGGCAAGCAGCCTTCTTCTCTCCATACAATGTCCCATTGTACGTCACATTGAGGTGCTCAGTACTTTGAGACTACACAACTAACAATTGGTGGGAAAACAGTCAATTTCAGTGGTATGTTTTTCCTCCTCTTAACCCCAAAAAGGACAGAAATGGAGCAGAAGACTTCTAGAACAGTGGTTCCCAACCTTTTTTTGGCCACGCCCCATTTAAGCACCTTTAAAAATCCTCATCCCCACCCCCGTGACATATAATTCTTACTGTACTCAAAAAGTGAACTCTAATCACGCGGAGGAAGCCTAAAAGGCCATTAACTTGGTTTAAACATGGTTCAAATTGCCCCCATTAAAAATCAAATTGCCCACCTGTGGGGCATGGGCCCCACGTTGGGAACCACTGATCTAGAAGAAACATTTTCCTTTTTTTCTATTAAGCTTCCTCAGTCCATCCAA
Organism: Ptyas mucosa; assembly: GCA_012654045.1. Lineage (NCBI taxonomy): Eukaryota > Metazoa > Chordata > Lepidosauria > Squamata > Colubridae > Ptyas > Ptyas mucosa. Next base: position 34,302,822 of record WNWU01000004.1, read on the forward strand.
ATAATTCCAAATCAGGTTGCCAAAATTTATTTGTTGCATAAATATGATCCAATTCTGGAGATTTTGGAAGGGTTGAGCACAGAAGTAGAAATTGTTTGCACCAATTCCCATCCTGAACAAAACAAGCTACACAATTCAGCTCTTTCTGATGACTTCATCCCATTTGTGAAGACATCCTGTGGCTACCCAGATGATTGAGTGAGTGAGTTGTATTTTCCAGTCCCCCTTTCCCATCTACCCCCATACAATTCTTTCTAATGAGGCTCTCACCTCGGCCTTTCCCTGAAGTCTTGTGTGACTGTCAGCTTGCAGATTCAACAGATGGGTTTTAATAGTTGTATGAAAATGCTCAGCACTGTGCGTTGAACTAGAAGAAGTGGATGATTTAAATGAATGCCTTGTCACCACAAAGGAGTTCATTTAGTATGATATTTCTGCCAAACGTGTTCTTCTCATGTGGGCTGATTATTTGGCTTACTCAAAAAGCACAGTGCTTATTCTTCCTTTCAACGCAGTGGGAAGTAAAAAGCCACTGGGCAAACTGGGACCACCTGCCCATGACTTCTATACGCTGGCCAAATGTTTAGTGAATTAGGGCTATAAAGTCCCAAATAACATGTAATTGATGTTGAATGGTTCCACAGCCATGTCTTGGGTGGGAGAAATGACCTTTCTTGTACATTTCTTGGAAACAGTTGTTCCTTGTGATTGCAATTCAAAAGATTAGACTTCATCGTGTTCTTTTCTATTTCCATATAAAAAACACATCATGGATTTGGACTGGCCTATGGAAGCCAGCCAAAACCAAAAGAAAATGGAGGATTTTGAAAGAATGTGTGTGAGTAGAGGAGGTGTGGCACTATGTAAACCTGATTTTTTAATCACAATGTTATTAAAATTACCAAAATATAAAATACCAGTGAAAATAAAGATAGAAAAATGGGGTGTGGGCAGGGGGGAAATGCTCCCAGTTTTGACCGGATCACCCGATCCGGTAGCAATGGTAGCGGATGGTTCGGAGAATTGGTAGCAGAAATCCCTGTGCCCCCCCCCACCACCACCACCATGCCCAGCTGAGGATTTTTTATTATTATTATTATTAAAAGCATTTTTTCTACAACTTCTTCCACCAAAAAAATGCTTTTAAAAGTAGGGGGAAAAGCCTCTGATGATCGTGCGGCCCAGCTGGGATGTCAGAGGCTTTTCAAAGCATGTTTTTCTGCAACCTCTTCCCTGGAAGAGGTTGCAGAAAAAAATGCTTTAAAAGTCTCTCTGGCGATCCCAGTTGAGTTGCCTGATCATCAGAGAGACTTTTCAAAGCATTTTTTAAAACAATCAGGCAACTCAGCTGGGATCGTCAGAGAGACTTTTAAAGCATTTTTTTCTGCAACCTCTTCAGCAGAAGAGGTGGTTAAAAAAATGCTTTGAAAAGGCTCTGACGATCCCAGCTGTGTTCCTGATCGGCAGAGGCTTTTCAAAGCATTTTTTTGCATTTGCAGAAAAAATGCTTTGAAATGTTAAAAAAAAAAAGAGTTGGCCATGCCCACCCAGTCACATTACTCCCCCCTCCACCAAGCCACGCCCACAGAACTGGTAATAACAAATTTTATATTTCACCCCTAGGTGTGGGGCAGGGGTGGATTCTACCGGTTCATAACGAGGCCGCGCGCATGCTCAGAAGCTTCCTGATGACCTTGGGGTCAGTGAGCGGAGCTCTTGCCAGTTTTACTACCGGTTCTATAGAATCGGTCTGAACCGGGGGCAACCCACCACTGGTGTGGGGGGGGGGGCAAGAGAGAAGAAGAAAAAAGGAAAGGGGGGGGGGGGGAAGCATTAACTTCCAACATTTTTCAACCCAGTAGAATAAAATTGATAAAATCACAGCATCAATTTTATTTTTGCATCGTAAACCTGATTCTTCTTTGCAAGCCAAAGGAACTAGGAGTGACCTTTCATACTGGCAAGGCATTTTGTAGCCACACATGCCATATGGGTAAAATGCAAAGAGCTTGTTATTACCCTGAAAGCCTTATGCGGCTGTGATGTAAGCTATTTGAGACAAAGCCTCTTTTTCTACTCTACCTGCCTCTTATTGAGATAATAGAGGCTTATGCACAGGTCCTGCTCTAATTCTTTGGAACGAAGTGCTTGCTTTAGTTAAGAAGCATCCCTCTTTTGTTAACTTTCCCAAAAGCTTTAAAACATACACTTTTCAAAAAGCCATTTAATTGTTGGTTTATTTCCAATATCCCTGGCTCTGATTTGGGTTTTATTTATTTTTTATTGTAACCCGGCAAGAGCACTTATCAGTGGATGGGATAATAAGCAAAGAATTGAAAGGACAGGGGGACCAGATATTTTTTAGGAAAGGCTATTTTGAGGTTATTTTGGGGGATGCGGTGGCTCAGTGGCTAAGATGCTGAGATTTTCGATTGAAAGGTCAGCAGTTCAGCGGTTCAAATCCCTAGGGCCACATAACGAAGTGAGCTCCCATTACTTGTCCCATCTTATGCCAACTTAGCAGTTCAAAAGCACGTAAAAAATGCAAGTAGAAAAATAGGGACCACCTTTGGTGGGAAGGTAACAGCGTTCCATGTGCCTTTGGTGTTTAGTCATGCTGACCACATGACCATGGAGATGTCCTCGGACAACGCTGGCTCTTTGGCTTTGAAATGGCGATGAGCACCGCCCCCTAGAGTCGGAAACAACTAGCACATATGTGCGAGGGGAACCTTTACCTTTACCTTTATTTTGGGGCCAGGAACTAGAGATGTTCACTTTCCACCATCTCTTCCCACTTGGCAGATATTACCCAGGAACTCTGAATATATACCCTGTTGTGACATTCCTCTGGGGTACGCAAGACATCAATATGCAGAGGCTAGGGGAGCATCAGATGAAGAAGTTTTTCACCTCTTCTCAACGTGTGAAATACAGCAAGCAGTGTCACTTCAGAAGGCAAGTGAAGCAGACTCCCAGATTTAAATTATTCCTCCATTCAATAAGAAAATAGGAAGTAATGATCAAGGACATCACAAAGCTTTTCCCCTGGTATGTTCAGGTTCCCTTTGCTGTTACTTTATAATGGTTGGGATTATTCATTCATGAGAGTCTGCATTTCTTGTCAGATCGTTTCAGGAAGAGGTAGTACTAGTTTCTTTTTCTGTTCCTTCTTTCCATCTAGCAACTGATGTTATGATTGCTTTCTGTGCCTCTCCCTAGCAATGCTACTTTATGAACTGGTCTTTGACAGCAAGCATTTAGAAATACAATAACTCCCCAGGACTCTAGCATGTTAAAAAGGAAGGCTATCTTATCTCTATCTGAAATTGTAGCAGATGGTAAATGAGCTCCCTCTGGTTCAAGTAGCATAGATAGTAGCTCAGATAGAAGACATTACTCCTTCTCTCACTGAATTCAAGTGACTGCATGCCTATCCGTTTGTAAAACTGCTCCAAAAGTGATGAAATGCATTCTCCCCCCAGCTTTTTCCATTTGAATGCAGGAAATTGTCAATGCCTCATTAGTGACATTGACGTAGGAAGTGGGAATTACTGACAGTGTTGAAAGATGCCATTCCTGGATAACTATTGGCCGGTCTTCGACCTTCCCTTTGTAGTGCATCTTATTGAGCTAATGATCTCAGATCAACTTTGCAGTACTTTATAGGAAGTGGATCAGTAGTGAGTTTCAAATCCCGACACTACCGGTTCGCTATTGGGAGCGTGTGGCACTTCTGCACATGCACAGAAGCTTCTGCGCATGCGCAGAGCATTTTTGATGTCATCTGGGCAGGTGGCCGGAGTCTCCCATTGCTACTACCAGTTTGCCTGAACTGGGGCAAACCGAGGGCAACCCACCACTGAAGTAGATTATTGGGAGCCTTTTCAGCCTAGGTTTAGGCCTGGGTTTGGGATGAAGATGATATTGGCCATTGTCTTGAATGACCCATGTCAAGACCTGCATAGCAATAATGCACCATTTTGGTCCTACTGAACCTCTCTGCAGTTTTTCATAGCATCAATCACAGTATCTTATTGCACTATCTGCAGAAATTGAGGGTAGGAGCATTATTTTACAATAGTTTCACTCTATCAGAAGGTAGTTACAAATTGTGGTGAGGGAAGAGAAGTTGGCCTCGTGGTCCTTATCCTGTTTCAGATTTCAAATTCACACACATTCAGTTGCTAGGTGATAATAGCAAGTTACTCAGGTCTGAACAGATAACAGGAGCCAAGGAAAGAAATGAAATGTAAAGAGTCTCTGGAAAAGAAAGCTTGCCTGAGTGGTTTAATCTGTGGGACCACAGAGAAAAATAGTGAAAATCCAATCCAAAATCCAGAGTCAACCAGTCCAAGGCCAGAGTTTTATAATCAAGAGTCACAAGAATAACACACTACAGCAGGAAATTAGATAGCTGGTTTTAAAAGAGTAACGCTTTTCAGGGTTACCTCTTGTAATCATGATTCTTCCTTGCTTGGCAAGAAGCCTTATTGGGCATCTTTGTTCTGCTCTCTTAGTCTAAGGGCTTGGAGACCCATGCATCATCATCATCTCCAGCTGTTGCTCCAGCTGTTCTGATGGCTTTGTATTTGATCAGCCTCAAGTGATTCCTGACTTGGTATCACCTCAGCCTGACATGTCACTGATTCAGCTAGAGCAGCTTTATTAGAATCTGAACTATGGTCCATAATGGCCTTGACATTAAGGGAGTGGTTCTCTTTCCCTCTTTTTTTTAACATCTATATTATACTGCTGGGAAAAGACACTCTACAATTTGATAATATCAGTATTCTGATGCTTCCCAATTGTAAATGCTACCATGGGCTGTTTGTCAACATTATTTCTAGTGGCTAGAGCAGTGTTTCCCAACCTTGACCCTTTGAAGATGTATGGACTTCAACTCCCAGAATTCCTCAACCAGGCATACTGGCTGGGGAATTCTGGGAGTTGAAGTCCATGCATCTTAAAATAGCCAAGGTTGGGAAACACTGGGCTAGAGACTGTCATGGTCTGGATGGGAGAGAACAGATTGAAGTTGAACTTTGGTAAGTTGGAATTGATGTTGATATATAAGAGAGCCATGTCACCATCAGAGTTGTTCCTTGATGGACAAGCACCATGCATTATTTTTAGTTCTAGTCCAATTTTAGGCTTGAAAGTTCTAGTTCTACCTTAGGCATGGAAGTTCTAGACCTACCTTACGCATGAAAGACAGCTGGGGAACTTTGGCCCATAACTCTCTCTCAGTTTAACCCACCTCACAGAAGGAAATAGGAGGAGGAAGGAGTTTTAGGAGTTTTAAGCTATTTATAAAAATAACAAATGTGGAATAATACGTAAATATCAGGAAAACAGATTTGAAACTTGGGAGTCCTCCTAGACCAGGGCTGTCAAACTCCCGGTCCATGGGCCGGATGGATCATGCACTGGCCACGTCCATGCCAGGTTTAGTGAAGGGGGGAAAAGTCCCGATACGTCATGTGATGCCACCGTGACGATGTGAGTTTGACACTCCTGTTTTAGACTCATAATTCCTGCTGGCACAGCAGATGAAATGGGTAGACACACAGGGTTCTCTGCCCAGCTTCAACTCAAATGTTACTGGGCAGAAGAATTTAGCTGGAGCAAATAGTTACCCAAATAGACTGTTGTAACATGGTACAAGTGGAGTTGTCTTTAAAGACTACTCAGAAACTACATTTGGTCCAAAATACAATAGCCTACAGACTTACTGGCTACCAGTGTTGGAAGCACAGTTGATTTTAAGACTCTGACCTGCTTGGTAGTTGGTTTCCAGGTACAAATTAAGATGCTGGCTTTGACCTAGAAAGCCCTTGATTCGTGGACTCCGGAACCTCTGGCTCTTATTGCAGCCATTCCACCTAACTGATCAGACAAAACAGGGAAAAATTGGTACAAATCTCACATTTTCAGAGGACTTGGATGAAATGACAAGGCACTGCTCCATTTCTTGCAGTGCCAATGCTGGGAACAGCCTCTTGCTAGAAATCAGGCTAACTTTTTTTTTTTTTTTTGTTATTGTTGATAGCTGAATAACTGTTGAAGAAAAAGTTGTTCAAGAGAACCTTCTCCTGATTTTATGATGCCATCTTTAACTTCAGTTGTATTGCCTTTTTTTTGTTGCTTTTGGCTTGGTGTTGCTTTTATAAGTGTTATTTATGATGTTTTGGTATAGCTTTAGATAGTCCCATGGATGTTGCCATTGATGTTTTAAATTCTCCTTTTATATTCTATCTAACCTGCAGAGGATCTTTGTGATTGCAGTGGAATAGAAATGCAATAAATCAATCAACCATTGGATAAAAGTAAAGTTAATAAGAAGGCTGATCCACACAGCCTAAACCAGTGATGGCTAACCTTTTCCTGATCGAGTGCCCAAAGCATGTGCATCTGTGCATGAATGTGTGCACCCGAACCCGCAAAATGCAATGTGTATGTGGCCCCCATGAATGTGTCCCACCTCCCCATGCATGCATGAGTGCCCACCTTCACCCGCCCCATCCCCAGTGCATCCGCACATGCCCCTCCCCACTGCACATGCACGTGTGGCCCTCCACATGCATCCCGCCTCCCCATGCATGCGTGCGCAGCCCTACCACACGTGCCCCACCTTCCTCTGCATGTGTGTGTGGGCCCACCGCATGCGCCCCACCGACCCGTATGCGCAGCAGAGACCTGAATACCAGCTGGCCAGCGGGAGGTACACGCACATGCGCAGCGGAGCTGAACTGGGGCAACAGCTCGCTTGCCCACAGAGAGGGTGCTGCGTGCCATCTCTGGCACATGTGCCATAGGTTTGCCATCACGGGCCTAGACTGTGTTCATAAGTAATGACATTTGAATTACCTATCACAACTACATAGGAGATAATAGCAATAGCACTTAGACTTATATACCTCTCCATAGTCCTTTACAGCACTCTCTGAAAATGCTATGGATATATCTATGGAAATAGTATATTCATAGATTTTTTTTTCCAATCATGGATTGGAAAACAATTGCATCAAAGCTAATTTGTATTTGGATAATAAGTGTTCATCTATTATTCAAATAAGAGTCAATGTAGAAGATGACCAAGCTGAGCCTGAGGAAGGGGTAAAGCATGTCATCAGTTTAGTGTCCCTTCACACCCACAAGAGATCTAAATCGAGCCCTCCTTGAATTCCATTGACTCTTAACTAGCACCAATTTGCCTTCACCATTAGTAATTCAGAATCTTGTAAAAAGATAGGAGGAAATAAACCTGTTCTCATTTGAACAATCTTGATTCCTGATTTCTTGAGCCAGACAAAATTTGATCTAGTGATTAAGACACCAGGCTAGAAATCAGGTGTCTGAGTACTAGTTCTGCCTTAGGCAAGAAAGACAACCAGGTGACTTTGGACCAGTCTCTCTGCCTATCTACCTCATAGGCTGGCTGTTGTGGGGAAAATAGGGAAGGAGCTCAGTGGTGGGTTTCAAATTTTTTTACTATTGGTTCTGTGGGTGTGGCTTGGTGAGCGTGGCATGGCTTGATGGGCATGGCAGGGGAAGAATACTATAAAATCTCCATTCCCACCCCACTCCTGGGGAAGGATAATGCAAAATCCCCATTTCCTCCTGATCAGCTGGGACTCGGGTGGCAGAGAATAGATGGAGGTGGGGCCAGTCAGAGGTGGTATTTACCGGTTCTCTGAACTACTCAAAATTTCCGCTACTGGTTCTCCAGAATTGGTCAGAACCTGCTGAAACCCACATCTGAAGGAGCTATGAGTTGTTTGTAAAAATAATAAAGGTGAGAAATAATAACAAACAAACCAATAAAGAAATATCTAGCCAAAATTCCAGGACAGATTTCTTTAAACCCAAAGATGAAAAATCTTCCAGAATGAAGTCGTGTAGATACCATTAATCTTGCCTGCTCTAGGCCACAAAATGTGATTTCCATGCAAATGCCATTATCTGTATTTATTTCTACACCAGTGGAACATAATACTCACAGTTCCCTTTTTCCCCCTCTTCCTTTCTTCAGAAAATAAAAGCATCTCTTTTATCGTCTGACTAGTATCTCTGAAACAGGTTAAAAGTACTGAATGAGAGAGAGTGATCTTTTCTTTTCAGCGTCATTAGTCATGGCTCCTTGGGGACAGTCATGCTGGCTCGCTGTTCTGGTACAACTTGGAGAGAAGAGTCATTGGCGGTTCTGTCATTGCTGACTTGCCAAAGATACAAACATTGCTTTCACTGTATCTATTTTTTTTCACCTCCTATGCTTCTATCCCTTTGTCTGTGACTGAACAATGAAGCAACTGTTTTAGTTGTAGTCCTCTAGTGCTTTGGCCTGTCAAAGTAACGCTGCCATTGGTGCTAGCCTTAGTAGCTTTCCCATGCTGTTTTCAATGGCAAGTGAAGTTAAAATGCAGCTATTAAGGCTTTATAGACGTTGGTGGCTCAACCACTGAGGGTCTTTGGGCAGGGCAATAACCCCAGAAGACTTGGTTCTGATTAAATATATTTCACAGTTTTCTGATGCTTGATCTTTTGCTGCTTACATTGGAAAACTTCAGCTAGTTAACTTGCGAAAAGAGAAGAAAGGGCAGGAAAAGAAAGACATTTTCAAAAGGGTTGCTTATTAGAGATACACCACTCAGAAGTGTGTTTGAATTTTCACGCAAATAGCTTTTGAATTCACAAACTGATATTGAAATAGCGCTAACATGAAGTTTGGGTTCGAAGAAAAATGGAACTGGCACATGCATCCCTTTTTAGTGTGGGTTACTAAATAGATTCCAGTCCTGATTCTGGTAATATCATTTTACTGAATAAAAAAGCATGGACTGTTAGCTCTTGGAACAACCTCTGTACAAACTTTAATCAGGGAAAGAGAATCTTTGGCATGTCAATTTTGATGAACTACAATCCTGATCATCTTATGATATTGGCAACACCAGTTCAGCACCACGTGGAGCCATAGGTTCTGCAGTTGTGGTTGAAATCCATATACACCGAAAACTGTTTGTATCTGTTTGATTCTATATAACTTTTGATTGGGCAAAATGATAAATTGCGAAGGGAAGGAAGGAAGGAAGGAAGGAAGGAAGGAAGGAAGGAAGGAAGGA
>WNWU01000004.1:34311953-34326864 GCA_012654045.1 Ptyas mucosa
GGAAGGAAGGAAGGAAGGAAGGAAGGAAGGAAGGAAGGAAGGAAGGAAGGATTTCTGAGGCTCCCTGCCAACTTCCCACAAGGATACTCAATGGAGAAGCTGGCAAGAAGCCAGATGTCGCTCCCATTCTCACTGCTTTTTTTTGCCCACCCATGATCATGTTTTGATAAAGAAATATTGCTGAAATGGTGACTCAATGGGGCACAGATTGTCTAGTATCATTTACTTTCATGCCCATCTTTTGAAAGTCAACTCCCATGAACTTGAGAAAACTGAAATTCGGGGGGAAATACCCTGAAGATCAGTTGATAGCCTAAAAAAGGCCCAATTAAATAGAATTATTCTTGCAATTACACTGGATACTTGCTATTAGTCATTGATTCAAATACTCTGTTTGGGGAACACCCACATTAAAGGTTTTCTATAGTTTCCTTTTGTATCTGCCTGGAAACCTTTATTTACAAAATCCAAGCAGAATCTAATTTTATCATACAAATAATCAAACTTTGAACAAGTATTTTCTTTAGAACCAACTGCATATATTTTTAGACTATCAGGTTAAAAATTGTATTTTTTTTCTTTTGTTCAATCATCTCTGATTTTTGGAGGCTACCTGGCCAAATCCCTGCAATTTTCTTGTCAAGGATTTTTTCCTCCCAGAAGTGGTTTGCCATTGCCTCCTGCCTAGGACTGACAAAAAGTGACTATGCCAAGATGGAACTAGCCTTAATTACTGTACCAAACTGGTTCTCAAAATGGGCAAATAGTTTTCTTTAAAAAGAATAAGTAAATGCCTTGAAAATAAGCAAGTTTCATGTCTTATTTGCTTCGATGTAGTTTTCATATATGTATTCATCCTAGTTCCTTCCAGAAATTTTGTATTATCATCCTTTTATTTTTTTGAAATAATTTTATTAAATGTCATTAAATTAAAAAGAAAAAGCTAATATAAATAAAAAATAAGAGTAAAAAGAAAATATAGAAAGTGCTGAAAAGAAGGAATAATAGAAAGAAAATAAAAATAGAAAGGAATGAGAAATATAGTAAAGAAAATACACACAAACACACACACACACTTTACTATATTTCTCATTCCTTTTTCTATTTTTCTATATATGCAACTTTTCCCTTTATCACAATAAATGTAAATAATTTTAACAACATACCACCTATTCTTAAAATATATTCTTCTTCCCGTATGTAATATTTTATTTATAAACAAAACTTTAAAGCCTCATCATTCATTTCTAGTCAGCAAAATTCCATTCAGAGATAGCAAGCAGAAATAACAACATTTCTATATTATCATTGATTGAATAAACCAACTTTATATTCTTTCCTTTTATTTTAACAATCTTGGTCTTTAATTCCTTTAAATAATCAAATCAAATAAATCAAACTTGATTTCTTTTCTTTTTCTTTTTGTCTTGTTTCACAAAATTCTTCAAAACTTTAATGACTCTCTTTTGTACATCCAGAATAGAAAAGTTATCCAAGTTATCCAACTCATTTTTTTACTTTATTTGTTTGGGTTTTTTTAAAAAAATTAAGATATCAACTGATTTCATATTATATCCAATATACCATCTTTTTCCAGATCATTCTTAGACCCTTTCATTTTTTAGTTCATGTTCAAATCAATTTCATTCGTGCCTGGTAGAATTTATTCCTCTTCCATAGGATTGTTTACACAGTCTATCAATTAGAAGAGCCGTGGTGGCGCAGTGGTTAGAATGCAGTACTGCAGGCCAACTCACTGCTCACTCCAGGAGTTCGATTCTGAATGGCTCAAGGTTGACTCAGCCTTCCATCCTTCCGAGGTCAGTAAAATGAAGAGCCAGTTTGTTGGGGTCAATATGCTGACTCTGTAAACCGCTTAGAGTGGATATAAGTGCTATTGCTATTATGATACACTTGCTTGAAATTAACATTTGAGTCCTTTGTTCACAAATATTCTTCAATTCATCCAGTTTCAAAGTATTTTTCTCTATTCTACATTAACAAATTGAATTTAAGTGTACTTCTCCCTTAATGGTAATCATTAGTTCCTTCCGGTTCCCTTCTGGTTTTGTCCAACTTCAAAATCTTTTCCTATCCTCTCTTTTTTTTTCAAATTCAAAATAATAAATGTTTCTCACTTATTTTTAAATGTACTATGATATTAACTGGTCGATTTAACCTTTGCACATTGTGGTCCTTAGGGACTTAAATGTTTTTTAGTAACAATGATAAATGTTGACTTTAGCAACTTATTCTACTAAATGAAGGTTTTTCAGCAATGTTCAAATTGAGTCCACAGTAACAGTGTCCATAGTAGTTGAGATATACATTTTTATAAGGCATATTGTAAATTCAAGATTATACTTGATGTGCCTGCTGGATTCAATATCTTATAAAGAGCATCTTATAATTGTACATTTATGGCAGTCAAATTTGGATCCAGCATAGAATTCTATAAGGAAAATGTTATGATAGCTCTTCTTGATTTACACTTTAGGATTTGTACTGGAAAATTGATTTTCTAGCTCAGTTAGGGGTACAGACAGTTATGAATTCACATTATCTGTCTTGGATTCCAATATAGAAAATTCACATACTACTTGCCAGATTGAAAGCATGACATTTCTAACACAAATGGATCATTTCTACCTGAAGCACCTTTTTTTTTTTTATTGAGAATTGCAGTGTTATACCTGAAATGGCAATAAAATTTAAGAATCCGTGTATAACCTGCAATTATCCAAAACACAATAGTGGATAACAGAATAACACAACTGTTTATAAAGTTACCATACCAGTAACTTCTGCGTGGGAGCATTTTCATTTGGTCTACCTGCATTTCAATTTACTTGCCTGCCCAACTGTTTTTGACAACAGACAATTTGATTGTTAAAGAAATCTTAAGTAAGTGTATGTATGTGTGTATCTTTATTGTATGCTAATTGTTTAATGTTCACTGGCATGACAGGTATAATGAAAGGTTGGTTAAGAAAAATTATACAGTGGAGAGTTCAACATAATTAGTCAATGCAGTGCCTAAAGTACAAAACAGATTTGCTTAGCAGAAATCAATGGAAAAGAAAACTGAAAGGATAGTAGGGAAAATGGAAATTGCTATGTAGAAGTAAACCCAAAGGCAGGGGTGGGAAACTAATTTTCCCAATGGACCACATGAGAAACGGGCTGTTGGGGAGGGCTGAACCAATATGACCAACACATTACTGTGAAGGCATGCAAACACATATGCAAATTGGAAAAAGTCACCTTCAAAATAAAAGCAATGTAGTTGTATTGTGTGTATGGTGTGCACTTATTTATATTTACAGAATACAGAATAACAGTAGGAAACTCTATAACATTTCTGGCAAATGGCTGTTCAGTCTCTTCTTGAAATCCTTCAGTGATGCTCCCACAACTTCTGAAGGGCAAGCTGTTATGTTAGTTGATTGTTCTCACTGTCAGAAAATTTCTCGTTATTTCTAGGTTGAATCTCTCCTGGATCAGTTTCCATCTATTGTTCCTTGTCTGACCTTTGGGTGCTTTGGAAAATAGATTGTCCCCTTCCTTTTTGTGACAGCCCCTCAAATATTGGAACACTGTTATTATGTCACCTTCTCTTCACTAGACTAGCCATGCCCAGTTCTTACAACTGTTCTACATATGTTTTAGCCTCCAGGCCCATAATCATCTTTATTGTTTTTCTCTGCACTCTTTCTAGAGTCTCAACATCTTTTTTATATGGGTGCAGTATGCTAGGTATGGCCTTACTAAGGCTTTATAAGGCCACCCCTAGAATACTGATTTCTAATTTCCTATTCCTAATTTCCTATTCCTAATTTCACACGGGCCAGACAGGGACAGCCAAAGGACTAGGTGTGGCCTGGGGGCCTTCAAATGCCCAGGTATGCCCAAAGGCTTGGTGTATTTCTAGGGAATGAGAAATAAGATACCACATTTTTCGGAGAATAAGACGTACCTTTTTTCCCCAAAAAAGAGGGTGAAAATCTGGGTGCGTCTTATACTCCAAATGTAGCCTCACCCAGCTTCTCAAACGGAGGTTTCAGAGGCTGAAAAAAGCATCAGAAAAGAAGCTTCAGAAAAAAGCCTCCAAACAGAGCTTCAGAAGCTTTTTTTCTAAAGCTATTTCGGAGGCTTTCAGAGGCAGAATTTTTTTTTTTCTGAAACAGAGTTTCAGAAGTTTCAGAGGCAGAAAAAAAAGCAAGGCACAGAGCTCACAACTAAGGAACTTGTTGCTAAAATTCACCTCTGGGAACAGCTGATTGGGGGTATTCTGGGAGGCTGATCTACCTGCCAATCAGTTGGTTTTTTTTATTTTCCTCCCCAAAAGCTAAGGTGTGTCTTACACTCTGGTGCGTCTTATACTCCAAAAAAATACGGTAGATATAGTATATTGATTGTTCTGTTCTGTTCTGTTCCGTTCCGTTCCGTTCCGTTCCGTTCCGTTCCGTTCCATTCCATTCCATTCCATTCCCAAATTGTTCTTTGGAACAACTGTGTCATTTTGTGGAAAAGGGAATGTGAGTCTTGGTAACAAAAGTTGACTTTCCAAAGCAAAGTGAGGAGTTCTGAGACATTGATTGCTGCCCTAGGGGAGCATTATCTCTCTTCCTGCAATTGGGAGAGGATGGGGCAAGGCAAGGAGTAGAAAGAGAAGATATATTGGAGCAACAGTGTAAAAGGGAGTTTAAAGTAGCGAAAAGAGGAGGAGAATTAAAGCAGATTTAGAAGAGCTGAAGCTGGAAGGAGAGATTGCAAGGAGACTGGCAGGAGAAAAGAAAGAGAATACAAAATAGTATCTTAAGCAGAAGCTGGATAAATGCAGAGCTGGGAGGCAGGAAAAAAAAAAGAAGACACAGCAGTTTGGACCTCAAGAGACTTAGATAAAAAAAAAAAGCCAACCAAGCAAGACGAGTACCAGAAGAACTAAACAGACTGGAAACAAACTATTCACACCCACTCACCTCTATACTTTTGCGTGAAATGTTAGATCCAATGAGCAGAACTTTATCATAACTCATCTGGTCTGTGGGTGCTGCCACAGACAGAAAATGCTTTTCAATATAAGCACCTCAGGAAAATGAACGAGAGAAGCCTGGCAGAATTCCCTTCTGTTTTGAGATATTTCAGGAGCAATTTGAGGAGACTGGTAAAATAGTGTGTGCTTCTGGAATTGTATCCCAAGAGATGTGGGCCTCCTTCACGGAAGTCCATGCAGTCTTGGGAATCACATTAAGAAAATAATAATAATAATAATAAATCTTCCTTAAGCCTGTGAAGCAAACAATCTCAATGTGTTTATTTACTTTAAGGCCCATAGATGGGTACATTATTGTGATTACAGGGCTAAGAAGTTTGTGGTTGGCTTTGAGAAATTGTAATATTGTCTCAGAATGCCATGTCTTGTTATTTGTCAACTGAACAACTGTGGAGATGATTATTTCAATGCTACTGGTGGACACATTGTCTTCCTTGCAACAATACTGTACATAGGTGGTGTTTCCAGGTGGTCTCATTTGAATTAATGGAAAATGAACATGGTTGTTTTTAGACCAAATCCCTTATTATATCAGAGCTCAGAGCAAATCCCATTCTTACTATGAAATGCATGTTTGACTTCTTTCTTCAAGCCCGTATACTTTCAGAACAAATCCTACCTACTTCACAGAACTGAAATTGCTGAATTTCAGAAGTGCAGATCAAGAATGCATTGTGCAAACAACTGAAGCTGGGACAATTACGTTTCAACTGGCTAAGCCCCATTGGCTTCAATGGGATTGAATACTCATTAACAGATAGTCTAAATGGGGTTTAGATTGCAGGCTGCATCTCCTATCAGAAGTTACTCTCTTCACAAAAAAAATGGTTTCTTAGAGGTCAATGGAATATTGCTGGGATTATTCCAGCTCAAGTGGCTGCGGATTTGCAGTCTGAGCATCCCACAGAGTAGAAAATGTAAAAGGTTATGCAGTATTTAAAAGGGCTTAGGCTGGCTCCTCTCTACTCTGAACCTTGGTGGGTGATGACTGTGCCTTGCCAGAAAGCTAGAAATCATCACTTAGAATATATCAGCATGCAGCTTCCAGTTTTGTTGATGTATGAGATTTCAAGTACCCTATGGTGACACTTTTATGTCAAAACCAGATTTGTGGAAAACAGACATTACAGAGTGAATATTAGAGAAGGAACAAAAATAATGGACAGCTTTGGTTTGTGTCCATGAACAAATGTCACAATTTGTTCCAAGTTCATTTTCAGGACTGCATACCTGACTTTTGCTAGCATCCCAGATTTTAGAACTGTGGAGTTCATATATTGAATTTTATGTTATATTGATGTTGTTGCCTCTCCCTCCCTCCCTCCCCCCCTCTCTCTCCTCCCTCCCTCCCTCCCTCCCTTCCTCCCCCCTCTCTTTCTCTTTCTCTCTCTCTCTCTCTTTTGGAAGCATAGTATTTTAGAACTGTGTAGTTAGTGGGGGGAGATGATGCTCAGCAGCTGAAGATGCTGAACTTGTTAACTGGAAAACTGACAGTCAGGGTTTGAGAACTGAGCACCACACAAACAGGTGAACTCCCATTCCTCCCCAGCTCCTGCCCAGCTACCAGTTCAAAACCATGCAAATGTGTGCAGAGTAGATAAATAGGTACTACATAGGTGGGAAGGTAACAGTGTTCCATGCATCATTGGCATACAGTCATGTTGGCCACATGATCACGAAAAATGTCTTCAGACAATATTGACTCTCTCAGCTAAGAAATGGAGATAAGTTTCTGCACCCTAGAGTCAGACACCTTTAGTTAGTGGGGGGCAGGTATTGTGTCTCCCATGTACACAAAGGAAAAATAAACAATTTGAACAGTTGTAATTTATGAAATAGAAAGAGTGTTATAAACAGACAGTATGGAATATACTTCTCTTTAAAAACTTATTTAAACAAAATCTTTTCATGCTTAATTACCGTATTTTTTGGAGTATAAGATGCTCCACAGTATAAGATGCACATTAGTTTTTGGGGAGGAAAACAAGAAAAAAAAATTCTGCCTCTTCCTACCAGCATCCATCGGTATTCATCTGGCTAGTGTCCTTGCAGCAAACAGCAAACAGCTTGATTAGCTTCAGCACATTATCGCAGCCTGATAGCACTAACAACTGATTGGCGGTTGGATCGACCTCCTGGAATACCGCCAATCAGCTGCTCCAGGCTGCAGGGATTGCCACAGCCCATCACCGCCTCCATGCATCATGTTTTTGGCCTCTGTGCATCATGGTTTTGGCCTCCGCACATAGCATTTTCAGTCTCCACACACTCCATTTTAGACCCGTTCCAGGCTGCCAGGATCGCCAAAGAACATCGCTGCCAATTGCCACCTCCATGCATTGCATTTTTGGCCTCCGCAGGCCCCATTTTTGGCCTACGAGCGTCACATTTTCGGCCAGTTCCAGGCAGTGGAGATTGCTGCCACTGCCACCACCACCAATCACCGATTTTGGCTCAGAGGCCAAAAACAGGGCATGCGGAGGCCAAAAATGCAACGCGCGGAGGCAGAAAACGGTCCGTGTGGAGGCAGAGATGGGCGACAATGTGCTGTGGCAATCCCCACAGCCTTGAATGGGTCTAAAATGGTGTGTGCGGAGGCTGACACATGGAGGCCAAAAGCAGCCAATGGGTGGGAGCCGGTGGGTGGGTGGCCTTCGGCAACATCCGATGTATAAAATGTATAAGACGCACCACAATTTTCACCCACTTTTAGGGGGGAGAAAGTGTGTCTTATACTCCAAAAAGTACATTAAATGTCTGACTGGTTACAAGAGTTTATTATGCTCTCCTTTTTACTTTGTTTATGTGATATGTTGTCTTTCCTTTTCCCAAATTTAAAAAAAACCAAAATTTTAAAACAGCCACCTTATAGGAGAGATGAGCAGCATCCAAATTTAATAAATAAGTGAAATAAATAAATAAAACAAATTTAGCCCTCCCTAATGTTACGAACTTCATCCATCTCTCATCTTGTATCTATAAAGAGATCCATAAAACATCATTTTTTCAGTCCTGGTATTAGTAGTAAATCTGTAAGGGGTTGCCAGAATGCAATCCAGCTTCCGTCCTTGAAGGGGAAATGAAAAATGTACACGGACCCAGAAAAGATGACTGAGATTTCATGGGATTGCAGTGAAAGTGAGAAAAGATTTTTATACTGCTGACATTTGGTCAAAGGCACCTTTGTCACAGGGAAGATGCTGGGCCTATTTTACAGAACATCTTTCATTGGGAAAACAAATAAGAACCTGCCAGATCTTTCTCATTCTCTATTAAAGATGAGCCCACTTAGGGATTGCTTGAGCACTAAATTGTATTTATAGACCACTTAGGATTAATGAAAAGTCACAACACGTTGACATGATATTTCTCATGTGTGTATGTGTATTCAAATAGTTCTTCCTGGGCACATGGATTCCAATTTCACTTTTAATTGATTGCTTTCCCCATTTTACTCATCTTTCCCAACAGACATGATTCAGTACCTCAATCACTCTAAAAGCAACCATCTTCAAAAAAACTTATCACTTCTATTTTTCACACATTCTTTGTGCGTGTGCTTAGTATTTCACCTTTATCTCATCTCATACACCAGTGCACTAAGTCAGTATTCCTTAACAATCGCCCATTTTCAATCTCAGACCTAATAAAATGGGAAAATGTGTATCATAAGAAAAGAAAGTTGTCTTTTTTATTAGTACTAAACTTCTCCATTGTTTTCCTGATTAAAAAAAGACCACTGCTTGAAAGAAAGACCACTGTTGTATTGGTTACATATTTATTCATATTTTCATTTTTATTCTAACCTTATTTTTCCTTAGTAAAAAAAACTTTTGACAGTTGCTATGATCTGTGTAAAAATATACATAAATACGCATAAAGCAACACATAAGGAATGGAGTCACAGGTCATCATTCATGCTACAAGACCTCCTGACTAGTGAGGATAAAATCATTTATTTTAAATAAAAATTCTGCTGAAACCTAAGTAAATATCCTTCCAAATGTTTTGTATGCTATATTGCATTTATCCACCCTGTAAAATTTGGCAGATTGCATCGAGCTATTGCTGATATCACAGGGGATATAATTCTGACTGAAGGTTAAACCTCTACATTCTTTGAAAATTGTTCAAAAAAAAAAAGTACTTCAGACCTCCTACAGGTAAAACTACAACTACATCTCTGCTTTCATAAAAGTAATCTGAATTCTACAGGCTTCTGCAAAAATCCCCTCCCAAAAAATCTATTGCTTTAAAGAGTCACATTAACTTTAAGAAGAGGATGCTTAAGGCAATAGTCTGTCTGTCTTTCTCTTTGTCTCTGTCTCTGTCTCTGTCTCTGTCTCCGTCTCTCTCCTTCCCTCCTTCCCTCTCCTCCCCCTCTATCATTATTTGTTTTAAGAAGACTGCAAAATTTGGGCTGCTTTAATGATGAACAAAGCAGTGTTGCAATTGCAGAGGTCTGAAGTACATCTTCTAAATCATTTTCAAAACATGTGCAGCCTTCCTAGCGCTATTTATTTATTTATTTGTCTATTTATTTATTCCATTTTCCCACCCTTTTCATTTTTATAAATAACTCAAGGTGGTGAATACACACAATACTCCTCCTTTTTTTCTCCAAACAACAACAACAACCCTGAGAGGTGGGCTTGGCTAAGAGAGACAGAGAGTGACTGCCCTAAAGTCCCCACAAGCTAGCTTTCATGCCTAAAGTGGAAACAGAACTCACAATCTCCTGGCTTCTAGCCTAATCCCTTAATCACATGATTTATTTAAATGTTTCCTTTACGTAAAAGCTCTGGCAGTTTCAGGCTGTAAACTCTTGTCCTACAACTCTGTATGTACTGCTACTAAACTCAGTGGACGTCTTGCCAGTCATTCTCTTCCTTGAACTGGGAATAACACAAAAGATAAATGATGCAAAATCACACGAAGAGCCTTGAACCATTTGGAAGAATGTAGTAAATGTGTAGTAGAAAGGGTAACAGGAGGCATGTATAATCAGAGGAAAATTGAATCAGATGAAATCTGAGGTCCATTGATGCTGTGCTTAGCAGAACTGAAAGTCGCCTTCTGCTGTCTTGGCTCTGGAACCAGTGCCCTATGTAAGATGTATTTGAACTGTCCAATTTCATTTTGTGCCTGATAAGGTTATATATCATAACTGCTAGATGTGTTTGGAGAAGACAATACAATCAGAATAAGCAATATAAAATTAGAAGGGCAAAATCATTTGATATGTCTAATGACAGCTTGCTTATGGAGTACACAGACAGCCAGCTTGAATTAAGCTACAACAAGAGTAATGAGAACAGGGAGAAAAGCAACCCAAAGCGGTGCTACATGTGTATGGGTAGGAGGTGTGAAGCAAAGCTTCAGATTGCTTCTTGCAGTTGGAAAAGGTGTGCATAGGAAGTGGAGGAAAAGGATGCATACAAGTAAAATTAGGCCTAAGGCTTTGGAATTGGGAGAAGTTTCCATCAAACGATAGCAGGACAATTGGTAGACCAGGTCAGACCCACTGGCAGGAATTTTGTCAACCTTGTCATGCCCACACAGAAACATCATGATGCTATATGGTGAAATATGATCATACACTATTATTAGGTACATAAGTTTTCTACAAAGATTCATCTTTTCTCTTTGGAATAAAATAAGTTTCCAGAACATTTTATTTAGAACATCAGCAATAAGATATGAACTTGCCAACATTTCATTTAAAATATATTGGGCTTCAACAAACACATATCGTATATATTAACAATATAGATAAAATTTGGATTCAAACATAATCAGAATGAGACTATAATGTAATTGAATATCCTCAACCGCCATAAGATCTTGTTCCTTCTTTATGTCCACTTTCTATATTCTTTTGCTTCCATATTCTTGATTTATTTCAAGTATTACTTGAAATAATAATTGTGTCAGTCCTGGAAACCATCTTTTACTTTGGATCTTCAGGCCTGCCACATTTAGTGCTGTGGGAAACTGGGAGGGGGGATTGTATAGAGTTGGAGAGATATCTAACCATAATAACATTCTTTGAGAGTCAAGGACATCCTGCTCTGCACCTGGAGTGGTGTGACTGGGAGGCATCTCCAGTTGGGATGGTGCATTGATTGGACCATGTGATGGACATGTGGATGCTGGGCAGGGACTTGCACTTTCTTTTGGGTGTGGAAAACCTGGAAGCTTTCAGATTCGGGTTTTTTCAGATGTGCCAATATGGCATCTCTAATAAAATGGAACTTTGAAAGACTTCTAGCCTCTGAGTCTTCTTTCGTTGGCGATGTTACTTGGAACCCTGACAAATTGCTGAGTTTATGTCCTTTTAAACAATAAACTGGGCTTAAATTCTGTTTTTAAAATGAGAAAATTGGGGTGAGGAATTAAGGACTTTAAAAAATG
The DNA here is from genome assembly GCA_012654045.1 of Ptyas mucosa. NCBI lineage: Eukaryota > Metazoa > Chordata > Lepidosauria > Squamata > Colubridae > Ptyas > Ptyas mucosa. The sequence goes on from WNWU01000004.1 coordinate 34,323,424, forward strand.
AAATTGGCTTCTTTTCTCTGTTTTATAGAACAGAGATTTTTAACCTTTTTCATCTCACAGCACCCAATTCATAGTTAAGACTTCTATGTCACATCTCATAGCACAGAGTTTATAGGTAAGACTTCTAAATCACACCTCAGGGGAGACATCTCTTAGGTGGTATTTTCAGGTCACCAAACCAGAAGCCTCATGATGGGGAAGATTGATGGGATTCAGGAGGAGAAATGAAGGCAAGCCACTCCTGCTGATGTCATGGGGGCAGTGTTGTGGCTGATGTGCACACCTGCAGCTCTTGCATGGCATTGAGGTCCTTTTTTATAGACCAATGTGGTTGAACTGAGTTTGCACATTTTGATGCTTTGACTTGAAGTGTTGAGGGATAACAACCCTATATTTCAGGTCAAGGTTTTATATTGAACTGGATTGTTGTAGCACCTCTAGATAGAAATGATGCCTCAAGTCAGAACAAAGCCATTTCACACACATCTAAAAATTGACCTAATCAAAAATTGAAAGAAATTATTCTCTCACTAGCTAATATTTATAGTACTCCAATGAGGCAGACATTCTATGAATGCTAATATTCAGAAGCACTCCTACCTGATATTTGTCAGATCTTGCCTCTGTGGTATTCCAGCAAAAGTCTAATTCCATTTATGATCCAAGCTAGAAGTGACATTTGGATGTAGAGAGCTGTAGCATATAACTAAATGTTACACCCTGGAGAAATTCATTTTCTGACCAGGACATGACTGAATTTCTTAGCATGGATCTATTACACCTGGCTTCCATTCAATGGCTTCCATTTTGAAGAGTACATTGTGGATTTTGTAAAAATTGAATGCAAACAGAATGGAAAATGAAACAGAGCTGCGAAACATAATTTTAAATTTCTTTTACTTCCATACCTTTTCAGGTTTCTGTCCACTCTTGTGTTGGATTTTCCATGGAGGATTGAAAAATATCAATATTAAAATCATTTAGGTTGTTCACAGAATATTTCATCTTTGAGGTACTGTATGCTCCAATTACCTATATGTAGTCCTATATAGATTTTGTACTGCTTTAACATTAAGGCATATTTGAGACCAAGCAATTGAGAGGTTCCCCAAACATACTTTCAGTTGCATTTCCATAGTGACATTAGAAAAAGTTTTCTCTTGCTGTGCCATTGAGATCAGGTTGTTAGAGAAAAATACATCAGCTCTCACAAACAATGTACCTTTTTGATCCAAAGGTGATTATCCTGATCTGTTTTGTTATTATTTCCATTGATTATTTCTTATTTTCCAGCTCAAAGGACAAATAGTATAATATTTGATACTTCTGTTAGATAAAGGTCTAAAAACTGTCTCAGTAATTTCAAATCTGTCACGAGACCACGTTCTTTGCAAACCGTGTGGTGCAAAAAAAAAAAAAGACCTATTCTTCAGAAAACAAGCTGTTTCCTTTCCAATCAGATAGTATTACCCTATCTAGGAATAATAATTAAGGACATAAACCATCTAGAAAGAGTGTTGTTGCTGTAGTTACATTTTCTCTCCCCTACCCTCCTGCTTAGTCCCTTTATCTGTTTCTCATTTTCACTGTACTGAAATTTTAAGTGGGCAATATAAAAATGCTGACTGCCCATTTGCTATTGCCGTGTGTTGCCACAGGCGCTCCGAAATGCAAATCACCTCTTCATTTATCTCTTCTATAAAAATCAGTGCTGGCAAGTCATTTTAAAACCCTGTTTTGGACCGAATAACACAGAAGCAACATTTGCTCCATCCCCTAATTCATGATCATTCCTATCATTCGGCAGAATGTGGTAACAGTTGAGGAACAAAACATGCCATCAAATATTCCACAGTAGAGTAATATGTCATCTCTTCTGGTAAGCTCCTAAGGTAGCCTGTTCTTAGGTATGATGAGAACGAGTTTTCATCATACCTAAGTTCTGCCCATTTTCTACATTTAGAGAAGGTAACATCTGATTCTTTGTTTTAACTGATAAGATATAAAAGCGCCCGCCTTGGTGGTATTGATGACATGGAAGTTTAGTACTGTCAGATAGATGATATTATACATACATGCATATGTATGTATGTCGATGTTAGTTCTTCTGCCCTTTTAAATATCTATAACACAAGAATATTGGGAGGTGATGTATCTGTTTTATGCCTATGTGATATGTAATGTCTTCCTAAGAACAGATGTTCAAAAAAGTGTATATTTGCTGTTTTGGCAGTCACTGTGAAGATATTTTTTCAGTGTTGAAAATAACTTGATGTTTGTTTTTAAATGGGTGTATAATTTAAAAAGCAATCTTCCATGTGTCATAGTCAACAGTTAGAATTAAATATAAGAGTTATATTTACATTATATATACATAACTTTTTAAAAAACATGTAGCTTGTTCTAACAAGTTTTAAAAATTGGGTGGAAGCCTTGTGTTGAAAGCAGCATGTGAATCAAATAACTCCGAAAAATTAACAATCAAACCAAAGGGTCCCTATTGAGTGAGAATCAGTTTCAAAACTTAATATACACATAGCAGATCAATGAATTGTGCATGACTATTAATGTATCAACACAAACTTTCAACCTTACCTCACTTGCCCTTCTCTGTCCTAGAAATACCAAAAATATATTTTTTTGAAATTTGTATTTCTTCTCATCTTGTCTGATTTAGAAGGACTTTCTCAGATTAGAAATAAGCTTCAGCTGCCTACCAAATTCCCATTTTCCATTTTGTTCTGAAGCTGTATTCTAAATGGGGCAGCTATACTTTTATACCAAGCATGAGTACAACTTTTCAGCCCTTGCAGTTCATATTTTTGCCTTTCCGACTTTGTTTCTTTGGTATCAGCATTGCAATTGAACATAGAGCTGAACACATTTCACATCTTCTTGCCTTACTTTTTCTTTGCTGAAATCAAACATTGTTCAAAGATAGCATCTCATAAACAAGACAGTATGAGATTTTCCTTTAGATTGTTTTGAATGCCAATCTATGAATAGGTCCAACATTAAAATATTGTGGCTCCAAGTATTGAATCTGTTTTATGATACCATATTCGTATAAAAACTATGGACAGCACTCAGAATGCCACCATAGTCTTATAATATATTGATGGCATCATCAGATGGCCCCCCTGATGGCAGCCTCTCTTTTTCTACTACTCCCTCTTATTGGTATCATTATTATGATTATTATTACTCTGTTGTATGGACCAGGGGTGGTATTCACTTACTTTTACTACCGGTTGGTGGGCGGAGCCTCCTGCTGCCAGCGCTACCAGATCGCGTGATCTGGATAGAACCACCTGAATTTCACCACTGGTATGTACCACCGAGAGCTTCTGTAGCACAGACAAATTCCTTGTGTATCTAATCACACTTGGACAAATATTCTATTCTATTCTATTCTATTCTATTCTATTCTATTCTATTCTA
>WNWU01000004.1:34326874-34342877 GCA_012654045.1 Ptyas mucosa
ATTCCATTCCATTCCATTCCATTCCATTCCATTCCATTCCATTCCATTCCATTCCATTCCGTGGCACAACAATCAAAATAAAATTGTGCATCAGGATAAATTATCAGGCTGTCGGATAGGCAAAGTCTGATCCAATAGGTAGAGTCATCATCTCTCTCCCCGATGTTCCAATTGGCAAATATTAAATACCTGGAAATGTCTGCAAGACCAACTCAGAAGTAGTAGTAAAAATACAGTTTTTGGTATTATTGTCAGAAAAATGATGCTGGCCCACTGCTCTTAAATACAAGTGGCGAATCCATCTGGTATCTATTTTGGCAAGTTGTGACTCCTGCCATCATTTTAATTTTATTAGTTTCTTGGAAGAGCTTCATTCCTGAAGCATATGATTCACAAAGCAGGAATGATAAGGGTACATAAAAATTAAAATGGCAGAGCAGGACTCTTATTCACGAAGACACGAAGGAACTCTAACAAATATGGAATGATAACTGCTAATTTTTTTTTCAGCAAGACCTCCTGTGTTGTTAACTTCTGTGTAATAGCAGAAATACAGAATGTTCAGCTCTTCTTGACTCTAAAATCATATCAGTCCTATTTCTTGAATTTCAGCTTGTCATAAAGCATGTAAATACAGGATCACTTATGTAAAATTCACTGACAATAGAGGAATAGATCCAATGAGAAGTTCTGCAAGACAGCTTGATTTTTAGTTCTCAAAAGGGGCCAAGCCAATTGGTTTTGTGTTCTTGGAGACCAGAAATTGCTTCCAATCCCTATTTTGCTGAATTTCTGAATATTATGGGAAGTTTACAAAAAAGTAGCAACTACCTGCATAAACAGAAAAAGGCAAGGACATCTTAAATTAACTCTATAAGTAGTTATTAAAACAAGATACTTAGGGTTTAATACTTGTTTCTTGTAGATACTGCTGAACTGTAGTTTTAAGATGTATTTGAGACCTCTCTTGTTTGTACTTGCTATCTTTTATGTTGTAGTTACCAAACTACCCATTTTCTACCATATTATTGTTGTGTTCCACCAGCAGCCTGCGGAGCTGGCAGTGGAGTCACACAGTGAGGAAGCTGGGGAGGACAATGGGTCAGTCCTGGAGTTAGGGGAAGGCCCAGACGAGGGCTCTGCGTCAGAGGCAGAGATGGGGCCAGGCCATCTGGGAGTGATGCATGGCCTCCAGAGCCTCCAGAGGCGGATAGCAGAGAGGGAGAGGAACAGGAGGAGCCTGTTCCTAGTGCACACATATGAAGAACTGTCAGAAAGCAAGAGTAGCTAAAGCAAAAAGGACGACTCAGGAGTAAGGCCAGGAGATGACTGGCCCCTCCGAGAAGGCTTAAAAGAGCAGCAACAGCTCTTGGGATCTTTTTAGGAAAGCAACGTTGCTACATTTGTTTCTTGTCAGTGTCTCTTGCTTCTGAACTTTTGCCAAGAAAAGCCTTTGGCAGGGTGCCAAAGAAGACGAAGGTTGGTGATAAGGCTGGAGGACTGTTTATGAAGAACAGTTTATGTTTTGGACTTAATTTAGACTAATTACTTCATTCTCAGCTGTTCTAATAAAGTATGTTTGTTTAGGACTGATTGTGTCTGGTAATAACTACTTGGGCCTAGGTCATAACAATTATTCTCAGAACACCAAAGAATCGAACCTGTGCTACAGGTAGTCCTCATTTAGCAACCGTTTGTGGTTATGACAGTAATGAGAAAGTACATTTTATTACCAATCCTCATTTTTATAGCCTTTGCAAGGCTATAAAATGAGGACCCAGATTGTTGGGGGCAATATGCTGACTCTGTAAACCGCTTAGAGAAGACTGTAAAGCACTGTGAAGCAGTATGTAAGTCTAAATGCTATTGCTATAAAACATAGGAAAGCTGAAATAAACTCATAAGCACAGCCATGATTTTACTTATTGACTGTTTTGCTTAGTGTAAAATTGCTAGTCCCAATCATGCTCGCTAAATGGGAGGTACTGTGCTGGTGTTTAAGCATATTTAGAAGCCATCCTTTCAGTGGCTCAGTCCACTATGTCAAGCCAAATCATGCCCTTGGCTCTGGTGGCATCATTAGAAGACAGAAAAGCACTTGTCTTCAACAATCATGCCTAAACAAACCAGTATTATTATTATATAGGCAGAACAAACTAAAGTATATCCATTACAATAGTTCAAAAGATATCCTCTGTTAAAAAAAATAGGACATTTGAGTTGACAGTGACAAAGGGAATTTTATTTGTCAAAACCAATACAAATTGGTCGCAGTGAATCTTTGAAGGGTCTTCATCCTGGACTTCAAGTTTTATGTCATTTCTCTTGAAATAGGGGTATTGTACAGAAACCATATCAATTGCAAAGTAGATTCTGGAATGGCAGGGGACCACAATAGCCAATTTGGGGCAGTATTTCAAGCTGTGAAATGAAGAAATGGGAATCAAGGCTCCAATGCACATGTCCTAGTTATATCCAGGTAGTATTTCAGAAAGGTAAGCAACATTTGCTGTATCATCTGATCCATGCTACTTATGCCTATCTCAACTCAAAGTAGGTTTTTCATTGATTACATTAATATTAACCAGCCATGCTTTATTGGCATTCAGACCCACATTTATGCTTGATGGCTATGCTTGAAGAAGTGGGCAGGAGAAGGGTGAAATCATTTTTGGGATTGCTTCTCCTTGATTAATTCGATGGTTCTTATGAAGTAGCTGAACCGGTTCACTTGCAAACAAAAGATGACTGGATACTTTCTTCAGCTTGGATTAAAATCTGTACTGAAGAAGAAATGTCCATGCCATAATGCTTGCCCTCATATTGTATTACAAGTCAAACACTATGTAGTTTGGATAAAGTGCAGTCTAAGCATAGACATAGCTGATTTTTTAAAAATGCCACAGACATAGACATAAGGAAGCATATTTTTGTCATGCTTCACCTCAGTTTAGATGTCATTTATGCCTCAGGAATCACACTTAAATGACCTTTGACATTTTTTCAGATTCTGTGGTTTTGAAAGACAAAAAAGTAATTCCATTATGGGCAGTTATTTTTCAAGAATTGCCTGTCTTGCATTTTGTTACTTTATTTTCTTCCACACTACTTTAAATACCCTACTCTTTTAAAGTAGTGGAGGTTTTTTTTAGTACACTGAAGACTTAATTTTTAAGAAGGCCATCCTTTAATGCACAGAGACTGCTCTAGATATTATGGTTTTATTTAGGGTTCCTTCAACACCAGAGAGAGAATTTATCTTTGATCTCAGAGATAGTAATTCTTCAGTATATATCCAATGCTGCATTCATTGGCATTCAAGGCCAGTAATTTCCAATATAAAGAAGTCCAATATGGAAAAATGAGAACTTAGTCAGCTGTCATGTTGGATGAGAGCATGGGGTCACTTGCTCCTAATTTCCATTCCCTCAACCTATTCTCAAATTAGCATATATGCCATTCTGGGTAATAGTATTCTATCGTAGACCAATTCTAGTCCCAGAGATTTAAGGGGATGTATGTATGTATGTACGTATGTACGTACGTATGTATGTATGTATGAAAGTAATAGGGGAAAATAATTTTAATATCCTAGGTTTTCTCTCTCTTGAGGTTTTAGAAAACTCAAATGCTTAGATGATAGAAAATTACCAGAACAAATAGGATTCCTATGCTTAATTTCAATCTTATCCACATGTATCTTGAACCTGGGGAGTATCAATTCAGAGAAGACATGGATAATATTGTGTGGTAATGTCAAAATTCTTCTAGAAATTCAGGGGTGGCCCAAAGAGGACATCTGCACTCTCTCTCTCTCTCTCTCTCTCTCTCACACACACACACACACACGGTCTTTCTCACACGCACATCTTTTGTGGTAGATTTCTGTGACTCTGTAAGTGCAATAGATGTTTGCTGAGCACACAATAAAAGTTTAGGTTATACAATACAATAGCTTTTGGCATGAAGGACTCTGAGCAAATATATGTTGCTCTCTTTAGTTACTACATTAGAAATAGGTACACGTGGGAGGACTAAGAGCAACTGATTTGCAAAACTCAAAGTTCACCTTGTAGATAAAAAGGCACTCTGGGGCGTCTTATTTTCGAAATCATCCAGCATTCAGAAGTGCCAAAAGGATGCCTACCTTCATTTCAGCAGGAATCATTTGAAATAAATTTCTGCCAAACTTGCAATATTTCATATCCTCCAGCTATCTTGTATAGCTCCATGAAGATAGCTGGTAGTCAGTTGGAAAGCCAATTCCAAAAAGCATTTATAATTCAGAAAAGCATTCATTACCTCAGACTTTTCAGCTTTGCATTGCGCTGACAGGCTGCCAAGGGGGGAAAAAACTGAAACGCTTGCCTTCTGTGTCACAGTTCTATTATTTGAAACTGGTTGTGCCCTGACACGAGGCTATATGTTGTCTTGCCCATCATCAGCACAGTGTGAGCAGAATAACTCAGGTTTTAAGATATGCATTCAGCCCTGGAACAAAAATAAGCACCCGTGTTTCAGTTTTTCTGTCCTCATTTTAGAAGCATAAATGTAATGCGGAGGTCTGTATGCGTGTGCTCCCCTGGTGAAACTTATGCTGCATATACATATAATGCATGTATTGAATAATCTTCCTGCAAGATATTTGTAATGTATTTTTAGCTCCTTCTCCTGCTCTCTTTCCTGCTTTTGTAATAAATCGTGAATACTGAAGTTCTTAGCTGTAGACTGTATTTATCATCTTCAGCCTAAATGCTATTAAAATACAAGACTTCTCAAGATGTCCCTCTCATCTATCACACTCGAGATTCAGAGTGCAGTCAGCATGATATGACATGATTTGCATTCATAGCATAACCTATACAGCTAAACTTTGCATGTTAGTGTCAAGCCATAAGAAAAAAAAAATCCTTGCTATAATGGCCAATGTGCTACTTAGACTATTAAGCCATGAATCTTGCTACTTCCAACCAGACCTTAAGTGTCAATAATGAAATCTTTTTCTTTGAGGTGATTTTGGATTCATATCCCTGAAATTGGATGTACACAACCTCAATCTCACTCATGTGCTCCATTTTGTAAAGTTTGGAGTTTCTAAAAGATTTTTCTAAAAGCTGCCACAGTGTATTCATTTTATTGTCACCAAAGAGGATTAAAGTAATATGATTAACGTTTGGGTAAATATGCCTTGAGCTGCAAGGATCCACATGATCACTAGAAGGTAGCAAAGAAAAACAAAATTAACTATTTCCTGCTCTCTACTGTCTAGATAATTGTAATCCATATATGATCATTCTATCTACCATGCATTTTCTATTTACACATACCCTGTTTCCCCGAAAATAAGACCTCCCTGAATAATAAGCCCTCCCCAAAAATATTAAAATGTATGCACAGCTGGTCCCCGCCATTTTCTCTGGTTAGGGTTAGGGAAGCAGAGCTGGAAATCAGGTAAGACGGCAAGAGGAGCACCGTCTTGCTCCACTCACCCCAAATAATTAAGATCTTCCCGAACATAAGGTCAAACGCTTATTTCGGAGTTCAAAAAATATAAGACAGGATCTTGTTTTTGGGGAAACACGGTAGCACTCACTTAACTGCTTCATTTAGTGATCATTCAAAGTTACAACAGTGTTAAAAAAACAGACTTGCAATCAGTTCTTGCATTTATGACTATCACAGCCATGTGATTTCCATTTGGAGGCTTTGCAATTGGCATGCATTTATGACTATTGCAACCAGTTCCATGCTTCACCAATTGGCTCCCAACAAGCAGAATTAATGAACAACACAGAAGGGAATTTGCAAGTTGTGGCCATGTAACATCTCACTTCATGACTGCAGTGATTTATTTAATGACTGAAAAAGGAGTGAGATTGTAAGTCCATCATGGATTTATAGAGTGACCAAAGTGCTTCACAATCGAGATGCCAGTCCATGTGCAAGAACTATCACAGAGCTACATGATATGGATAGTATATGAAGTAAGACATTTTGGCTACTGTAAGCACCATCTTCTACTGGTTTTTTATTTAGTTAAGCAAACTAGAACAGGGGTGTCAAACTCAAGGCCCACGGGATGGATCTGGCCCATGGAGTATTTAGATCTGGCCCATGGGGCTGCCTTGGAAACAGCAAAGGACTGGTCCAACATGCCTCTGTCAGTGAAAATGGAGCTCAGAAGGGCCGTTTTCGCTAGCAGAGGGCTAGCAAAACAAACTAAAAAGAAAACAAAAGGAGAAATGTTTCCCCTTTTACATTTTTCAAGTTTTTTATTTATTTTTTATTCTTTTACAAACATATCAATGTGTGAACAGTGTGGCACTTGACTGTCTTACATTTTAGTACAAATAAAATAATATTTATCATTTTTACTACGTTTTACAAGCTTATATAATTCTGGTAATAGTACACATATTTATGTTAAGTTATAATCTTCCATCATTTAATTATTCAATATTTCAATATGTTATTTTTATGCCAATCGTTCTGATTTCCCCTCTTGTTATTACTTCACCTTATTATATAAAATGTGTATTACATTAATCCCCCTCTCTCTAGTTTGCATCCCTATTCTAACTTCTAATTATGCCACTATTATATTTAAAAATATTCCCTTTCTATCCATCATCTCTTGCCCGCTTTAAAGCTTTAATTGTTCTTTTCTTAACTTGCCTCCCATATTCCTCTCTTGGATTTTTGTCTCTGTCTTGACCAATCATTTTAAACATGTCTCCCTTCTCTGCCCTATTCCATTGTCTAATTTTCAAAATATCTACTTTTGTCCCTATCTTCCCAAAAAATTTTTTCCTGCAACTCCAGTTCTTTTTTTAATTCCCTTAAAATACTCTCCCCTCAGCTTATTTCATCAGTCATTGTTGTTTTTGTAGTTATCTCCTTCTTGTCCTTCATTTTATTTGTTGTTTTTTCTGTTCTGGTTTTTCATCTACTCTTTCAATTGGCTCCTCCTCTTCTTGGGCATCTTGATCACTCCTTGTCCTTTGTATCATGTTTTCCAGCTCTCCATCTATGCTCTGCATTTTATTCATAATCTCCTTGTAGCTTCTTGTCAAAGTATCTTTAATGTTTTGAATTAATGACACCGTTTCTTCCCAAATTCCACTCTTTTCTTGCTGATGGAACGTCTTGTTTATGTTTTGTTTTGTCCTTCTTTTGTCCAATAATCCAAAAACCATATATTCAAACCTAATGTCACTTCTCAAAAAGTTTAATATTCATGAATCTTTATATCCCAAAGGAGATCGACATGTTCCTCTTGATAGTCCCAATAATTTTTCCAGAACCTTCATAGGTCCCTCTATAAATTCAGTCTTGTGTTGTAGCTGCAGGGGTCACTTTAATAATAATGTCTTTCTTATTCTCTTGTTTAAATCTCCAATAGCCAAATATTTTCAAGATTTTGGGAATGTGTTATGCCTTCCTTTTGTCAGCAGGTGCCAATCTTATGTCAAATGTCAATATTAACCAGTTTTATCCAGTTTTAATGGTAACAATCCAAAAGATAAAGATGATATTAGTTTTTTAAGTAAATAGTTCCAGCATTTTAAAATGCCTATCCAAAACATGCCTGTCCAATTTAAAGATCCAATTTTCTGTATTTTTAAAGGTTTTTGCCTTTCTCCCTTTGATTCTTTTTCCTTCAATTTTTAAATTCTTCTCAAAATGTTAAATCACTGCTTTTAACAATAGCAGTGAGCCTTTCTTTTCCTGGATATTCTTTTGAGGTTGAGTTTTAAATAAAAAGGATTCTTCTCACCCAGTTCCAGACACTGTTCACCAACTCCGCTCCATTAGAATTCTTAGATACTTCTTGACTGTCCCAGCTTCATGGCAGCCATCTTTAAGCTGCCTCCTGTCCTCGCAGTTGCATAGATGGAAAAAAGCCTGGGGTTCTGCAGGAGAGTTGCGATCTCTCCTGCAACCTCTCAGGTCATCCCTCCTTAGCTTCACCACCCCTACAAGGCTCCTCTTGGAGTCCACAAACAGGGAGAACTCAGCACAGAATGCAGAGACCCATTCCTTGTGTCTGATATTGCCACGATGTAAGCCGGAAACCCTACCTCATGCCTTTTTGTATTTGAGCATGCAAGAAGGGACAGGAAAGGACAAAGGGAAAGAGGAATGACAAAGAAAAAGATGGGAAGAGAGCAAGGAGGGAAAAATAAGGAAAGAGGGGAAGGAAGAAGGAGATTGAAGAGGGAAGGAAAAAGAAGAAAAGGATGGAAGGAAGGAAGGAGATTATAATGAGAGTGAGGAAGGGTCTGAGGGAAGTCCTCAGCAACTGCCTTAGCACTTGGCCACAACAGGTGTCCTTGACACGAGTGATGTCAAGCTGCCCATGGACACCCTGGCCCTCTGAGGTCAAACACAACCTTGATGCAGTCCTCAATGAAATCGAGTTTGACACCCCTGAATTAGAAAAATGAGTTGGTTGCATTTTCATGTGCTTAAAAATATGTTTCGGAAGAGGTAGGATATGAATTAAAAGTTCATCATTAAATCAGAGGTGGACAAGCCACTAACTATTTTTAGCCCCCTCAGTATTTCCCTATTTTCAGATTATGCCACTGAAGTTCAGAAGCAAATGCACCAGATTTGGCAGGCAAGAATCCTCCCCCCACCCCCTTTTGTACAAAAAAAAAAAGCTTTCTTAGACCTCAACCACAATGAAAACAGTTCCACAATTTTAGCTCTTCCCACTCTGGTGATGTAATCATATTACTGGTTATGTCTTTTGGAGCCTTCAGAAGCCAACCTGTGTTTTAAAAAATTGAAACATAGTTTTCAGCCATAAAAATGTTATCCATCCCCATGGTTTAAGTTCTTACTTTAGTAGATTCAGATTGTTTCTCCACTGAGTTAGCAGTAGGAGTCATTCCCAAGTCAAAGCAAAATGCAATAACTAAAGAAGCTAAGCATCTTCTTTTGAATAGACCCAGGGAGAAATAATGTTGCCAGTGAATATAATTTTCAAGTATTCAAAACTTCATGAAATTATGATGCCTTCTCTAATCATCTATAGACAACAAAGCGGAGGAAGGAATTTTTACTCTCATGGCACTACTTAAATGCTCCTGTTTCTGTTCAAGTATTCACCAACCTCAACTCTCAAGGGGATGACTCACACACAACAGAATCTAAGATGATAAAAACCATTTTCCTACCTGATGAAAAGGAGTGATTTTTCCATAAAACTGAGTCATAAGCTCTACAAATGAACAACTTGAACTGATCACAGAAAAACCCCAAAGTCACTGCAGCTGCTTTAAGACTGAAGTCATTTGGCCACAGATGAGGACATCACTTGGTCAAATTTAGCCAATTTCCCTCAAAACTAAGTAAGGTCAGACTGAGTTTGATTGGAGACCTTTGGGAAAACTCTGCAGCAGAGGCACTAATCTGAAGAGCCAAAAGTATGATTCCAAAATATACAAGCCTACTTGTACAGTAGTGGCCAAAATTGTGGAAACCTTTTGGAAAAAGTGTATTTTTGAGGTTTGATGGCTAATAACACCACTTTTTTTGGAGTTTCAAGATAATCATATTCCACTGCTGGAATGGTCTGGGAATAGCCCAGACCTTAACCCAATTGAAAATCTATGGAGTTTCAAGATAATCATATTCCACTGCTGGAATGGTCTGGGAATAGCCCAGACCTTAACCCAATTGAAAATCTATGGACCCGACTAAAGAAACTTGTTAGTCAGAAGCAACCCAGCAATAAAACCCAGTTAATAGAAGCAATCATTCAATCTTGGTTTCACATTATAACAGCTGCAGAACTAAAAGACTTGGTTCACTCCATGGGAAGACGTTGTAAGACTGTAATTCATGCTAAAGGTTACCCAACTAAGTATTAAGTGACGTGATAATTTTTGTATATCTCATTTTTTTCTATGGTGATAATTTTTGTATATCTTATTTTTTCTACATGTTTCACTTTTCTTCTTTATACTGTAACTGCTATTCTAATAGCAAATACTTCATAACAGTTATTGCATTACATTCTTGATTAAATTATCTTCCCTTGATATATAGTTTTATGGTACTACTCCCCCCCCCACAAAAAGTGGTGTTTTTAGCTAGTTTTAGAAAATACACTTTTCCCAAAAAGTTTCCACAATTTTGTATATTATTCATATGAAAACTACATGCATGTTTCCATAGAGTCTTCAGGAGTCAAATTTGACTCAAAGGAGTCTTTATCATTTCGTAAGGAAAATGACATCCTGATGACTGTATCTTTGCATCTAACAATCGTTTTCAGAAATTATTTTTAAGGGGTCTCTTCATTAAAGTTGCTGGAATTTAGGGTCACACAGGCCTGAAATACTCATGCTACAGTAAGAAATAGTTGTATTTGGACAAGAGCTGAAGTAATTTGGACAAGAGCTGAAGTAAATAAATTTCCAAACAGGAATAGACAAAAGCCATTTTAATCTATAGTGTTGTGCGAATCCGGCTCATATAGTTAATATATTCTATGTTTTATAGAAACATTGATTTTAATTAGGTTTAATAAACCATGGCTTGGTTAATGAAGGTAAATATTTTAGGCAAACCCAGGCAGTCAGCCATGAACTTTCACTGGGTTACTTTGGTCCTGTTGCTATCTCCATAGTCTAGCCAACTAATATGTTTGTTGTGAGGAAAACATTGGTGAAAAAAAGTATTATTTATAATTGTCTTCCCCAGCCTGGGTGATATCCAAATATGTGAAAAAACTTATAATTCCTCAAAGGAAAGTTGGTAAGCGCTGGGTTGACCTTCTTAAGAAGAAATGAGATGTAAGTCTCACACTTAACAATACTTCCTATTTTTTAACTGGATTAGTGCCCTTGGAATAGTGCCTTTGGAACTCTTCTCCAGCAAGATTTTTTCATGTTTAGATTTTCTTTGTCCTTAGTCTAAAAAGGGAATCTTAGTAAAAAGAGACTGTGTGAGAATTGATAGACATTGTGAGGAGGGGAGTATGAAATTTCTGGCTTGTAACACCCAATGTATTTTTTAAAAGCACATATTTGATGGCCATCAGAAGCAAGAAACCAGACAGAAGAAAAACCATGATGAATTCCATGTAATGCAGTTTCTAATGGCATTAAGGAAATAATTCTACAATCTTATTTGGCATTGTGAAAAAGGGAAGATAGCAAAGCCAAAGCAAAGATATCTTGATTGCAAGTTGGGGAGCCAGAGGTTTCCTCATGTTTTGCAGCAGCACCCATTCTTTCACATAGGGTGAATTCTAATAGCTGACCTTGCTTCTTCTGTTGTTAGCATTCAGTGACAAATACTAGATTCTGCAAACATTTCCTCAATGACAAGATCCATGGGTCCTGCTTAACAGTACGTTCACTACTTTGTGCTGGTCAAAAGTCTGAGAGCGTTTGTCTTCCCTAGAAATTTCTTGGAGGCCTCTTAAACAGCCATTATCATTTGTCTTGAGCACAAGAAGCAAATACAAATAGAAGCAATTTGGCAACATCTTGTTTGTGCTCTGCAGAAGTGTTGGATGTTCTTTGTGTGTGTGAATGTGTGTTTGCACATGTGTATGAGAGAAAGAGAGAAGGGGAGAGAGAGAGAGAGGGAGAGGGAGAGAGAGAGAGAGAGAGAGAGAGAGAGATCATGTCTCCATCCATTCTTCCGATCCATATATAGGCCCAACTCCATTCATTTTTCTTCCTTGAACTAGTGAAAATGCATCACATATTTTTAAGAACATTTGACCTTTGCAGTTGTCTTCTGCCCTTTAGAGCTGCTTATCTTTATGAAAAAGCACCGTTCCTGACTATCTCTCAGAGTTTGTTTTCTGTTTGATCAAAAAAGAGATATTCTGCATTCTGCTTTCCTCCAGACTCCCATTTCAGATGGTTTTTTTTGTGCAAGGAATGCCATAATGCTTTAGCTTCTCTTTTGTTCTCACATACTGTACCTCTGCAGAAAAACATGCAAGGAAGAAAAATAATCATCATCTGGAATTTCAACCAATTATGAATTTCAAATTATGAATTTCAGACTGCATTTGTCCTTAAAATAATTATTTAAATTATATCATTTTTATAAGTAGGTGCAATGTCTTAAATAGGAAGAGTTAGGTATTAAGCTGTTCCAGTTAAAACAATGTGTTAAGTATATACTTTTTATTTGTAAAAATTGCAATTGAAACCAATTGAAAATTGGTTTCTTTTTCTGCTGTTCAAGGCTAATCATCTAAGTGGCATTTAGTTTAAACTCACCATGTTGCATGTAGCAATACTATCATGTTTCCCCGAAAATAAGACCTCCCCAGATAATAACCCCTCTTCCAAAAATAAGCCCTCCCTGAAATGGGCATAAGGTATTTTATTGTGGGTAGAGGAATGGAGGACTCTTCTCATAAAATATCTCTGGACTCTCTTGATTGTATTTATGTCCAATATGCAGTGCGGGTTCCAGACAGATGAGCTGTACAGAATTGGTCTAGAAAATGTTTTGTATACTCTAGTTAATAGAACAATTTTACCAGAGAAGAAGCTATACAAGATTAGGTTAACAACTCTTAATGTCTTTTTGGCAATGTTGTACAGTGAGCTCTGGCACTTAGTTCTTTAGAAATGAGTACCCCAAGGTCCTTGGGGTCATTTACAAGGTCATGGCCATCTAATTTGTATTTTATGTTTTGATTTTTTTTTGCCAATGTGCAAGACAGAGCATTTGTTGGTTGAGATTTGAAGTTGCCACTTGCTACACTAATCTGACACATAGTCAAGGTCTTTTTGAAGGGTAGTTGCATTGTCGGTGGTATTGAATAGTTTAACATTTCTTACTTCTTTCTATAATTTGTTATGTGCTACTACCTGATCAGCTGGTTTTCACTGTCTTTCTCTTCTTCCTTTTAACAAACTCTTCTCTATATGAAGATCTTATGCATTTCACTCCTACTTACTTTTCAGACTTCAATTTAATACCTCCAGGGACAGCTGCTGTGGGATTTATGTGGCAGGAGGGTTAACAATGCTTACCTATACTATTGTCTCACACAGTTGTAAATAAATGTAGCTAACTTTTTGTTCATTTACAAAAACCAATAGACATTCAAAGCACTGTCCAATTTCTGCATGAATAAGCTAGCCAAATTATTTTACTGTAAGTTTTATGGCTATTAACTTAACAGAATGAAAATGCTTTATTTCTGATGTGGTCTACCTAGAAAAATTGATATAGTTCGTGTTCTCTTCAATTTAAGACACAAAAGTCATGCATTAATGCCCTTCAGGCTGATTGGTTAGAATTCAGCAGGGTTTCTTTTTTTATTCTTTAATCCTAGTTTTCTTGGAAGTTTCTTCAGCAATGTGAAAAATATCTGTATGTATCTTAGTTCTTTCAGTCCTGGCCAATACATGGGTGGGTTCATTAAAAGTTGGTTATCTGCCAACTATGTCATGAATCATTTATATGGTGTGGCCTGTTATGCCACAAAAGGATAAAAAAGATTGAATGTTTTACCCAAAGTAGAAATCTGTTCTTTTACTTGATTTTGCTTTAAATTCTGAATAATAAGTCAACTTCTCTGTAAGAGTAGGATTCAAACTTTTTGAGGCTACTGAAATACAAAATACATTGTCCTGTTAAATCCTACTGGTAAATGTAGTTAAACCCCTAAATGATAACCGGACCACAGAAATAAAAATAGCCATTTTATTTGCAAAATATGTACTAAATATGAACTGGGAAAGGATGAAATCTGTGGTATAAGTCACCTTCAAAGTGACAACTGCTGCTTGAAATGAGGCCATCATATTCAGGGCACCTTCTCTCCTGTCTGTATATGAATTTGAAGTATAAAGGGGGCTGCATACAATCATGAAGAAGAATATAACTTGGAGAACATCAAGGTTTAATATCAATTTATATTATCTATTCAATAATTCCCAGAAGGTATGACATCTTTTCACACCTGTCCTTTCAATCAACATAAGGAGGGATTTGGAATATTTCAGTCCTATAATATTATGCTTTTTTAAGTATATGCCAATTTTAAACTGCACTGGTTCAGCTAACATTATTTAAATTTAACCATATTTTAAACTTGGCACATAAACTTCATATGTGGTTCCCCCAAATCAGAAAACAAAAGTTCTATAATTTTTTGTGGCCATACTGGATTGGGAAATTGTGCAGATGAGTTTGGGAAGAGGCTGAACTCTTTCCTATTATAATATGTACTGGTTTATTCAAATATCTCAATTTAATGATTAATCAGTGTATGCTTGTTATACCACAGGCTACTAAAATATGATTGTGATAGCAATTAAAACACTTTTCATATTTTTTAATATTTTCATAAAACACTTTTCATATTTCATATTTTGTAGGAATTCCATCAACTGTCATTTGCATTCTACAATCAAATTTCAAGGAATCAACATGTAACATGTAACATTCTGATAGTTTGAGAGATTTTACTAATATCATCACTGCTGATAAAAATCTATTTTTCCATTCTTGACAGTCTTTCAAAATCATTTCTTGCTCAAATGTATTGAGATTCCCCAATGGGTGCACCCATATCTACATGCACATGTACTTACACATATCTACATGTACATAAACACTCAAATACACTCCTTTATTAAACTTTTAAAAATAGCCTTTTCTTAAACCTTAACTGCAAAATAATATTTTTAAAAGCTTATCAATGCATCAGTGTTCTGATTTTGTAGTATGAAGTACATCTACAAAAGAGAGTAAGTGTAAACACAGCATATTTGCGAAGTTATACATGTTATGGCTATTTATTGGATGTTGGGGGAACACAACGGCTCTCCTGATTAAATAAGCAAATAATAAGATAAGAATCACTGTGCCATTCCATAAGTCTGCAATCAGGTATTGATAAAGATGATATCAATCCGATGTGCTGAGTTGCAAATGAGATTGGTGGTTTGGGTGGAAAAATCTCAGTAGAAGCTGGTAATATGAATTCACTCCATGCCAAGTGTAGAAAAAGAATTTAAACCCATCAGGAACTAATCACATTTCATTTTCAGGGGTTTTTTTTTCCTTTCATGGTCACCATACCAATGTACAGCTGAGGTGAGCAATAATCAAAGTCTTCTTCATGGTTGAATAAATCTAATACCCTTGTTTCATCAATGCAGCATATTAAAAAGTCCCTTGACATATTTAGCTTGATTGTCTAAGGCATTACACTAGAGCCATGATATTAGAGATTTCACATACAATGTGTGTGTGTGTGTGTGTGTGTGTGTGTGTGTGTGTGTGTGTTTGGTTTCATTTATCTGTAACATGACATTCAAAATTGGATGGAAATAGCATTCTCTATTAAAAAAGAGCAATTGATAAAGTCATAATGTGGAGGAGACTATACAAGTGGAGAAATAAATGAACATTAATTTAGTATTTGTAAAAGCGGGTGAGAGCAAATAATGCAGGTATTTTGAAGTGTACAAAATAATTCATCCACTCACAATAATATGAAACAGATTTGTTTTCAGAAGCAAAGTAGTTATAAAACAGTTCAAGCATGTTTCTAATATTCAGTATTCTCCCTCCCCAGGAATAATTTAATATGTATATTAGAAATGAACTCTCTGCTCCACTAGAGAGTTCCATTTTAATCACACTTCTTCCTTCTCCTTTCCATTAATTTATGAAAATGAACATTATGTTCACTTCACACAAGAGATTCGTAAAATTCAGGGTGATGGGCATCTTTTATTTTCCCAGGACTTCTGAAGATTTTTGAATAGTATAGTCCTATATGCTAATATTGTAAGGCCCTGTTTCTCAATCTTAGCAACTTTAAAATATGTGGACTTCAACTCCCAGTATTCCCCAACCAGCATGGCCAACCTGGGAATTGATGTCCATATACCTTAAAACTGACAAGGCTGAGAAATACTGTTCTAAGGTCTTCCTATATTCAGTAGTAAGAAGGAAGGAAGGAAGGAAGGAAGGAAGGAAGGAAGGAAGGAAGGAA
>WNWU01000004.1:34351326-34373865 GCA_012654045.1 Ptyas mucosa
TTCTATTCTATTCTATTCTATTCTATTCTATTCTATTCTATTCTATTTTCTATTGAGTTACCATTGACACAGCCATGGAGAACATCTATAAGCAATCTGAAATATTTTTATTTATTATTATTATTATTACAGATGCTTTTATGCTGATTCAGTCATCAAGAGTCTATGAAAGAATGGCTTTTCCCCCCTTTTATAAGGAACAGATGACCTTTATGGGAAATTCAATTAAAAATAACAATATCCACTTTCTTGGCTCATCTGATACATTGGATAGTAATGACCCATTCTTAATAACTTTAGACTGTCTTTGGGATACACTTCAGGGAACAAATTTTCTTATCATTAATAAAGGATTTCATCTTTTAGTGGTTCAATATATCTGGGTTGGAAATAAAGATAGAACTAATAATAACTGCTATAGTTACTCTTTAAAGGGGTTAAGTTAATATTCAGATTCTTTGGTAGACATAAGAAGTACGTTACCATGGAAAATCCATTTTCCTTTTGAAATTTAAATCAGACATTCATTACTGCTTCTGGATATTTTTGCATATGCATTTTTCAAATTCTGCCTCAGTGCATCATGGGTTATGCATTTTTTCATTGATAAGAGCCATGGTGGCGCAGTGGTTAAAATGCTGTATTGCAGACTAACTCTGTCAGCAGTTCGATTCTGACTGGCTCAAGGTTGACACAGCCTTCCAAGCATTCCATCGGTAGGTAAAATGAGGACTCAGATTGTTGGGGGCAATATGCTGACTCTGTAAACCACTTAGAAAGGGCTGTAAAGTATTGTGAAGCGATATATAAATCTAAGTAACTAAGTACAGTAGCTATTGCTATTTAAATAGATAGTTTTAGTGGACATTTATAGATTACTTGTAAAAAAAAGTTTGGCAGGCTGATTATGGCTTACTATATGACAAATATGCTGAAAGCATGTTAAAAGAGACAAAGAGAGAGTGGGACAGAGAGAGAAATTGTAGATGACTCTTGGCAAGAAAGAAACTCTGATCTATCATGTGAATGCATGCCACATGCTTAATCATGTATTGGTTGTTTTGAATCCATTTATAGAAATAGGAAAAATTCTGCTTGGGTTTTATAAATAGGGATAAATTGACACCCATGATTTCTATAAGGATATTTTATGTATAAATATTTCCAATAAGAAAACAGGTTTTCAATTTTTTACTGCTGAAAAATAATAGCTGAAGTTTCTGGATGTTTTCATAGCACTTGCCTGTAAGTGTATGGGTATGTACGTACATGGAGAGCAAGTCAATTATTCTGGAATTACATCTCCGACAATAACATCTCCAATAAAATTGCCTCTTAATACTATACTTGTAGTTTTTTAAAAAATAATTCCAAGCTTACTGAAATGAGGGCTACCTGATAATTTATTCCTTGTAAATTTAAACAGAGCTAATCCAAACATCCGAGATGACATTACAGTTTTTTTTAAAAAAATGGGTATCTTTGAAATGTCCCAGAGGCTTTACAATGAAAATTGTGTGAAAAATTACATTTTCAGATGCACCTTTTGAGCTTAAATTTGATTAGAATTGTGTTTAGAGTCACACCTCACTTAGAAATAAAGAAATATTTAAATGGACAAAAGCCAAACGGTTTGTAATTTTCTGGTCATAATTGAAAATGAGGTATACTGTAAGTGGTCCTTGATTTACTATCATAACTGAGACTTGAATTTTGGTCACTACATAATGCAGTTATAAAGTGAGACCATCATGTGACTGCATCACTTAGCAATGGGGATCTTGGCAGTCCCAGTTGGCATTGTTAACTGAGAATACTGGTTGTTAAGCGAGTGCCCATTCCAATCGATGCCATCCTAGGCTTAGTCCTTCCCATAAAGCTAGCACTTTGGGATGTATTTCTTGTCTAGACAATCTCACAAGGCTGACAAATATGTTCCAAAGAATGGAATGAGTTAATTCATAGACCCCTGCATGTTGCTACCTGTTTTTTTTAAAAAAAATATTATGTTGCTCATTAGGAATAAACTGGTTATAGTAAGGTACAGATGCAGAGAACAAACTAATGAATAAACAAACTACAGCTTCAAGCAATATTTAAAAGAAGCCCCATGTAAAGTGTACTGCAATAGGCTAATTAATGACATGAGTTATTATAGCACGGACTCTTGTGCCAGATAAGGTCACAACTGGTGAAATAGCTGGAGCTGAGGAAAGGCGCTTTAGGCACAATTCCTGGTTTAAAACTTTAAATGTTCAAAACTTGATTTTAAGCTTGTGATTGTAATGTTATGTTTGGAATTCAATATACACTAATATGATTTTAGAGCAGCTGTTTCAAGCTTAACACATTTTTGGTATGTTTGGAACAATACTGTAACTTTGAGTAAAGTTGAAACAATTTTGGTCCAAACTGAAAACGAATGCTTTGGCTTCAAGCCTTTCAAAATTTAAAATAGTTAGCAAAACTTTATCATCAGAGACAAACTAACTTTCCATATTTAGCTGAATTTCTCTTTGTTTCTACCTCAGTCTCTCACAGAGAAAAATGCTATGAGTCAGGGGTGGGTTCTAAATTTTTTTACTACCGATTCTGTGGGCGTGGCTTATTTTGTGGGCATGGTTTGATGGTCATGTGACAATTCTTTAGGATTTAGCAAAGGTACTGGTCTACCAGGCTTTTAACTGCTTGCAGAGCTGTACCAGTGTACCCATTTGTTCTTGGAGCGTTCCGGTCTACCCATTTGTTTTTGGAGGCACTGGTCTACTCATTTGTTTTTGGAGGCACTGGTCTACTCATTTGTTTTTGGAGGCACAAAAAACCTACCCATTTGTTTTTCGAGCGCACTGGTCTACCACCACACTGCCTTTTAACACTGATTAGCTGTAAGATGGCCCTTTGAAGCCCTGCGGCAAGAGTTTAAACAGTTTTTTTCCTTCTAGCCAATCAACTGGGACTCAGGAGGCAGCAAATAGATTGGGGCGGGGCCAAATAAAATGTAAGAATAACGCGGTGGGGGGACGCGGGAGGACCCAGCTCCCAAACAAAGAGAACCAGTTCGGTGACATCATATTGCTATTGCTCACTGCTATGAGCTATGCACACTTGATTTCAAAGCTGTTACGAAGTTCTCAAACATTTACACACATATGTTCAAAAGATACAATCAAAACCGTAAGAAGGAAAGGAAAAAAAAAAAACTTGCACACATCCTCACCAGCAGCCAACACCATGATACACATGGATCAGCACTAAACAACCAATCAAGGGAAGCAAAACCTAGACTAGGAACTACTAAGAAGAAAATCACACCTCCATCAAAACTGGCAGAACAAGTTACTGTACATAAACAGGGAAAGTCCCATACTCACCAGCACTAATGAGGTAACTTAGTTGGGTGATGAAATGTCTGCAAAAAAACAACCAAGATCAGAGAGAACCAAGAATTCCACAGTTTAAAACCTGACCTACATATGTTTTCTTCTGTTGTGGAGTTCTTGATGATCTCTGAGCTTGGTTGTTTGCTTGCAGATGTTTCATTACCCAACTAGGTAGTATTATCAGCGGGAGTGTGGGTTTTGTTTTCAGTTTATACGGCGTACCTTGTCCTGCCAATTTTGGGTTGGAGTGTGGTTTTTTCCCCCCTTAGTTCTTCTTTCTTCTATTGGTTGCAAAGAGTTTGCTTTTTAGCCAATCCATTGTTTTATCTCAACATTGACATCAGAGCAGCATCTAAGAACATTATAATATGTACTAAAAGATTAGGAAGAGAAGGCACAATCTTATCTTCTATCCCAACAGGTCCTAAGCTTATACAATGGTTTGTATTCTAAAAGAAAAACCAGTGGAATTATTTCCTGGATCATATAAACTACAAATACAGTATATACCTGGTTTGAAGAGCTACTGACAAGTATGATGGGCATATTGATACAAACGCTAAAGAATTGTTTTTCCTTCAGATCCAAATATTAAACAAACAGGTTACCACCTACAATCAGCTCAGTTTCCCTGCTGAGAACCAAGGAAAATATTCCGAACCAAGATTAAACTAAGAATTAGTGATCTATGGAGACAAATATAAATCTTCTTACGAAAATGGGCTCAGATGTCCCAGTAGACTGAACACACTTAGCATATTAATGATCACGGGAGATCAACTTTCCAGATTTAAACTAATCCATTTCATCAATAGAAAAAGATCTTGGTCAATAGGGTGAAATCTCCCAGCAATACATTTTCATGCAGTGACCCTTAATGCACTATCTGAAGCAAATGTAAAGTGAGAATTTAATGACATCCACATATCACTAAATTGCCTCTGAATTTCTCCTAAAGCTAACTTTGGGGGGAATTTTAATTGAAGAAGAGAAAAAGATAGAGGAATTTAGATAAAAGTAAAATGACTTTTACCAGCAGAATGTCTGAAGGCAAGTGTCATCTCTGTACGAGTTGATTATGCCACCCTTCCTAATAGCTGAAAATGCAAAGGATCTGCAAGCTCTAATAATAAATGTCAAGGAGCACAGTGGGGGAAAAATGGAACTAAAATTAAATATAAAGAAGACAAACTAATGACAACAGGTGTAACAACCAGCCTTAGAATTGATAATGAAGATATCTAAATAAGGTCTGCCTTTTAGGGCCAGCCATCAACAGTAAAGAAACAAGTAGTTAAGAAGTATATACCTCTAATTTGTAGATATCTATGGAACAGATTTGGAAAAGATATTCAGATGCTGTGATGCTCTATAACTAAAAAGATATAAATAGCACAAGTTATAGTATTCCCTATAGAACTCTATGGAAGTGAAGGTTGGACTTTGAAGCAAATAGGAAAAGTATTGACACTTTGAACTTTGGTGTTGGAAAAAAAAAACCCTGAAAATATCATGACCTGCCAAGTAAACCAACAATTGAATCAGTGAAGACATCTACCCAGAATTATTACTGTGAGACACAAATGACCAGGCTCAAATTAATTAATTTTGGACACATTTTTTGCAAAAACAGCTTAGCTGAGAAGTCCTTAATGCTGGAGGGAAAAAAATGGAAGGACAAAGAAGACAAAAGCAACCAGCCACAAAGTAGGTGGGCTCAAATTATAAAGGCAATGGGTACCCTGTCAGAATCCCTAAAGGACCAAGTTAGGGACAAATAATTTCAGAGAAAATCTATTTATGTGGTCGTAAGAGTCAACACTGACATGATGACACATCAAGCAATCAATGTAAGTTATTGTGTAAATTGTACAAAGTATGATTGCTATATTATCCATAGTATAGAATCTATGGAGATTCTCAGTCATCCAGGGCATGGTTGTCCCAAAGGTGCTTTTTCAAGAAGCAACCGGACTTTCTGGTTTTTCTTTTAAGTTGTTTCGCTTCTCAGCCAAGAAGCTTCTCCAGCTCTGACTGGGATGCTGGGAAATGGAAGGATTTATACTCCTTGCAGACAGCTGGTCATTTCATTCTTTTAGTGAGTCATTGAGGCTACCTAGAGGTTTATCTCTGTCATCAGGGCCATCTCAGTAGTGCAAATAGGCATGGAGCCTTCTTGGAACTGTTGAAAGGACTGTGTTGTAGACTGGAGAGAGATGATGTCATGCCCCTCCCCCTCTGTTGAGAGAGGACTATTCAAATGTGACATAGATGGTCTCTTTGACCGCTCTTTCAAACCAGTGGTCCTCTCTCTCCACATTATAAATACTTAACTATTGCGAATTTATTAGTTTCTCAGTCATCAATGATGCCTTTTTGTCAGAGGGCATTTTTAGAGATGTTATGATTTCCCTAGATGTAATGGAGTGATATTGATACTGCTACAGTTGTTTTGAGAGTTATTATATGTGCATTGATACATTCACATTCAAATTAGAAGTGTTAAATCAGCTGGAGAGGTAATGCAGCCATTCCGTTGATTTCTTTTCTAGAAAAGTGTTAATTGTCAAAAATCACCAAATTTTGGTAGTATGATCCTCAGGACCACAAACTAGAGCTGAAATAACTTCATGTGGCTCCTGAGCAGTTGGTTGCTCATGAATGAAGCAAAGTGAAATTTCCTGAAAGAAGTGAAAGGCTGAATATTTGGAATATCAATGAGAAAGAGTTTGAAAAAATTAAACATTTCTCTTTTTTTGAAAAAAAAATTTCTACTACCAATATAG
Source organism: Ptyas mucosa (assembly GCA_012654045.1). Taxonomy (NCBI): domain Eukaryota; kingdom Metazoa; phylum Chordata; class Lepidosauria; order Squamata; family Colubridae; genus Ptyas; species Ptyas mucosa. The sequence continues at coordinate 34,357,493 of WNWU01000004.1, forward strand.
TAGAACGATTAAAAAAAATAGTTTCTACTACCAATGTCCAGGTAAATAATTATTACATAAGAGAATGAGTCTGGCTTGCATTTATAGCTACAAATAAATTATCTATTACTGATACACTTTACTGATGATCTTTTTCTCTTCTGTGTTTTTCCATGCCTGTTTATCTTTCATCTCTGCTTTCTCTATGTCCTCTTCTTCGTTGTTTATTTTTTTCTTCAAGTTTCTTCCATATAAATTGCATATTTCTATCTCTGTTTTGCTTCCCGTCCCCTTCATTTATTTATTATTTGTAGAAATTTTTATGGTCAATATTAATTTCATTCAGTTTCCTCATATTTCTAGGGTTCAAAATATTGGTGAGTAAGTGTCCTTTATTTTTCCTAGTCTTTGTGTAATTGAATTGGCATTCTCTAATTTTGAAGACATTTTGACTGCCCTTGCTGCATTTTTTTTACATAGACATGTTTGCATTTCCATTGAATATGGCTAATCGTTTATATATTGGACTCAACAGTGGTAACAGTGTATACTAATTTTAACAACACACACACATACACACAAAGTTTAAAGATTTAGAATTACATTTTGTTTACCAGACAAAAATGCATATTATGTTTGGTTGAACCCTCAGAGCCTTCCCTAAAAAAGCCTGTCTTTCACTCTTTTTTTTTTTTTAATAAAAAGTTTTTATTGGTTAAGAATATACAATATTATAGTTTACAATATGTTGAATTTTCAATATCTTTATGAAAAGATATTTCAATTATTATTTTCTTTTTTTAAATTTCTCACACAACAGACATTATTATCTTAAATCAAAACAAACAACCAGGTTATATAAAAATTATATAAACAAAAAAAAAGGAGTGTTATACAAAATACAATAAAAGAAGAGAGAGAAAAGAAAAATGTCAATTAAAAAAACCTTAAACAATAGATTCCCCTCCTTTCTTCATTTCCTAGTTCTGGCTCTTAAAACCATGGTCTGGCTTCCCTCCCCCTCCCGGGCCGCAACAGCTCCGTCCGCCTCCGCTCCTTGATCATCTGATACTTCCCCCTCTTCGGCTCCTGTATCTTCTCCACTTAGGAAGGATTTATGTTGGTCAAAAAAAGCCTTAGCTTCCGTTACATTATTAATTTTCTTCTTACTGTCCTCCCAAAAAATCATCAAGCCCTCCGGAATCAACCACCTAAAACCTACTCCCTTGAGGTACAGCTTATTTGATAAAAAATAATATTTTCTTCTTAATTCTCGTACCTGTCTGGGAATCTGCTTCAGGATGGTGATCTCCTTGCCCCTGTACACCAGCGCCCCCAGTCTTTGTTTTCTCAATATCTCATCTCTCAGTTCCCTTCTCACAAATTTAATATGAATCTCTCTTGGTAGATTATGTAAAATTGCAAATTGTGAGTTTACTCTGTACACCAAGTCCACATCCCTTCCAATAGACTCCAAATCTCTTTCTAAAAATTCACCCAACATTTTAACCATCACTTCTCTCAAATTTTCCTGGTCAAGTTGTTCCACGTTTTGGAACCTGAGAAAATAAGACATCTTATCCAATTGTAAGGTTAACATTGCATTTCCTCTCCCATCCTCCACCTTCTGGAGTGCCCGTACCTCCCCCTCCAGACCCCCCATCTTCTTCTTGTTTTGCTCTGCCAGCTGTTGAACATCATTTAAATCTTTTTTCATAAGTGTCATTTCAGATTTAATTTCAGATAATCCTTTTTGGACGTCATCTAACTTGTCCAACTTTTGGTCCAATATTGCCAGTCTTTCCAAAATTTTCCCCATGTCAGTTGCTGCTGATTTGTGGCCCTTAGCCATCTTAGATCAGTAGAAGATGAGAAATCAAAGGGCAAACCTCCAGAGAAGAAAGAGGGATTCGCAATCTAAGTAATTTTTCAACTGTCCACCAGTGGGCGCTCACAGGAGCAACGAGTCCGAAGTATAGAGTAGGTCAAACAGGAAGCCAGAGGAGAATGTTGTCTTCAATCATAAATAAAGAAGCAGGAAGTCAGATCGCCGCCATTGTCTGCCGGGGGGAGGGGCCACCAGACCTCTCCAAGAAGCTCTGCCACAGCCATCCTCCAAGGAAAAGTCAGAAAGGTAAGGGGTTTCACCCCATCTCCTTCCCCCTAGTTCTCTGCCACGGCACCTTTCCAGCTACAAGGGGGGGGAACTCCAACCCCCCCCCCTCTCGCCTCCAGGATGCCTCCTCCACTCTGCAATCAGTCAGTACAGTCCGTTGTGCTTTCTTAGGTAGCACCGGTCCCCTTAGGCGCTGTGGCGCCTCGGCGGCCTCGAAAAAAAGCCGCCGATCGCCTCCCGCCCCCTCTGGAGCCTCGGGCGCGCCAGCATCGGCCTCCCGGCCCCTGGAAGTGAGGCAGGGGACCCCTGGCGAGCCGCCCTCAAATGGCAAACGCCCCAATAATGGGGCGCTTGGCCCAAAGGGCCTCCAGATGGGGGGGGATCAGACTCTGGGGCCAGAGCTAGCCCGATCAAAGTCTGTCGCCAGCGGAACCAGAAGCGCTCTTTCACTCTTGATTGTTGGGTTTTTTAAATAGTATGATGGAGCATTATGCATTAGCCTAATGACATATGAAGGTTTATTTATTTTATGAGGAAGCCAAGCCATTCCTCGCCAAACAAAAAGCTGTGCCATGCTTGGTATTTGATTCCAAAAATGAGCTTCAGCTCATGCAAGAACATTGATGTAGCTCTAAAAATTGCTACACCTTTTTCTAGAGTTTGCATGATCCAGTACTACTTTCCTTCCTTTTGTCTCTAAGAAACTATGTGTTGAGAGTAGTAATTGTGTATACTACTTTTAACAGTGGCGGATCTGTTTGCTTAATCCAGGGGTCAGCAACCTGCAGCTCTGGAGCCGCATGTGGCTCTTTCACCCCTCTGCTGCGGCTCCCTGTCACTCAAAATATGCGTCACAACCACCAATGTGCGACATCTGCCAACACACAATTTATTGAGCTTTTCAACCCCCAGTAGGCCAACCGTGGATAAATCCAAGAAAATAAAAGTTTCAGAAGAAAACAGAACATTTAATTCAACTAGCCTGAGTGGCGTAGGAGGCTAATGCCTCCTACTAAGGCAGCATTTAACATCCAGCTGCCTGCAATTACTGCGAGTTCAATTCTCACCAGGCTCAAGATTGACTCAGCCTTCCATCCTTTCTAAAGTGGGTAAAATGAGGACCCAGATTGTGGGAGCAATAAGCTGACTTTGTATAAAATATACAAAAGTATGAAGGCTATTGCTTAACACATTGTAAGCCTGAGTCTACGGAGAAGAGTGGCATATAAATAAAATTTAAAAAAAAACTACATACGCTAGTTTTGTGGCCGCTCAAGAAATAGTCAGGTACGGGAAGAGTTTTGTGGCTCCCAGTGTTTTCTTTTCTGTGGGAAACAGGTCCAAATGGCTCTTTGAGTGTTTAAGGTTGCAGACCCCTGGCTTAATCAGTGACATCATCAAAGTAAACAAACCCGTGTGATCATGGATTTGACGTGCATATCTCCTCCTCACAGGATGCTGACATCACAAAGTCACAACACCACACATGATAGATGTAAACCTAATCCTATCAAAGAAAAGGGAGACAGTATGCATTAGGTAGAGTTTGTTTACTTCAATGACATCACTGATTAAACAGATATGCCACTATTGAAGTTAGTATACATGATTACTATTCTCAACAAATTGATTTTTCTTAGAGAAGAAGAAGAAAAGCATTGGGTCATGCAGGGATCTGATCAATTGGCAACTCTTTCACCCAGATGTTTTTTTATGTGAAATCCTTCTGCAGCTGTTGTTAATTTTAAGGAAAGAAGCAGCAATGTAATGGGCTATATCAGTGTCCTTGCATGCTCTAAAGCTCTTTTTTTGGGGGGAAGCAAATACCAAGCATGGCACAGCTCTGTTGTTTGGAGAGGAACAGCTTGCTTTCCTCTTAAAATAGATAAGCCTTCATATATCATCAGGCTGATATATAATGCTCTAGCATACTATTTTTTTTAAAAAAAAAATCAAGACTGAAAGAATGCATTAAATAGGTCCTTTCAAGGAATATCCAGGTGTAGTCCAGCCAAAGTCAATATACATTTCTATCTTACAGCTGAGTAAACCAATTAAAGATTTAAATCTTTATAGATAGATGATAGATAGATAGATAGATAGATAGATAGATAGATAGATAGATAGATGGATGTTGATTAGGTATTTTACTTAAGATCCATTAATAATAGGATACTTAGACTATGAATGTTGCAATTGGCAAAATGATTTGAATTATTCTATTACTGTCTTCATGATATAAATGCAGATTTTTAAAAAATACACACTCATCAAGCAATTAGCATCCTTTCTTACAGATATCAAATTCCTTAGCCCAAATGTATTACTGGGAATAAAACAGAACTTTGTAATCAAAGTCTCATATTTCTTGGGTATATTATAAGTCCAAAGGGAAAATAAAGGAGCTTCTATCCTTTGATTTGTGATTTGGCTTTAAGCTTTTGACTTGTGAAGCTCTGGATCTTTGAAAATTGGTATAATTATTTTCTGAGGCAGGGGTGGGGAAGATTAGTTATATGTATCACCTTTCTCCCTGACTCTCTCTCTCTCTCTCTCTCTCTCTCTCTCTCTGTTATCCAAGGCCAGAGTAACAATAATGCTGCTCATGGGAGCTGGTCCAAAATTTGTGAATCTTTTCAATAGGAGTGGAAGGTGTCAAGTAATTCTATTTTAAAAGATACAGTGAGCCTTCCAAAGTTTTGACAAGTTTATTTTGAGGTATTATTTCACACACCGCCAAGCAAAAATGCAATTTATTCATTCACAACTCATTGAACTGTTCAAAAACGTGAAAAAAATACGGTCCTGAAAATTGGTGATTTCTTACCAAAATTACCAACCAGAGTCACTGCAGCAGTGAAATGGGCAACCTGTAAATTTAATAAAAAAAAGTCTCTTAAGGTAGGTCATCCAAATCATGACTGCACTGTCCAGAAGCTGGAGCAGGAACACTCTATCAGTTGCCTCCTGCCCACAATGTTTAAATGAGAGGATGCAGGCTGGTGGAGAAGAAGCAAGAATAGCCCTTGTCCCAAGTCATATGAGTCTGTGTCCATCCAGCAGATTTGAAAGCTTAGGTTTAAGAGGAAGCTGTAGATGAAAACTGATGGAAATTTAGAATGCTTGAATTTAAGCAACAACTTCCCAGGAACAGTCAGAATAGCCTTTCCAATCTAAAATATGGTCCACCTCAGGGGTGAAATCCAGCAGGTTCTGACATCTGGAGAACCAGTAGCAGAAATTTTGAGCAGTTCAGAGAACCAGCAAATACCACCTCTAGCTGGCCCCAGGACTAGGGAGGGAATGGGGATTTTGCAGTATCCTTCTCCTGGAGTGGGGTGGGAATGGAGATTTTGCAGTATCCTTCCCCTGCCATACCCACTAAACTACACCCACCAAGCTACACCATGCCTACCAAGCCACGCCCACAGAACCGGTAGTAAAAAAAAAATGGATTTCACTACTGGTCCACCTCCTATAGGAACAGGCATTGATAGACAAACAGAGAATGTTAAAGTATTTGTGGATCTTCCTTGTGACCAGCAGCTGCAAGAATAACTGCTTTTGGGGAAAGGACCAATATATTTCAAAGAGGATAAAACCTTAGTGGAAACTAAGAGGTTAAACCCACAGCAATAGGAGGTCCTGCTTACTGACGGAAATATGCAGCGTGCTTAAAGCAGTTTTGGCAAGATGCAGATGTTACTTGAGGAGGAATTGTGCTGCCTGCAGCGTTTGTAGGACAGTAGAAACTCAAGAGAACAGAAAGAAGCCATCACAGAAGGCAAGCAGCAGGGGTGAGATCAGTACATAGTTTGGAAAGAGGACATGCCAGTAGAAAAATGCCCAGAATAGGTATATCCAAATACAGCTAGAGGTAATACATCAGGCCAATTGTTCTGCTGGTAATTAACATAGCATCTCAAGTATTGCTCAGGGGTGAAATCTAAAATTTGTTACTACTGGTTCTGTGGGCGTGGCTTGGTGGGGGAGGGGTAATGTGACTGGGTGGGCGTGGCCATTTTTTTTACTTTTAAAACCATTTTTTACATGTAAAACCATGTAAAACCATGTAAAAACCATGCTAATCAGGCAACTCAGCTGGGATCATCAGAGCTTGAACATCAGAGCCATGTAAAAGAAAAAAAGTTTTTTCCTTTTAAATGTCTCTGGCGATCCCAGCTGAGTTGCCTGATTAGCAGGCAACTCAGCTGGGATCGGCAGAGCTTGGATCGGCAGAGCCATTTAAAAGGAAAAAAAGGCTCTGATGATCGCGCGGCTCAGCTGGGCATGGGGGGCGGGGGCAGGGATTATTGCTACCGGTTCTCCGAACTGCCCACCGCCATCGCTACCTGTTTGCCTGAGCCGGTCCGAACCGGGAACATTTCACCCCTGGTATTGCTGTAGAGTTGCATTCGTTTTCTCTGTCCCAGGATGATTGGAGAGGAATAAATGAATCTGAATCTCAAGTAACTGATATAAATCTTTTTCAAAATATAATACAAATTGAACACCACAACCTGAAACAACATGATTAACCATCTCTCAGTGTTAGAAGACGTGATCAATAAGACTCGGGCAGTCTGTGAAAGAAACAAAGTGAGTCAGCTTGGTAAAAAGATACCAAACTGGCCAAACCAAAATAATATTTAAATCCTGAAAATGTAGTAATAACAATATTTAAAAAACCATGCTTCCCAAATGACTGTTGTGACAGAATAGATTTCAGCATTCTAGTTGACTTAGCTGTCCCAAAGGTGCTTTTTCAAGAGGAAACTGGACTTTCTGTCTTTTCTTTGAAGAGATTTTGCTTCTCATCCAAGAAGCTTCTTCAGGTTCTGAAGCACCTTTGGGAAATCCATGACCTGGATGACTAAGAATCTCCATAGACTTAGCTGTTGCAAGCTTGACCAGATAGTGGCTATGAACAAAAAAAAAGTAAAACTTTTTGGGATAGGAAAGATCCTGAAATACTTCTTAAATTTGAATAGTTCACATAAGCAAAATGCTATTTTTAATAACATGAATTGAATCCATCATAATTAAATGCAAAATCATTGGGCACAATACTTCTTATTCATGAATCTCATAAATACGGATGGACAATTGAATAAACCAAAAGGCATCAGAATATATTCAAAGTTCACACAATACATATCAATGGCAATTAAATATTAATGGCTCTTCGTATGGATCAATTGTAAGCCTTTATTAATTTCATTTTAGTAAAAATACTTTTTGGAAGTGGTCCAGAAAATTAGAGATAAGTGACAGAAGTTGAATTCATCAACCACTCTCCAAAATCTTTCTTCTTGATAAGAAAGTACAGAAGGGGGATTTAATGAAATTCTAATAAATCATAGTTTTTTTTCAAAGAAATTCAACAAAGAAATCAAGAAATTCTTTCAAACAAACCAATTTTGGGATATTGAGATTTAATAGAGGTCCCAGCACCAGGAAACAAAACAATAATAAAATAACAGTAACAGTCTCCTCCTTACCACAAATACCAATAGCCTTTGGATCTGTTGTGATGAGAGAATGGGATCTTGGTACCTGTAATAGAAGATCTTGCTATTTTTGTGATGGAAAAAAAACATATGGTCCTTTCATCACATTGTACAGCAAAATTGAGAGCTTGTAGCCAATTCTAAGATAATACAAGAAAGTTCATTTCCAGATGATTTTTTATTGTGAAGAAAGTATGATGGAACCACTGGCTAAAGGGAGGCCTTATGAGGGGAGGTAGGTAAAGGAAACTCAAGAGTCCAATTGGAGAGATAAACATTTTAGGTCAAACCTTTAAAGGTTTGTAAACTGGTGATCAAGAATATGTAACCATTTCTGTTTTGGTGGCTTATGCAAGACAGTAAGGGCAGGGGTGGGTGTCTGGGGATTCGGCAGGGTTCGGGCGATCCTCTAGCCAAGGGTTGCCAGGGTTTGGTGAATCCCCAAATCCACCCTTGGCTGGCCAACCCACCCCTCCCAGGAGTCTCAATGCATCCCATTCATCATTCCAGGTAAATGCAGATGCCACATGGAGGGTCTGGGAGGGCTCAAAACGGGCCTACTGGAGGTTCCGGAAGTCCAGAAACAGGCCTGTATCCAGCTACAGAGGGCCTCCAGACCCTGGAGGAAGCAGTTTTTGCCTTTCTGGAGGCTCGAGGAAAGCCTCTGGATCCTGGGCAGGATGAAAAATGCCCCCACTCCCATTGTGCTGCAGGCGGCCAACTAGGCAATGCTCACCATGGCCATGCTCACCCAGCAACAGGGCAGCAAACCTGTTGCTAAAGGTTCTGAAGCCCACCCCTGAGTAAGGGAGAATATATTCAATAATGGGACATATAGTCTTCTCTCTATGGATTTCATATTGAGTAGGTAAACTTCTATGTAATATCCGCCATTGGGATTGAGTCTAATAGTAGTGAAAGATGTATGTCACCGCAGTTAAATAGCAAAAAGTCAGAGGTTGTCTCCTGATGTCAGATGAACTGAGTTCCTTTTAATAACTATAAGGCCCCCTTTTAAACTGCTGACTCCCTGATTCTCAGGCTTGGAGTAGGTGTGTAATTTATTGGCAAAGTATCCCTTGCTTCCACAGGTGGGTCATTTCACAGCTGATTCTGGATATAAAAGTTTAGCATGATAGACGAGTGCTAAGTGACCTAAATTGCCACAGTAAGGGAATAAATCAAGAATGTATTGACATTCACTCCTCTATATTGGCAAGGAAGTTCTTCATTGCTCCTAACATTATCAGCTCCGGCACTATGTGAGGGGAAGTAGGGATTGAGTGTAGAAAACTGCAATTTTCTCTTCCACATTCCCATTTGCCGTAACGTTTCTAACTTTCCATCTCTAATCACACATGAAATAGCTGCTCTAAATTGCCTGGCACAGCTTAAACCACAAGAATTTTCCTTTCAGAACAGGTGGATTGCATTCCACAGCATCCTAATTAAATTAAATGCAGATCCCTGCAGAATTCAGAATAAAACCATAGCAGTGTCCTTTCTAAAAAAAAAAAAAAGATGTGAGAGGGACTGAATTCCCACTTCAACTAGAGAAATGCCAAATATAAAGCAGAAACAACAACCATGTTTTCCGTCTTGTTCTTTCACAATTTACAGCAGTATTGACATTTGTTTGTTTGTTTTGGCACACTAATGGTGCTCTTCAGAGGTGGGTTTCAGCAGGTTCTGACCAGTTCTGGAGAACCGGTAGCGGAAATTTTGAGTTTTTTGGAGAACCGGTAGTAAAAATTCTGACTGGCCCTGCCCCCATCTATTCTCTGCCTCCCAAATCCCAGCTGATCAGGAGGAAATGGGGATTTTGCAGTAACCTTCCCCTGGATTGGAGACAGAATGGAGTGGGGAGGGAATGGAGATTTTACAGTATCCTTCCCCTGCCATTCCCACCAAGCCACACCCACCAGGCCATGCCATGCCCACCAAGCCACACCCACAAAACCAGTAGTAAAAAATTTTGAAACCCACCACTCTTGGTCCAAAGTCAGTTTTCAGAAGTGACTCTGGAGACTTTCCTTTTAGGAATACCAGTCAGTCTTATCCTTGAGTTTGGTATCAGTGGCTGAACTTCATTTGTCTGTTCAGCTCTAGATACTCCGCAGCAACTCCTGTGTTCTCAAGGGTACCCATGTTTGCCTCACTATGGAGATTCACCAGGTTTCTTTCTCCTTAGGTTTCAGCTCACAAACGACAATTGCAGTAAACCAAAGGCAGTTTTCCAAATGTGCATCTCTGAAAGCTAAAATTAACTCTCAGAAGACCCTTGTTTAGATAGAAGCTGATGGTCAGAAACATGGGTTTAACTTTGGACTACATTAGTTCTGAAACATTCAATATTCCCATCTCTTTAAAATTACCCGCTCTTATTTTTCAGTTTAGCCTTCTACCTTTGCTTGAAGAATAAATAAAACATTTTTACTTTCTATAGTTCTTTTAGCTAAGGTTGATTGTCACATGACTGGTGCTGTTCTATGTTACTTTTTTAGATATCCATGGCTTTCAAATCTTAACATGCTTTTTAGGAACCGTTCTGTTAACTGTCCCATTTCCTGCAGTTGCAAGAATTACTGTAACTCTAAACTGCATTTTTTTTAAAAAAAAAATTGATTTATATGCCACCCTTCTCCGGAGACTCAGGGCGGCTTACAATGCGTTAAGCAATAGCCTTCATACTTTTGTATATTTATACAAAGTCAGCTTATTGCCCCCACAATCTGGGTCCTCGTTTTACCGACCTTAGAAAGGATGGAAGGCTGAGTCAACCCTGAGCCTGGCGAGATTTGAACTTGCAGTAATTGCAGGCAGCTGGCAACTTAAATGCTACTTTCAACAGCACTTAGTCCACGGCACCACCATGTTAGCCAAATGAGGTTTCAGTTGTAGAATTACTCAAAGAGATTTTGCATTCAGAATGATTTTTGTTTATTACTGTTATTAGGTGTTGTTGTTTTTTTTTGTTTGGGGTATTTTTAATTTTTTTTTTAAAAAAAGTTTCTGGACATTTAACCAAGCTATATTTTGTGCCAATGGGTTTTATCTGGCATTTATGTTTAGTTACAATTTCAATAACTATAATAGACATTGCTCATGCAAATAATGACACGGGATATTGGCCTCTATTAAGAATGATTGTGAGCTGTAATTGCCCAGGAAAGAACATAGGAAAAGCTTAACATGATCTCCAAGAAATGTTGAATCTGTCATTGTCTGACAGTGCAATTTCATTAGGTTGCAACTGCACAACAACCACAGGAAGAGCCTGCTTTAATTCATTTAGAGGGATGCAGCTTTCATTCAATGGTATAATGGAATTGTGCTTTTAATATTGAATTGGTTTTGACAAGGGCATCAGTCCCCAATTTCAGCGGAGAAGAGCTTCAGCTTACACATATCTGTTTTCTGCATGTTTTATCTTCAAACACCCTAGGATTTCAATAATCAGTAGTTCTTTCCTACTTCTTGGAGGCTCACTCTGATTGTGCTGTCTGGATAAAATCATTTTATTAAACCTAGCAGACATTTCCTATTCACATAAATGAGATAAGTGGAGTCTGACTGTCTGTCACTCCTGGGTTCATTTGATCTTTTCTACATGGGAGTGATTCAACGTTTGCTTTGAACATAAACATAAATTCAACGTAGCATAAAATCATCGAGCCTACTACCCCTTAGAACTGAATACATAGATGTCCAAAACTACAAGAAATGAAAGAGGTAATGTCTGAGGTGGACCAATGATACCGATATAATGACAACCAGGAAGCACCACATGATTTATCCTATCAGAGGTACACAAATATATCTTTCTATGGGGTTTAAGTTGTTTGCTAGGAATTGAATCAGTGGTGGGTTGCCCCCGGTTCGCACCGGTTCTATAGAATCGGTAGTAAAACTGGCAGGAGGCTCCGCCCGCTGACTCCGACGTCATCAAAATGCTTCTGCGCATGCAGAACGGGCCTGTTGCGAACCCACTGCAAACCAGTAGTAAAGGTAAGTAGAATCCATCCCTGAATGGAACTAATGGTCCGTGGCATCATTGAGAATATACACTGTGTAAAAATAGAGAAATGTCTTGCCCTCTCCCAACGTGAGGACTGCAAATCATGTACAATCTTGTAGGTGGGGACATGACATAATATAACATCTGTATCCCTCTGTCCTGACAGCTTAAGAGAAGGTGAACTGTATATGCAATTCTAATATACTTTCAGGCCCTGCTTTGTAGCCAGTGTGATGACTTTTGGAAGACAATCGTTTCTTTTTTCCTCTTTGTTTTGTGGGTTTCTGACTGCTGTTCTTCTAATTGTTTTATCTATTTTTTACACATGTTGTTCTCTTTTTCTTCATTCTTCTCAGAATGATGATCTCCAATGGTCATTTAAACCTGTCTTCTACTGGTTGCTTTCAGTATATTTTGTTTCCTATACTTCTCTCTGTCTCTGTCTCTCTCTTTTTAACCATTCTGCCAGTTTTCACACCCAGGGCAAAATGTCAAAGTGAATGGGCAACCAGACTTCTAAGACACTGAGTAGCAAAATTGCTTTGCTTGATTTGGAGAAGAGAGCTTCGCTGCACATGAAGAACGTGGGAAGAAGCCATTTCTTTCAAAGTGAGGTCACTTGATTAAAGCAAATTAGTGTCACCTCAATGGGTCATGAAGCAGATGAAGTGAAGCATTAAGGTGAAGTGCACCTATCTGTCTTTGTCTCTCTTTCACACACACACATGCAAAAACATTACAGTGGCTATTTCCATACTAGTGATTTATAGCATCATCGTATCACCCAGTTATTACTGTGGTGATATATTGGTATAAAGGCAGGAACGGCACAGGAATGGCTGGGTGATATCTTAAGATGCTAAACATTGCTGCCATGGTGCTTGCCAGAAAATTAAGAAGCAGAAGGGAAAAGGCAAAATATTTTAGCATCTGTCTTTCTTAATCTTAAAATAGAAGACTTTGCTTCTTTTTAATTATCCTATTGCACACACCATACCATTACTACAGTATCTGCAGTTTCTTTGAGGAAATGATCATTAAACTGGGTTATTTTTAATATATGCTTTTAATCAATGATGATGTTTTTATTCCAAGTTATTAAATAAAAAACATTTTGAGTGTAGCAAAAGAAAAGTGTTGCATTTTTACTCAGTGGGATATTATAAAAAAAGTGCTATTAAAATTATTAAGAGGAAGCGTGACAAAAAACTTTTTGCACAATATAAGTCAATGGTATCTCCAATTATGACTGATATTAGAACGTTGTGGTCAACAAAAAAAAACAATCTAGGGAAAAATGTATTTAGGACTAGGTGTATTATAAAAAGCTTTAGATTACAACAAATGCAAAATTCCTTTCCTGTTTTTAAGCCACAAAATTAAAGAATAGAATGATCAAAATTGGTGACACAGTCATGGCTTAGCTATATATTTGTACTGAGTGTTACATTCCAATTAATTAGCTACAGAATTGGTCCTTAAAAATCAATTTTCATTAAAATTTGGAAAATACCTGCATGTATTCTGCAATTTATGTTACTATGAAATTTATTTTTATTTGCTTGTTATATTGTGTATTTTGTGCATTTAATTCTAAGCCACCTAGAATCAGGTAAAAGGGAGATGGGTGGGTATATAAATTTAATGAAATTTAAATGAAATTTAATCTAAACCAGGCCACATCATAACCACAATGAAGAGAGTATGACTTTGCAGTCATGATGAAAAATGTCCCCAAGCAAGACTAACCTGAGGCAATACCTCTACTGAATATTATATTAAAAATAGGAACAGCTTATTCCCGAGATAATTTCAAATTAAGAAAGGATTCTTTAGTTTTATGCTGTTGGTTCAAAAGCTTCATTAATTTGGTGGTGTTTATTAGAAAATTTAAAACCAAAGCAAAACAACATGGATGGGTTATGCTAGAGTTAAATGGATTTTACAGTATTTAGAAAGATTCTTATATACATAAAAATAAATGGAAAGGAAGGGAAATTTAGCTTCATGTAAGCCTGTGATTTAATAAAACAATAACAATAGCCGAGATTAGCAATTAGCACAGTATGTCAGGCTAGGGATTATGCAATGCAAAATTTGCAAGATAATACTCCCAAGTGATGCTTTAGATAGTGCTTTTCCTCTGTAAAGGTTCACACAGAGCACATTTCGCTCAGCTGCTTCACAGAACAACATCCACCCCTTATTATTGTACTTCCATATTGCTTCACAGTGGTTCATTTTTAAGGATTCCTCGTATAAATCCCATAGCTAGAAGAAATTTTGTGCATGGGTAGCATATGTATGGAAACCACTTGCAGAACAACTCAATGGACATTTCTCAACAAGGTAACTTGGCCTCCCTGGTACGAAATGCTTTGTCAAGGGAAATCAAGGCTGTCTCACAAATCCCTACTCAACAAGACTCTTCAGAAAAGATAGGACAAGACCAAAACCATAGAATATAGGGTGTGAAAAAGGTTCTTGAAGGCAGTATTTTCAACAGTAAATAAAACTCAAGAACATAAGGATCTAACCTCAAACTGACAGGAGGGAAGTTCAAAAGTATTATTTCACAGAAACTGTAGGGGAAGCTTGGTATCAACTTCCAGTGGACGTAGTGGGTCAATCATCAGTAAGTGAGTTTAAACATGCTTGGGATGAACACATGTCCATCATCTGACAATTTATGAAAAATTAAAAATTAACTAATTAAAAAGGGGGAAAAAAGCAAATAAACTTAAAGGCCAAACTTGATGGATCACTAGGGTTTTGTTGGGGTTGGGGTTTTTTTGCCATCAGCTTTCTATGCTTCTATCTGCCTGTGTGCATGTGTCTGTCTGTCTGTGTCTGTATCTCTTTCTGGCTATGTGGTTTTCTGACATTTATTTGCCTGCTCAAAAGGACATGGTTTAACTTGTTAAAATTCGTTATCCAGAAAAGTAAAATGCCTTTGGATCATGATGGGGTCAACATTTGTGAGATTCATTTCAAACTGCGATATTACCACTTGATGACATTAACATGCATCGATTCCTTTTCCGCCATACTCCCATTCCTTCTGGAAATGGATTCATGTTGTGACATTTTCTCGTCTTGCTACAATCTTTGTCACCAAAATGAACTACCTAGAATCACATTGTCTCATTTCCACATTGCTGTGCTGTGTGTGCCTGACCTTTTTAATATTCAGTGCTTTGAATAGCTGACCATTCCACTCCTCTTCTTTCCATTAGCAAAGAAGAAACAGAAAGAAAAGAGAAAAGCTAACCTGTTGCCAAAGACGAGACTGACCAACTAGTTGAAACAAAGAATGTTGAAAAGGTCAACATTGCGCAGAGGCAGAAAATAATCCATTTCACAGAATTTATTAGACATAAGAACATGGATGCTTCCTTTGTGTCACAAGAGTTGTAACTGAAAATTAGTGTTGTAGTGTGATAATAAAAGAGCAAAAACAAACCGACGTAAGTATAGGCAATTACTATCCTGTTTTTGAAACCATAAGCTCAGTGAACCATTCTGTACATAAAGAGATGGACTCCAACTTGTATAGACATTAAGCTCCATGAAATCTAACACAGGGATAAAAAAAATAAACTTCAAATGTATTTTACTTCAAAATATTGTGATCTACAAGAGTGGAGGGTGCCATGGTATAGAGGATATCAGTAATTGGAGCCAATGGCCTTCCATAATTATGGGCTAGAAGTTCATGAATATATTTTTAGAAACACCATACAGACCAGTATATATTTAAATGGAGCATATTTGTGATTTATGTATTAGATTTGTATCCCACTCTTTTCCAGTAAACCAAGAATGTGTACAATATTTCTTCATTAAATTTGATCTCAATAATATTAAGCCCAATAATATTCGAATGCTTTCTATCTTACTTTTTTTTTATAAGCACAAGGTAGTATATAGCTTCTCTTACTCCAAGGTTAGGTTTATGAAGTAGTGAATTACCAATATGAATGTTGCATTGTTATCAGAAACCTGTGTTTCCTTCAAGAGCTCTGGTGGGTCAGTAGACTAAGGCAGTCATTAACATCCACTTAACATATGCTGCCTGCAATTACTGCAAGTTCAAATCCCACCAGGCTCAAGGTTGACTCAGCCTTCCATCCTTTCTAAGGTAGGTAAAATGAGGACCCAGGTTATGGGGGCAATAAACTGACTTTGTATAAATATACAAAAGTATGAAGGCTATTGCTTAACACATTGTAAGCCACCCTGAGTCTCCGGAGAAGGGCGGCATATAAATCAATTTTTTTTTTAAAAAAGGCCATGACTAAGAACTCAGACACTAAGGCTAGAAAAGCAGGACTACGTATTAGTGTGGAAAAGATCAAAGTCATGTTAATTGGGAGTCACCCTCCTAAAACATTAATCACAACTGGTCAACAACTGATAGAATGTATTCAACACTTTACATACCTTGGTAGCACCTTATCACAAGATGGCAGCATAGAACAACAATACATGAAAAATGTTGTACAATGGGAACCACCAGAAAGAAAGCAGAGGTTGGGTAGACTACATAAAACTTGGCATCAGATGTTAAAAGATGTCTTATGGACAGTGGACATCAAATGGGAAATTGTTGAACATGCTACTTCAGATAGGATTCATTGGAAGAAGTTTGCTGTCTGTGCACTTGCACAAAAGAGATGAAGAAGAAGAAGAAGAAGAAGAAGAAGAAGAAGAAGAAGAAGAAGAAGAAGAAGAAGAAGAAGAAGAAGAA